>JAHNEJ010000196.1:0-156017 GCA_022559845.1 Amorphophallus konjac | reverse complement strand
GGGGGGGGGGGGGGGAGGGGTGCCGGCGGGCGGAGGCAGGGGGAAATCGGAGGGGAGGGTGACGGGGGAAGGTGAGGTGATCGGGCAAGGAGAAGAGTGAGGGACGAGGGGCTAGTGCGGGGGAGCGGCGGGGGAAGGGTGATGGGTGAGGGGGCGCGGCCGGCAGAGAGGAGAGGGGAGGCGGGAAGACGGGTATAGAAGGGTGGGGGGCGTGGGGAGGGGCAGATGGGGGGGTAGGGGGTGGGGAGCGGCGGTCGGCGGGGGGGAGGGGAAAGGCAGGGAGGTGGGGGGCGGGGGGGGGTGACAGGAGAGGGGCGGAGGGCCGGCGGAGCAAGGAGGGGGTTCAGGGGGAGGAGGTGGGGGGCGGAGAGGGGTTTCCAGGGGAGATCGGAAGAGCTTACCTGACAGGTCCAGAAGAGGTTAGAAACCCCCCTGACAAAATCCAGGAGGGTCCTGGAGACTCACCTGACGGAGGCCTCCTGTAGAGGAAGAGGAGGGGGGGGGGGAGTTCCCGGCGGGAACTCTCCCCACCGGACATTCCTCAAGAGAAGGGGCTCCCTGTGACCAGAGGGGAGGATGGCTCGGCGCGCAGCTACTACAACCTCCCGCCTCCGCGGCTTATCTCCCCCGCACAAAAAGATTGCGACATTTTCTGTGTGGCCCCGGATGTGCTATATTGGCCACCTCGATTGTCGGTACGTCCACACAAAGTTGCCATCTATCTACATTATATTGTGCCATCGCCAGCTCCTTGTTAATTTTAAAAGTCCGGTGGCCAATGACCATGGTCACAAACGGGTCTCTAAAATTCCAGGATGTGCCATATTTGCCAGCCACGCAGATTATGTAGTTAGATCTAGGGATGTCAAAAATATCCACAAACCCGATTACCCGCATCACCCGACCCGTGATGGGTAGGGTAATACCCGAATAAAGGGATATAGATTCGGGTTCGGATATGTTTAAAATACCCGTTTCATATTCGGATATGGTATGGATTTAGTGCACCCGAATCCATACCCGATCCGAACCCGCTCTTAATAACTTATCGTGCATGTTAGGCTTATGATTTTGATATGAACTTAATCCGTTGTTCGTCATGTTGAGTTTGTGAGTTTGGACTTCTTGCTAAATTGTAAAGACGTTTTTATTAAACATAAAAATTACTTTAGAAAGGAAAGAATTGACCGAATTTCTATTTTTCTAAGTCTCATAAATCTCACATTTTCTTGGAGGTTGATGTAGACTCGTGCTTTATGGACGGATACGGATATCCACGGATATATCCATACCCGTGACGGATATACCCGTATCCATATCCGCCAAAATAATAGGGTATTATCCGGGTATGGTATTTATAAAATTTTCACGGATAGGGTATGGTATTGGCCTACCCGAGTCGAATCCGATCCATTTACATCCCTAGTTAGATCCACGTAATTGGGCACGTATATTTCGCAATTAATGCCAATGCCAATCCACATGTTTTGCTACCATTCATTGCTTTGATAGTTCCCTAGGCAATTATTTGACTTTAAGATCTTACGGAGAAAGGTCCCCCAGCTTTGGGATATTAAAGCCCACGGTGCATGCATGATTCAAAACCCATCAATCCAAAAGAGCAGGAAACGAATGCAACGGGCAAGGGTGAGCATAATTCGGGTTTAACTCGTAATTCAAATCGAATCGATAGATTTAATTTAATTTAGTTCGTGTTAAAGTTTTAAAAAAATTGATTTGGTTTAAAATCGAACCGTATTTAAAAATTCGATTTGGTTCAATTTTCACTCCCTAGAAACCAAACCAAACTAGATAATTAAATCGATTTGTCAACGATATTTTTGTCAATTTAATCAAACCCTAAAGCCCACCCTAACCCATCACTCACACACTCACACTGTGACACACACGACCCCGCAGTGCGACAATTGGTGCAACACTCGGCTCCTATGTCTAGTAGCGCTCCGCCACTCCCTCTCACCCCTCGCCCTAGCTTACAGTCGAGGCTCGGAGACTCTTCCTTCTCCTCATCCTCATCATCCGGCATCTGCCGTCCACCTCCAATCCAAAGTCATCGTCGTCGCCGTTGGACCGGTCGACCCTCACCCAACACTGCTCGTATTTCTCTCTCCCTCCCACCAGACCGATCGGACCCCTACGGTCCTCCTTGAACTGCTCCTCTCTAATCTCTATCTCGTATGAGTAGGCCCTCATCCCTTGTGCCGCTACTTAACCCGTTGGCCCTCACCCGCCAGACCGAAGGCTCGTCGTCTGCCTGTCGGCTGCCTGCCACAACCTATTGCCTAGTTAGCCCTCACCCCTCGTCGGCCCTTCGCCCTCGCCTGATTGCCCAATCGCCCTCCTCTCACCCCTCGCCCTTGCAGACTCTCCCTTCTCCTCCTCGTCGGCCATCTTCCAACTCCAATCCAAGGGGGGCAAGATCAGCATCATCTTCAGACTATCATCCTTCACCCCTCATAGTCCGCCGGGGACCTAGCCTGCAGTCATCCAGCCTGCAGCTGCAACCGCACATGTGCTCTCTAGCGGCTTGCAGCAACATCCAGCCAGCATCATTTGCGCCAACGCTCTCTAGCAACTCACAGTCGCAGCCCTGCCTCAGTGCCTCTCTCATCTCCTCCTCTATGGATGTCGTCCACCTGGACAACAACGTATGCCATCATCGGACACAGACCATCTCTGCCTGGTACAACTCCTCCCTCTTATCTCTCGCTCTATGTGTTGACCTCTGATGCATTGATCTTTGCTTCTTGCTTTGCCCCACACGGAGGATTTGTGTGTTTCATTATTGCGAACTCATCTATCTAGGATTGCTCTGAGTGTGTTAAAAGATTTTGTTAAAAATTGTGAAACCCTTCTTGCAGGTTCATGTTGTTCAATATCTTGACATCATCTTATTAATAACGGCGTCAACAAGTGAATCTACAAATGTAGGTTTTTTAAATTCTATATCGAGCACATAAATAGATTTGACCATCACTTATGTTATATTAATATTTAATTATTTATATATTTAAATAGATGTCACAAATTGGTGATATTGTCTAGTCACGTATAGTTGAAGGTACAAGTTTCAATCTTAACGCTAAGCAATCGAATGAGGTGACTACTTCAACCTCTCGATTAAAGTGGGCAACAAATGAAAGAAATGTCTAAAGCATGAGACAATTTCACCAAGCTTGAGGGTTGTGAAAATGAGCATTCACAGTGCAAGTGTAATTATTATGGATTAATTTATAAATGTGATACTTCTAAATGTGACACTAGTACACTTACACAACATTTGAGCTTTAGATGCAAAAATATCTATTCAGTAAAATCAATTATCATGATGAGAGGCAAGCACAACTGATTTTACAATATTCTATTAATAGTGAAAGAGGAGAGAGTGAGAAGACATGCCATATAATACATTGGGCGAAATTCAATCAAGACCTTGTCAGAAATGCTCTAGCACATATTTTTATTATTGATGAACTTCCATTTAGACATGTTGAGTCTAGAGGATTTCAATATTTTTGTAACATTGTTCAACTAAAGTTTCATGTTCCTTCTAGACATACTCTTACAAGAGATTATTATACATTATTTGTAGAGGAGATGTTGAAATTAAATTTTTTTTGACAAATAATTGTAGAAGACTTTGTCTTACTACAGACACTTGGACTTCTTTGCAACGAATAAATTATATGAGTTTAACAACTCATTTTATTGATAATGGTTGGAATTTGAAAAAGAAGATACTAAATTTCTCTCCCATCTCAAGTCAAAAAGGTCTAGACATTCGAAAGATAATTGAGAAATGTTTAAATAGTTGGGATATTGAGAAAGTCGTGAGTATAACAGTTGACAACGTATCTTCCAATGATGTGGCTATTGATTATTTGAAGAGGAGGATTAACAATTCGGAGGGAAATGTCTTGAAATGTGAATATTTTCATTTGATATGCATTGCACATATTATGAATTCGGTTGTTAATGATGGTTTGAAATTGTCAAATGACTTTATTACTCACGTGCCCAATGTTATAAGGTATATGAGACACCCTCCATCTTGAATGCAAAAATTTAAAGCTTGCATCGAAGAGGAAAGAATTCAAAATAAGAGTTCATTGTGTCTTGATGTTCTCACTAGGTGGACCCCCACTCACCTCATATTAAATACAGTCCAAAAATTTCAAGAGTCTTTGCGAGACACGAAGAACACGATCCTTTTTTTAAAAGTGCACTTTTTGAACAAAATGATTTAGAAAAACTTACAGATAAAGATTGGGACAAAGTTGTTGGAAAATTTTTGTGGCCTTACTTTATGGGTTTGAGGGTCATCTTATGCTACGTCAAATACTTATTTCTATGAAATCAATAATATTGATTGTCTTTTAAAAGAATGGATTGGAAATGATAATCTTTAGTTTAATGACATGGTATTTAAAATGAAGCAAAAATATGATAAATATTGGGGACATTCGGACAAGCTCAATGTTATGATATTCATTGATGTGGTCATTGATCCTCGATATATTGACATTTCTCACATGTATGATGGTGACATAGTATTGACATTAAGCAAAAAAATGAAGACATCACTATATTCTTTATTTGTTTTAGTACAATAGTTTTAATCTCATTTCACTTAGTCTATCAACGCAAAAGGATAAATGTCAAGTTGGGAGTTTAATTCAAGTGTATAAGATGTAGAACAACTATCACAAAGGATGAAATCATTAATAAAATCTTGTTTTAAACAACATAAAGTTGAAAAAGATATTGGAGATTAAAAATCTGAGTTAGACAAATATTTAGATGAAGATATTGAAGAGGATGTTGACTCATTTGATATTTTATGTTGGTGAAAAATCAATAGTGCAAGATTTCCCATTCTCTTTCAAGTAGCACGTGATGTCTTGGCCATCCCATCTTCACGGTCGCATCAGAATCGATATTTAGTATGAGAGGATGCGTTCTTGACTCTTTTAGGAGTTTTGTCTCCTAGAATTGTAAAATCATTAATTTGCTCTCAAGATTAGCTTCAAGCGTCTTCAGAACCATTAATTATTGTAGAGAAGTTAGATGATGTTGAACATTTTGATAGAGGTCACATATGAATATTCTCGATGTTTTCATTAATTAATTATTTTTTATCATTTTCTTACAATTTATTTTCTAATTTTTAGATCTTTTAAGCCTTATTTGATAACATGTTAAGCCCGGGTAGGATAGCTTAATCGGAGTCGGGTGGGCTATTCTTGTTTGACATTTTTTTCTTAACTGGGGTCAGATAGGGTTAAAGTGGATTAACTCATTCCTAGGAAATAGGTGGAATGAGTTAACCGGCCCCAATTATGATTAGGGGTCGGGTGGATCACCTTTGGTAGGCCACCTGCCCCTAACCTACTCCTCCGTTATAAAACTCGCCATTAAGCATCAATTTATCACCTAATGTGATAGGTGTTTTGTGATGAATAGATAATATCTCTGATTAAATTTATGTACATGAATACTTTTCTATTTAACAAATATTTTAATTTTGATGTTTCATATTTTTTAATCTTTTAGGAAGAAGGATTAGAAGGACTTCTTTGAGAGAAGGGTTACAAGATATCTCAGGAACATTTGGATGCATTTTGATTATTCCTCCAACAATACTTATATGTGCTGTTTTGGTACTTTCTTCTCTAAAGGTCATGACTGTAAGCATTATGGCTTTGTTGATTGGGTTTCTTTTGCAAACTCGTCTAAAGCATGTGTAGAAAAGAAGATTGTTGATGAAGAGGCAAGATCTTGTCCTAAGTCGTAGGCCATTAGATCTAGGGTAAAGCGGTGTGGACGCACTTTTCGACATGCTCAGCTTGTTCGTTTGTTCGTTTATTTAGGCGCGGTTTATTCGGTGGGTTCATTAGTATATTAAGTGCGTGGGCGTGCCAGTCACCGGAGTGACAATTTATTCGGGCTCCGAAGAGCCCATGGTACACTCGATCTGACTCGGACAGACGATTGTGTGGTTCGTGTCGGGACCAAAACCCGCCGCGCCATAAAGGTCACGACGTCATTTACATCCCCCGTACGAGGGAACACCCTTGATTAATCGCCGAGATTCAGGGCCTCATGGCCAGAAAATTAATTACATGGAAAGGCCTATTAGGGAGCATTGAAAACCCCGTATGAGGGTGAAAAGAAAGCATTCACGGTCATGTCGGTCGTATACTGACCATTTAATGTTCGGACGAATGTCCGGCTCGAGAAAAGCGCAATTGCCACGGGAAAATCGGAGCATGTGTATGCCAGGGTATGACAATTTTATTATCCAGAAGAACGGAGAACGCTCGGCTAAACCTCGGTTAGAGCGGTCGGAAATCGGTAAATCTGTTGGCCCGGTGCAAGGGCAAGCTGCGACCATACTGCGGTGGGCCCCCCGCGGTCGAAATTTGGCTCACATGAGCGTCATTAATATTTCTCGTACAAAGGGGCAACGGGGGAGTATGCCCTGAACCAGCTGGAAAGCCCCGAGTCTTGGGAAGCGAACGTTCGAAACGTATCGGTCATTCGGGAGACCGTTTAATATTCGGACGAGTGTCCGGCTTGAGAATATCGTAATCACCACAGGAGGACCTGGAACATATGTACGCCGGGGTGCGGCAAGTTTATTATCCCGAGGGGCTGAAGGCATTCGGTTAAATCTCGGTTAGTGTAGCAGGAAACCAATGAATTTGTTGGCCCGGTGCAAGATCGAGTCAGGACCATGCCGGGGGCGCCTCCCGTGGTCCGAACGGGGCTTACGTGGGCATCATTAATGTTTCCGGTGCCGGAGGGCAACGGGGAGGAGTCCCGGGACTAGATTCCAAAACCAAAACGTGTTCAAAGGAAGCGGGCTATAGGCCAAGGATATGGGTCAGACAATGACCATAATCAGGACGGATCCGAGGTCTAAGCATAGCCCAATGCGGCCTTATTGATATCCCCATGCGAGGGGTCCAGGGATGACAGGAGCCATCTCGTTCTATTCAGATTTCTGTCGATCACTTGCGGACCACTTGATACTCGGACAAGGGTCCATATTGAAGGTACAACGTAGATAGGAACAACCCCGTACAAATGTATGCCGAGTTTGAGGTAATTTCAATGAAAGGGCGGGAACGAATCCTAATAGAATGAATCCGATTCGACGAACTATCGGCCCAGAGCAATACCGGGTCACGACCACGTCGGGGTGGGAGCCGTCGGCCATGTTGGTTGCTCACGGGTCTTTTCATGTTCAGACACAGGTCCGTAATAGAAACGCGGCGAAAATCGAGGTGAACCCGTTCAAATGTCTGCCGAACGTGCAACATTTTTTGTAGTGGCTCGGAAGGGATCCGGCCCGAGAAACAAGTCCGGTTCAATCGGAATATCGGCCCGAGGCGAGGTCGGGTCGTGGCTATTTCGGGATAACTCCCAAAACTCAGGCCCAGCCCACAAGGGCGGCATTGTTGTTCCTTCAGCACCGGGTCGCAAGGGAGATGGGGCTGCGGTGTAGATTTTATCATTTTTTATCTGGGTTTTAAATTATACATAGATATATTTTTTATTACTTATTTCCCTTTTATGTATCAATTCTGGATGATTTCTCCATTTTATTTATTATTATTACTATTAGATTTTCCTTTTTTGTTTATCATTATTATTATTATTTCACATTATTTTTGTCTATTTCATACATATATTGAGATTTATTTACTCGTCATAGTTTTTTTTATTAATTTTTTTATTTATTATTATTATTATATTACACATATTTTTCTGGAGGAAGAGTGGGCCGTTGGAGGACTGCAGGAGTGTGCCGCTGAAGGCCTTGCAGAAGGTGTACCGGTGAGGGTGCCAGGGAGCGTACCGCTGAGGGGCTGGCAAAGTGTGCCGGCCAAGGGTGCCTAGAGCGTGTCGGGGAAGACGGTGAGAGGTGTGCCAGCGAAGGGGCGCAGGCGGGTGTGCCGCTGAAGAGGCGGGCAGGTGTACCGGCGAGGGGGCGCAGGCGGGCGTACCGACGAAGGGCATGGGGCTGTGCCGGCGAAGGGGGTAGAAGGCGTACCGCTAAAGGGCTAAGCGGGTGTGCCGGCGAAGGGCCATGAAGTATGTGCCGGCGAAGGGTGGCTAGAAAGGTGTGCCGGCGAAGGGCGACTGTAGGGGCGTACCGGTGAAGGGCATGGGGAGCCCACTCCTCCGTTTCTTTTAAGGTTTTTCTTTTCTTCTTTTCTGATTTTGTTGAATTTGTATGGGTTTCTTCTCTCTTTCTCTTGATTATCTTTCATTCTTTCTCCCATGAGGGCGAACGTTCAAGTTGTTTAGTTGTTGTTCGATTCGGCTCTCTTTGAATTGATTGCGTTTCCCTACCTTGGTTAAAGCATTTTACCGTTGTTCTTTTCGTTTATTTGTTGCTTCCTTTTATCTTCTTAATGTGTTGTTGTTCCATTTGTTTGTTGCTTCCTTTTATCTTTTAATATGTTATCGTTTCTAACAAAAATTCGACAGCATCTCCCCTTGACCCGAGCGTAAGGGAGATATAGGGAATGCGCCCACATGGAGTGACGGAACCCGACAACTGGGGGTGGGCGCCCGAGAGCGGCAACACCTTAATAAAACCTCAGAAAACTCGGAGGGGATGGCAGAGGGGAAACACTGGGCTAATGCAACCTAAGGATACCCTGACTGGCAGGGAGAGGGCCAGGTGTTCCGGGTAGAGGCAGGCCAAGGGTGTGCCGGTAAGGGCTGGTTGGGGCGTGCCGTTGGGGCACAGCTAGGGTGTGCCGCTGGAGGCATAGCTGGGGTGTGCCGCTGGGGCTGGGCTGGGGTGTGCCGCTGGGGCACGGCTGGGGTGTGCCGCTGGGGCACAGTCAGGGCGTGCCGCTGAAGCTATTGGAGGCACAATTGGGTGTGCCGTTAGAGGCACAATTGGGGTGTGCCGTTGGAGGCACGGCTGGGGGTGAACGAAGAGAAAAATACTCGGCAGGAAGTAAACCCTAAGGAAGGGAAGAAAAGAAAGGGGCGTGAAACACTGAAGGATGTAAACCCGGAAGAAATGCGTTGGAAAGACGTCCGAGGAGATATTACAAGCCCTCTACTTTTATTCTCACAAGAGGAGTGCCCCAAGGGGGCTAATACATCGCGACGATGGAAAAAAAGATATGAAGGGAAAGAAAGAAGAAAAGGAAATACAGTGGGATGGAAACGGAGCGTGGACTCCTCCCCTCCCGGACCTCACTCCCTCTCTCCACTCATTCTTCTTCTGCTCTTCTCTTCGCACGGACGCCGGGAGCCGGAGTAGCAGCGGGGAGGGGAAGGGCAGCAGGCCCTCTCCCCCCTTTCTTCTTCTCTTCTTTCTCTTCCTCTTCTTCTTCTTCTCTTCGCGCGGACGGCGATGGACGGAGCAGCAGGAGGGGGAGGCAGAGCCTCCCCTCCCCTTCTTCTTCTCTTCCTCTCTTCCCTCTTCGCACAGATGGCGGCGGTGGGTGGAGCAGCGAAGCCTTTCCCCTCTCTTCCTCTCTTCCCCCTTCTTCTCTTCTCCTCCTCTTCTTCTCTTCTTCTCTTCGCCCTCTGCCCGTGTATCCCCCCCCCCCCCCCCCCCCCCCCCCCCCCCGTTTGTGTCGAAGGAGAGGGGTTTTTATACCCTCCACGGCGGAAGCGTTCGAGCACGGTAGTCGGAGGCGGGAAATCTGAGGCATTGATTGGGGATTTGACCAGTCGTCCTTGGTGGCAGGGGGATAGGCAGCACGGCTATCTCCCCAGGCGACACCTCAACAAGCCCATTGCGCACCAAGAATCTGTAGGGCATGACGTCGTCCTGCTAGAGCGTGCCGTTGAAGAGCCTGGACAGCGTGCCGTTGGAAGATAAAGGAAGCGTGCCCCTGGGAGGCCGCCAACACGTGCCGTTGAAGGGCCGCGATGGCGTGCCGCTAAAGAAGCTCGCAGGCGTGCCGCTGAGGACGCTCGTAGACGTTCTACTGAACGGGCGCGGGAGCGTGTCGCTGAGCGGGCGTGGGAGCGTGTCGCTGAAGGGTGAAACAGGGCGTGCCGCTGAAGGCCACCCTGGGTGTGCCGCTGGGGGCCGCCTGGTGTGCCGCTGAAGAGGCACAAGCGAGTGTGCCGGCGAGGGGGCCAGCAGGGGGCGTGCCGCTGAGACGCCATAAGGGCGTGCCGGCGAAGCGCAGCAAGGGCGTGCCGCTGAAGCGGCTTGTGGGCGTGCCGCTGAACGGGCTCGGGAGCATGCCGCTGAGCGGGAGGCCTTGGTGTGCCGCTGAAGGGCCACCAGGGTGTGCCGTGGAAGGCAAGCCAGGGGGCGTACCGCTGGAGGCTTCAAGGCATGCCGCTGAAGAGGCCTGAAAGTGTGCCGCTGAAGGCTTCAGGGCGTGCCGCTGAAGGGGCCTGAGAGCGTGCCGCTGAAGGGCGCCAAGGGCGTGCCGCTGAAAGGGGGGGGGGCCTCAGGGCATACCGTTGAAGGGCCCAAAGGGCGTGCCGTTGAACGGCCAGGAGAGTGTGCCGTGGAAGGCCCAGTCGAGCGCACTGGTGGAAGAGGTGGCAGGGTGCGTCGGTCAAGACCCATTTAGGGCGTGCCGGGTAGAGATCACCTGGGGGTGTGCCGGTGGACGGCAGCAGGTAGTGTACCGCTGAGGGCGTTGAGGGTGTGCCGCTGGAGGGCGTCGTGAGTGTGCCGTTGAGGGCGACGCAGGAGCGTGCCGCTGAAGGCCTCTGCAGGGTGTGCCGCTAGAGGGGCACAGGGGTGTGCCGCTGAGGGGGGCACCAGGGGGTGTGCCGCTGAACGGCCGCCGAGGCATGCCGCTGAGGGGCTGCCAGGGCGTACCGCTGAAGGCCTCAAGGCGTGCCGCTGAAGGGCTAAATGGGCAGTTTTGAGCCCGTTGTGAGCACGAGTTGTGGCCCATTTGATTTTCTTCGAGGCCCATGGATTGTGGGCTCTCGGTGGTTGGCTTCTCTTCGCTGTCGTGACTTCGGGGATGGCCTCATGGCAGTGTGCATATTTGGGGGCTCCGGACGACCAGTCTCTCCGGTGATTCTTCACGCAGTGCCGTTGTTGATGCGAGGCCGTTTACTACAAAAGAGGATCTCAGATTAATCGTATGAAGCCACCTCAAGACAGTTTACTACAAAAGAGAAAGAAGCGATCATGGGGCCTGGGAATTGCTATCCCAAGAAAAACCCTCTGATGCTTAAGTTAGTAAGGGCAAGAGAAAGGTGCGAAGGGAGACAAAGGAGGTGCAAGGCACGAGACTGCTCTTCACCAATTGAGGATGCTACGATTGGCTTACCGTTTCGGAGGGCATCCCGAGGATTAAATAGCTACACGCTCCCTCTTCAGAGTAGTGGGAATCTTGAGAGTCTGGAGGCATTATGTCCACGGCATGAACTCTCACCATTCTGGGACTCTTGCTCTCCCCTTATCCTCACGGGCTTCTCACTCTCAGAAGGTAGCGTAGAGTTCGCTTACAGTTATTTGGGATAAGTGTCCCGCAATGATGAATCCACTCTGGCTCGTCAGGGAGTCCCAGTGAAAGACTGATTTGTGGGTGGATAAGGGATATTCCTCTTCTAAATCCAAGCTTCTAGCATGATGTTCCGACCTCAGGCATCCCTGAGGGAGCATCTTACTTGCCTTTTATTGGCTCAGTCGATAGCGCACTTGGATTCCTTCGGAGCACGGGGGAGGCTTCCAGATGGGCGACCGGGCCAAGACTTGGTGGGTCTCGTTTGGACCCTTAACCCTTAATTTTATAGCACGCGGGCCCTCAATGCGGAGTTGGGCTGTCACTTACTGGCCACACAGACCTTCATGGGCCTTTGGGTTGTGAAACTTTGGACTGCAAATCTTCCCCTCTCCGGTTGGCATTCTCCGTAAGCCATGATATTCTTGATATGAGATTTGATAAATATCGGAGTGATGTTGAAGCATTAATTACCTAGCTCAGAATTTTTTTCCCTTTGTGTACTTAAGCAATGCTTGTTTTTGTCAAAAATTCATCCCATTGTCAAAAAACTTTTGAATTCATATGATCATATCTGGCTCAGTAAATGAAGAAGAAATCACGCAAAGACGGTCATTGTTCTCTATATATTGCTATGCCATCACTTTCTTTCTTCTTTGGGCATGCTCACCAGATGAAAGGCTTACTTTTACATCTTAAGAGAACATTGATCACAGTGACAATGTTAAGTTTAACCATTTCCCTTAATTGTACAGGCCTGTTGCAAAATAACAAAACACCACCAGGCCCAATAAGAGTCGATAATATTGAAATGAGTAACGCATAGTGCAAACTCGGGCTAATTACACATCTCCGTTGTGCACCAAGTAAACTTATTTTTTTAAATTTTTTAAGACGTGGGGTCCAATTCAACCTAGTTTGTGGTATAAGACACACCCGCATCCGACGTCCCAAGAAAACTTAAAACAAAAAGGACTGATTCAAGATAAATTGGACCCATTCATTGAATCTTATTTTTTAAAAAAATCTATCTGGGCATTCAGATGGGGGTGTACCTTAGACCATAAGTTAGGATGATTTGGGCCCACTGTGGACGCACTTTTCGTTCGTTTATTACGCTCGGCCTCTTTGGGAATGGTTGATTCGTCTATTAAGTGCGTGGGCGTGCCAGTCACAAAGTGACAATTTATTCGGGCTCCGAAGAGCCCATGGTGCGCTCGATCTGACTCGGTGAGACGATTGTGTGGTTCGTGTCGGGACCAAAACCTACCGCGCCATAAAGGTCACGGCGTCATTTACATCCCCCATACGAGGGAACACCCTTGATTAATTGCCGAAATTAGGGGCCCTACGGCCGAAAGATTAATTGCATGGAAAGGCCTATTAGGGAGCATTGAAATCCTCATGCGAGGGCGAGAAGGAAACATTCGAGATCGTGTCGGTCATGTGCTGACCATTTAATCTTTGGACGAATGTCCGGCTCGAGAAAAGCGCGATCGTCGTGGGGAGACCGGAGCATATATACGCCAGGATGTGGCAATTTATTGTTCAAAAGAACAGAAAACGTTTGGCTAAACCTCGGTTAGAGCGGTCGGAAACCGGTAAATCTGTTGGCCCGGTGCAAGGGCAAGCTACGACCATACTACGGTGGGCCCCCCGCGGTCGAAACGAGACTTGCATGAGCGTCATTAATATTTCCGGTGCCAAGGGGCAACGAGGGAATATCCCTTGAATCGGCTGAAAGGCCCTGTGTCCGGAGAAGCGGGCGTTCGAAACATATCGGTCATTCGGGAGACCATTTAATATTCGGACGGATGTTCGGCTCGGGAAAAGTGCGATCGTCGCGAGAAAACCGGAGCATATGTATGCCGGGATATGGCAATTTATTGTTCAGAAGAACGGAAAACGTTCGGCTAAACCTCGGTCAGAGCGGTCAGAAATCAGTAAATCTGTTGGCCCGGTGCAAGAGCAAGCTGCGACCATACTGCGGTGGGCCCCCCGCGGTTGAAACAAGACTTACATGAGCGTCATTAATATTTCCGGTGCCAAGGGGCAACGAGGGAATATCTCTTGAATCGGCTGAAAAGCCCTGTGTCTAGGGAAGCGGACGTTCGAAACGTGTCGGTCATTTGGGAGACCGTTTAATATTCGGACGAGAGTCCGGCTTGAGAATATTGTAATCGTCGTGGGAGGACCTGGAACATATGCATGCCGGGATACGGCAAGTTTATTATTCTGAGACACTGAAAACATTCGGTTAAATCTCGGTTAGTGTAGCAGGAAACTAGCGAATTTATTGGCCCGGTGCGAGATCGAATCGGGATCATACCGGGGGTGCCTCCCGCGGTCCAAACGGGGCTTGCGTGGGCATCATTAATGTTCCCGGTGCTGGAGGGCAACGGGGAAGAGTCCCGGGACTAGATTCCAAAACCAAAACATGTTCGAAGGAAGCGAGCTATAGGCCGAGGGTGTGGGTCAGATAATGACCATAATCGGGACGGACCCGAGGTCCAAGCACAGCCCACAAAGGCCTTATTGATATTCCCGTGTATAGGGTCCAGGGATGACAGGAGCCATCTTGTTCTATTCAAATTTCTGTCGGTCACTTGCGGACCACTTGATATTCGGACAAGGGTCCATATTGAAGGTGCGACGTAGATAAGAACAATCACGTACAAATGTATGCCGAGTTTGCGGTAATTTCAATGAAAGGGCGGGAACGAATCCCGATAGAGTGAATCTGATTTGACGAGCTATCGGCCCGGAGCAATACTGGGTCACGACCACGTCGGGGTAGGTGCCGTCGGCCATATCGGTCATGTTCGGACACAGGTCCGTAATAGAAACGCGGTAGAAATCGAGGTGAACCCGTTCAAATGTCTGCCGAACGTGCGGCAATTTTAGTAGTGGCTCGGAAGGGATCCGGCCCGAGAAACGAGTCCGGTTTAATCGGAGTATCGGCTCGAGACGAGGTCGGGGCCTGGCCATGTCGGGATAGTTCCCAAGACTTGGGCCCGGCCTGAGAGGGCGGCATTATTGTTCCTTCAGTGCCGGGTCGTAGGGGAGACGGGGCTGCGATGTGGAATTAGTAATACCTTATATTATTTTATCATTATTGTTCTTATTACTCCGCTGCTTATCCCTCTTTCCGTATCTGTTCCGGGTGCTTTCCCTCATCTTGCTTACTGTCATTATTACATTTATTATTATTATTATTATTATTATTATTATTGTCACTTATTTCATTCATTTTTTTATACGGATCTGTTTAGGCTTATTTACTCATCATGTTTTTTTACTAGCTTGTTAGTGCTGCCATTATATGCCCATATGTACATATATACATGTATTTTTTTCTTTGGGGGGAGAGTTGGCCCTTGGCGGGTTAAAAAGGGGGCTAAAGGGGGTGTACCGCTGAAGAAAGGTGGGCAGAAAAGTGTGCCGGCGAAGGGCTAAAGATGTGTGCCGTTGAAGGGCTTAAAAGGGGGTTGCCGCTGGAGGGCTGAAGGAGGTGTACCGCTGGGGCGCTGGCTGGAGACTGTACCGGCGAAGGAGGGGAAGGGTGGCGCATGGTGTCCCAAGGGCGCACTGGAGAAGTGCCAAGAGAGTGTGCCGGGGAAGCCCACAGATAGTGTACCGGTAAAGGAGCACATTGGCTGGTCACCGCAACGCAAAGTCTGTACATTCGTCAGCCCAAAGCCTATACATTGGCTGCATTCATCAGCTCAAAGTCTATACATTGGCTGGTCAAAGTCTACACATTGTCCATTGGCTGCAGCTCAAAGTCTATACATTGGCCAGCTCAAAGTCTACACATTGTCCATTGGCTGCAGCTCAAAGTCTATACATTGGCCAGCTCAAAGTCTATACATTGTCCATTGGCTGCAGCTCAAAGTCTATACATTGGCCAGCTCAAAGTCTGTACGTTGTCCATTAGCTGCAGCTCAAAGTCTATACATTGGCCAGCTCAAAGTCTGTACGTTGTCCGTTGGCTGCAGCTCAAAGTCTATACATTGGCCAGCTCAAAGTCTATACATTGGCCAGCTCAAAGTCTGTACGTTGTCCATTGGCTGCAGCTCAAAGTCTATACATTGGCAAGCTCAAAGTCTGTACGTTGTCCATTGGCTGCAGTCATCAGCTCAAAGTCTATACATTGGCCAGCTCAAAGTCTGTACATCTCAAAGTCTATACATTGGCCATCTCAAAGTCTGTACATTGGCCAGCTCAAAGTCTGTACAGCTCAAAGTCTATACATTGGCCAGCTCAAAGTCTATACGTTGGCCAGCTCAAAGTCTGTACATTGACCAGCTCAAAGTCTGTACAGCTCAAAGTCTGTACAGCTCAAAGTCTATACATTGGCCAGCTCAAAGTCTTTACAGCTCAAAGTCTATACATTGGCCAGCTCAAAGTCTGTACAGCTCAAAGTCTATACGTTGGCCAGCTAAAAGTCTGTACATTGGCTAGCTCAAAGTCTGTACAGCTCAAAGTCTATATATTGGCCAGCTCAAAGTCTGTACAGCTCAAAGTCTATACGTTGTTCATTGACTGCAGCTCAAAGTCTATACATTGCTTGTTGCTGTGTTCGCGCATCAATCTGCCAAGTCTATACATTGTGTTCCACTTCGGAGGGTGAGAGGAGTGTGCCGCTGAAGGGCCGAGAAGGTGTGTCGTTGAAGGGTTGTTAGAGCGTACCGCTGAAGGAAGGTTAGAGGTGTACCGGCCAACGAGGGTGGAGGGCGTACCGGCGAAGGCTGGGATAGACATGCCGATGAAGGCCCACTCCTCTGTTACTTATTTTTAAGGCTTTTCTTTTCTTCTTTTCTTTGATTTTTATATAGTTTTATATAAACTTCTCTTTTTCCTTACTTTATTCTGTTCGGCCTCTTCTCGCAGATCGGACGTTCGTCGGACGTTCGGGCGGCCGGGTTGTTAATCGGTCCAGTTCTTTTCGTGCGGCTGGCAGTGGCTCTATTAGTCGAAAAGTTTTATCATTGATTGTTCTGTTCGTTTGTTCCTTCCTTTTACCTTATTTAACATGTTGTTATATCTTGACAAAAATTCGGCAGCATCTCCCCTTGACCCGAGCGTAAGGGAGGTACAGGGAACGCGCCCACATGGAGTGGCGGAACCCGACAACTGGAGGTGGGCGCCCGGAGGCAGCAACACCTTTGTAGAATCTCGGAAAACCCGGAGCAAACAATGAACGGAAGACCTTTAACACTGGACGGGGTGAGCTGGGGGGTTGGCCAAGGCGTACCGGCCAAGGACGAGCATAGGGTGTACCGGGCTAGGAAGGCTAAGGGTGTACCCCTGAGGCACTAGGAGAGGGTGTACTGCTGGGGGCCAAAAAGGTGTACCGGCCAAGGGCCAACATGGTGTGCCGCTGAGGGGCCAGAAAGTGTGCCGCTGAGGCCTAAAAGGTGTGTCGCTGAGGGCCAAAAAGGTGTACTGGCCAAGGGCCAACAGGGTGTGCCGCTGAGGGCCAAGAAGTGTGTACCGGCCAGGGCCAACAGGGTGTGCCGGTCAAAGGGGTTGAGGGACACCAGTGAGGGAAAGTTAAGGACATATCGGTAGAGGAAAGCCAAGGATAGACTGCTGGCTACTAGGCGTTCTAGAAGAGAAGGAGGGTTTTCCTCCCCTCAGGTAGGTTGGTACAACTGATGGCCATGGGGGAGGGTAAAGAACCCGAAAGGCCAAGGATCATATGTGAGCGATCATATGGACATGGAGACTCCAAAAGCACCGGAGAAAAATGAGAGACGAATCATACACCATACACCATGAAGACTGGCGTAGACCAACGGGAACAACAAGGAAACCCGAGAAGGGTGATCTTCATCCATGGGAAATCAAAGGGCCGTGGCCCTATATACACGTTACAAAGAGTGCCCAAGCCGAGACTATAGGCAAGGAGGAAACCCAAAGAAAGAAAGAACGGAAAGGGGAAGAACAGAGCACAAAAGAAAAGGAGGTGTTGGGGATCGGAGCATGGACCATCGTCTCCTACTATTTCCCCCACCTTCTCCTACTACATCAAGCTCTCTCTCTCTTACTCTCGCTTCTGCCCGGTGGTCGTCGGAGGGGACTCACGCCGGAGCTCTTCTTCTTCTCTTCTCTCTTCTCTTCCTCTCCTGCGTGTGTCTTCCGTCCGTCTGTCGCCCTCTCCCCTTTCTCTTCAAGCGGATCCCCTTTATACTCACAGCGGCGGGAGCCTTTGAGCACGGCAGTCGGAGGCGGGAAGCAGCCGATCATGATGGGGTTTGACTTCCCCTGTCCTGGCTGTCAGGGGAGTAGCCTGCGTGGCCCAATCCTTGGCTGACACCTCGGACCGACCACTGCGCGCCGAAGATGCGTAGGGCATGGGCAGCACGTCGTTTGGCCGTTGAAAAATTCCCCCCGCGCTGTGCCGGTGGCGAGCTGAACAAGCGTGCCATGGTAAAGGGCAAAAGTCGTGCCGTTGGTAGTTGCCCAAACGTGCTGTTGAAGGGGGCAAACTGCGTGCTGTTGAAGGCCCAAAAGAGTGTGCCGCTAGGGGCAAAAAGTGTGCCGCTGAACCCCAAAACGGGCGTGCCGCTGAAGGCCCATTGGGGCATGCTGCTGAAGACTTTGGGGGCGTGCTGCTGAAGGCCCTGGGGGCGTGCCGCTGAAGGCCCATTGGGGCGTGCCGCTGAAGGCCCTGGGGGCGTGCCGCTGAATGCCCATTGGGGTTGTGCCGTCGAAGGCCCTGGGGCGTGCCGCTGAAGGCCAATTGGGGCGTGCCGCTGAACGGCTAAATGGGTAATGTTGAGCCCGTTATGAGCACGAGTTATGCCCCGTTTGATTTTCTTCGAGGCCCATGGATTGTGGGGCTCTTTGTGATTGATTTCTCTTTACTATCATGACTCCGGAGATGGCTTCACGACAGTGTGGGTATTCGGGGGGGATCCGGATGACCAGTCTCTCCGGGGCTTCTTCACGCCGTTGTCGACGCCGGGCCGATTATGATATCGATGTGCAATTTTTGGTGTCCACACCCACTTCACAAAAAAATTTCAAAAAAAATAACTTAACTGATACCTGAGGTGTGTAATTAGGCTCGGGTGTGCACTAAATAATATTACTCTATCAAAATATATGCTGCTTTTGCATATACTGAAATGATTAAACCTTTTATTGAATGGGCTGACTACTCAAACATAAGCAAGTATAAAATTGAATCTTAATTTTGGTTTGGAAGAAAAAGACAAGTTTGATTTGATCTTAGGGATGTCTTGGTGGGCATCTTATCTTGGAAAGCTCTATGGAGAGGATTAAGAGAAAGGCTTGCTACACATCCAAGTGTGCTGCACACTCTAGATATGCAGTGCCTTTAAATATTTATTTTTAAATAATTTTTGAAGTAGCTCTCAAGATACTCTGATTTAGAGTGTACGTCATGTCACCATCCGATTATCTAAAAAAATTAAAAATTAAACGGACCCACTTTTAAAAGAATGAGTCCAACACTATTCATTCAATCTGTTTTCTTTTTTTATTTCTTCCTCAACAATCCAATGGTGACGTGGCTGTAGCCCAAATTAGGATACTTTGGGGACTATTCCAAAAAAAATAAAAAAAAATCAAAGACACTGCACACCCAAGGTGTGCATCAAAAATGTGTGTGCAATAAACCTATGCCAGACAGGTCAGTTATGCGTTACGGGTCAAGGTGGACGTCCATATATTGAAGAGCGCAAAGGACCATGTGGCCCAACAAGAAGAGTTAACATAGGAATAAATGCTGCTTTACAACTGATGATATTAATTTGGACGAAGTTACAAGAAAAATCTTGATGGCTGATATCTATCTAAAAGGTTAGTCCGGATTAAGGTGACTTCAGCAACACAATTAAGTTGATGGTGCATGGGCTCGCTCTACCCGCTTTCATAAAACACGCAAGCTGATATATGATGGACTCGTGCATGCTTCTTCCAGTTTAATCAATGGATGATGGAAAAGTATACGGCTTCTTCGATCTCCAATAAAATGGAAAATTATATATATATATATATATATATATATATATTATACGGCCTGAATGATCATGTCAGGTCTAATGGTGGGTAATGAAATGTTAATTAACGGAGTGTTTAATTTACTGGCAACTGCTTTGAGATGGGTCGATAGATAGATACTCGATATATACATAGATCATACGTCTGTCTCTCTCCCTCTCTGTAGATATATACATAGATCAGTCCCCATCATGCATCGTGATCATCAATACCACACCACAAAATCCGACAGTTCCTCAAACCTCACAGCGTGAAAGAAAAAAAAAAGAAGGGAAAGGGGATTTAATGGCTTTCTGTGGCCACCTCTAGCTAGCTAGGGAAACCCAGCTGTGAAATTTTTCATTGTTTTTCTGAAGGAAGGCCGATTGCACTACCAATTTTGTAAACATAAATAGAGGCAGGCAGTACAATCAAAAATTAAGGAGGAGGTGATCAGATTTCTCCTTCTAATCAATGAAAGCAAACTAATTAAATTCCCCCGAAGAAGCAAAACGAGGTTTAAAAGGAAGGGATGCATGCATGCATGCATGCATCCATGCCGGGGGAGCTTTAACAATATATATATATATATATATATATATATATATATATGTTTGCTCAAACTATATATAGCATGAAGTTGCTCCAACTATATATAGAGTGTACTGATTTGCCTGCCACCGATGACTTTAATTGGTAACACGTTACATGAAAAATTGGATGGCTGAGATTTAGAGAGTGAATCGTAATCATGAAGGCCTATGTGTGTGTGTATATATATATAATAGGGCGCGTTTGGGCATTATGTCTATGGAGGGATTTTTTCAAAATCCCTCTAGAGAGAGAAGAAACTCCTTTCAAGGAGTTTTTAGAGATTGTCAACTCTCCCTCCTTTTCTCCCTATATCTTTCTAGGTCTCAAAATTCACCCCAAAAAAAATTTGATGACACATTGTTTCATTTGGAAAGGATTCTAAAAGGTGAAAGATTTTAATGATTGGAGAGGGAAAAATCTCTCTCCAACATCTGTACCAAACACACCCATATATATATATATATATATATAGCGTTGAAAACACTTTCTCCATTAATTAATCCAAGAAGTGATGGCGACGGTAATTAGAGAGTTGGTGTATTGTGCTATCTTTGTCATCTTGTCTGTGTCTCCATTCGGTTGCGCTCAGAGTGGGTCTAATTAATAAGCAAACATCGATCTTTCTTTCTTTCTTTCTTTTACTTTTTTTCTCTTGTGGTTCTTCTTTTTAATTCCTCCCTAGCTAGCTAGCTTGCTTATATATCGAGATGCATGCTTGTTCATAGGAGCTAATATTCGTATGGCCATTATTATGAAAGTAATAATATATATTGTTCCATGTAAAGGCATATATACGGTAAGCTTATAGATTAATTGAATTCGTTATGTATGTGGAATATATATATATATATATATATATATATATATATAGGATGGATCCAATAACATATATACATATCAACGGTTGGGTTTTGAATGGTTCGTAAGAACAATATTGTCACATGAACACACACACACACACACAGTTTGCCAGTAAAGCAAAACTGTTCTCACTTTGCTTACCCACCGTTAGACCCGATGATCAGATGAGGGCGCATAATATTTTTTTTCTATCCTATTAGCAGAGATCGAAGAAGCTACCTTTCCATGATCCATTAAACTGCGACAAGGATGAGCCCATCAGCGTGTTTATGAAAGTGGGTAGAGCCCATCACCTGTGTTGAAGTCACCTTAACGGAGTACCATGCGTCGTTGTGTCACTCACCAGCGGTGCAGCAGCATTTATGTTGTTATGTCTGATGTTTGTTCTTCGTATTGGGCCACATGGTGCCTTGCCTTTTCGCCTTTTTGAATCCCCAATTAACAGACGTCCAGGTCGACCCATAACGCATAACGGGCCTGACCAGCATTGAATACCTTCCATGCCGTTATAACACACTGCAATTGAGATGGTAACCTCGATCACATCTATGTCAAATAAATGCTACGGATCTTTTCAATCCCAATCTCTTCCCATTTATATATCTCATATCAATGGCCAAACCAATGCAATCTGGATGTGGATATCTATCCAAATTAATCTCTTCCTACAAAGACCTCATGATGCATTATTGGTGAATAAATGCCATGGATATGAATACCATTTTTGTAGTATGATTTAATTAGTTGTCCCTGAGTAATATATATATATATATATATATATATATATATATATATATAGAGAGAGAGAGAGAGAGAGAGAGAGAGAGAGAGAGAGAGAGAGAGAGAGGGCACGCACGGTGGAATAATAAATACTGATTTGCTTGCTATTGATGGCGTCATTTCGCAATTATAAGTTACATGAAAATTTGGATGGGTGAGATTTAGAGAGTGAATCCAAATTTATGAAGGCCTGTATTAATTAAAAATAGAAGGCAATTGGAATGTTCTCTCCATTCCAATATATGTTATATATTGAGACAGATGTGTACGTATTCCAAGGTGTGTGCGATCTAAGGAGTGATGACGACGATGCAAGACTTGGTGTGTGCGATCTTTACCGCCGTGCTGTTTGTCTCTCAAATTGCTTGCGATCCAAGTGAGTATAATAGCCCTGTTTGATAGCTGGATAGCATAGGGGAATATCTTAATCGGGGGTACGCTATTCCATCTTATTCCATAAATTTAGTTTGATAACCATGAGCGTGTTCCATAATTAACTCTTAGAATAATGACCTTTGTTTAGGTTACTTTGTTACTATGCACAAGATTCGAGATGATTCTAAAATTTTTAATCTCCAAAGACCCCCATCGTTTAGGCCAATTCCTTTTCATCCACGGTCCACTGCAACGTCATATAAACTCTTCCTAATATCTTACCCCAATGACAATTTAATATAAATTTGTTCACCCCTTTGTTGGCCAAAAACTAATGATTACCATATGAAATTTGATATAATACTAATTTATAATTTAATATATCTATGGTTTATAATTTCTATTCATTCATGCTGTATAAATTAATTTATCAGTTTAGATATGCACAACCTTTGCAATAATCTTGCGATACATTTGATAGTATCATTTCTACTTGTCTTCTGCAGCAATAATACTATAAATATTAAACATAAAAATTAGTAAAAAAGTCATGGATGATATCATTTCTTGTCAATACACAATGCATGCTCACGCATAACATGGTCACATAATATTATGAAACACATCAATATTCACACTATACATGAAACACATATCAATAAGATGGTAGGCAAAGTTGTTCATTACAGTGTAGAGTTTACAACTGTTATAATGAAGCCGATAAAAATGTAGAGTTGTTCAAGGATTGTACACTTATTCATTTCTCGCATACTATAATGCACATTTTTTCGATGTACAACTATTACATTGAAGACAATAAAAAAATTTGTTTGTCCTCGTCATCTCTCGCGCCATCAACAACAATCGAGCAATCGAGCAATCAAGCAATCGCGAAGTAACCAAAGCAGCAATCGAGTAAGGATTTTCAAGCATAGCAGCAGTGCTCTGACTAGAGAAAATGTTGCAATGATATTGCTGTCGGCAATGATATTGCAAACAGGTTAGCAGAAAATCAACTAAAAATCATGAGGGCAAGAATATGACATAAAGAAATAAACATATAAAAGGTCAAGCAATAACCCAAACTCTAAAATTAAAATCAAGCATATATCAGAAGGATACTACAAATAGGTAGGTCGATGAATTGCGGGCTACAATGACATTACAAACAGGCATGTAGAAAATTAATTAAAAGTCATGAGGGCAAGACTTCTGACGTGCTTGTTCTGTTGTTGGAGGGTTCCTTAGGGCGACTGATCTCTTTCCCATTCAAGAAATCATAAAAGTGTGATCTGAGACTCGAGATACCATATTTTAACCTCTACATCCTCTATTTAGTCTTAACTATTGTGGTTATACCCTTATCGTAACCCCTATTAGTTTAACTTGGGTTAAATGTGAGTTAAGCGGTGAAACTACTAGCCTACCTTCAGGTTACCCCCCTCTCTCTCTCTCTGTCCCCCGATGGAAACCCTAACTGGTGGGGGGGGAGTAGCGCCGTCGGCTACGAGGTGGGGGGAGAGGGGGAGGGGGCGTTGTATAAAACTCGCGTGAGATGAGAGGGAGGGTGAGTGGAGGCGGAGGAGAGGAGGTAGATAGTGAGATAACGATGGAGAGAGAGAGAGAGATTAGACGAGAGTGGGAGAGAGTGAATAGGAGAGAGAGGCGGTGTAATGTCCCAGGTTTTTCGAATATTGTTCGGATCAGGATCCGTGGGTTTCGGATCACTTTTGTGGGTTCCAGATTGAGTTTTGAGGTTTATGCATGTTTTTACCTGTCCAGCTTTCGGAACCCCTTGTAGGGCGAACCGCTGTGTTCTACGACTCCGGGACATTACCGGTGCGTTGTGCGTTTTCTGAGGATAGTGGAGAGTATTTTTTCTTATTTTTCATATTTTTCAAAAATTCTAGATTTTCTATTTAAACCCCCCTCTCTCTCTTCCTCACTCTCACCCTCTCCCTCTCTTCTCTCACGCTCTCTCTTTCTCCCCTCTCTTCTCCGACGACAGACGAAGCGAGGCAGGGCCGAGGCGGAGGCGACGCGGGCGAGGAGCGGGCGTGGATGGGCGAGGAGCGGGCCGTTGAAGGCGCGGCAAAGCTCGACCGCGAGTTTGGGGCGCCGCGCGCGGCGATTCATGCGACGTTTTCTTGGCGGATCGGCGTCCTCGGTACGTGGAATCTTCGGTGGAGGTAGGGGGACGGATCCTTAACCCCTATACTTCATTTACCACGAGTTTGGTAGTCCGTGGTGAGCCGAGAGGGTTTATTTTCCCACCGGAGTTAAAATGTGTGATTTTAGGGGTGTGAGTCGGATTTCGCATTTTGATGGCGTTTTTGGGGTTTGAATGGGTCCTCTCGGTGCTAGAGAGATTGGGGAAGGGTTTCCCCTTATTTTTCACTTCACATGGGTATGAACGGGGCGTGGAATGAGATTTTCCGCCGTGTTCGCCGTTTCCAGGCTCGGAAGTAGGTAGCGGTCGTACCAGAGACCGCTACCTGTGAAGGCGGTACAATGGGTACCGTTTCCTGGCGCAATAAGTCTGTTACAGGTTGCGGTCTCCCGATGGGCCGCCACCTGGAGGTAGCGGTCAGGGCATGACCGTTTGCTGGGGGTAGCGGTCCAGGTGCTGGCCGCTACCCGGTCGTTTGGGTCCCGTGTAGTAGCGGCCTCGCGACTGACCGCTACTCGCTGATAGCGGTCAAGCCAGGACCGCCACTAGCGGTTGCGATCTTGGGGAAGACCGCCTATTGACCGTGCGTTTCGGGCAGGTTGCGGTCTAGAGTGGACCGCTATCTGGGGCTTGCGGTCCAGGGTAGATCGCCACCTGGGGGTGACGATCTAGGGGGAGACCGCCACCCTTAGTCGCGTTGTGTTGGCCTCCGGTCGACCCGGTTCTGACCCAGTGGTCGACCTTCGGTCTCGTGGATGTCACGGACACCCAGTGGATGCCATGACAGCATTTTGGGTGTTCGGAGGTACCGTTTTATCTCGATTAACGTGCCCGTGGGTTTGGAGGGTCCGGGTGACCCCATGTGTTCCGGACTTTCGTGTTCTCGCTAGGTCGAGTCACCGTGTGTTGGTATGAGTGAGGAGGGTTTCCCCCGCACGTCGTGGGTTTCTCCGGAAAGCGATTTCCGTGTGGGCCAGGCGTATGGCTTTGGACAATGAGTCCAGTCACCGAGCCTGGGGCTGGAGGTTTCCCGCTTTTCCCTTGAATAGGGGATCGACTCGACAGTTTGTGAGCTATCTTGAGAATCGTGCCACCGTGGTTTCAGACCTAGGGATTAGGCTAAATCGACGGCACTGTGCCGTCATATGTAGCAGTCTTGACCCGAGTCATGTGACTCAGGGATCGTCGGGTTAGTAGGTTTAGAAGGCTATCCAGAGTCTGGTGGCCCCGAGCCACCCAGTACTCCGTGTTACTCGCAATGGGTGCGTGCGTGATTTCACGTTAGTGACTCCCCACTAGTCGTAATCTTCTTACAGCACACGTGTGCTAACCCACAAGGGAGTGGTGGAGCGGCTTACCCGAGAGAGACAATTTTTAGGCTCTGATTACCGTAGGGCCCCTACGCATAGCCTGAGTCCGGGCTTTGGAGAAGAACTAGTCAGAGGATCTGACCTAGGGCGCATAGTCTGTGTGTGCACACGTGGTTGGGGGCGTCTGACTCGCGCTGACGAGCGCGACCCCAACTAGTCCTTGTTTTGTGTTCCTGATTATTGTTGTGTGCCTTAGTCTCCGCCTGAGACGTGTAGGGAGACACTGAGATGCGGACTAAGTCGTCAGTAAACACATCTGGCCTTGCTTCTGGTGAACAGATATTCTCGTCACATGACGTGAATTTCTGGTGACTCGTGCATGTAATTAAGTATGTTCCAGAGTACTATATTACCACTCAGTCTGCACTTTAAGTTCCAGGGGGCTATAAATAGAGCAATGGAGGTGATGGTGCTTGGGCAGCAAGCAAAGAGTAGCTAGGAAGGGGCATTCGAACGGGAGAGAGAGGGAGAAGAGAAATCGCGCGAGAGGGGGGCGCTGGCGCCGTGCAGTACTGCTGGCCTGCGTGGTCGTGCATGTAATTAAGTATGTTCCAGAGTACTATATTACCACTCAGTCTGCGCTTTAAGTTCCTCCAAACTGGACGTGATCACAGCTCACCGTCTTAAATCTACAATCTGAATCCTCATTATATATCAGGTTATGGCTTCTTCTGAATGACGAGTCCCATGTATATATATATATAGTTTAGCTGCTCGATCGTCTCAATCAGCTCCTGAACAATCCCACGAGAAGGCAGATAAACACGTCCGAATCATCGTGTCCATAACAACCACGGAAGAGGAAAGATCACAACGATACGTACGTACGGCTAATTATTAAAGACTTCGGAAACAGCCGTTCAGAGCAAGGATAAAAATTATTGTTCCCCTACACAGTACTCTCCTCTTGAAGATGATGGAGATTACAAGGCCGTCTTGGAGAGGAGGTACGGCTATGATCAGGAATGGAAGAATTATGAAGACTACTGACTACGTACTCCCCAACACACACACATACACACACAAGTTTAACAGAGATGAGAGATGCTAACTCATCAGTAGCAATATACCGACTGAAATATAGTAGGATAGCAAATGAATATATATATATATTCTAGCAAGACTATTTTATTTGCAAGATACCAATAAAAGACTGACATAAGGAAACAACACAAGATCGTCTGGCGAGACAATCTCTCGTTCAAAGCATGCCTACGAGAGAGGGAAATACCGAACCCTTCAGCAGTTCTTATTTTTGCACTTCTTGTTTGAATGCTGGGGCTTCTAAATTCTCTCTACTAACCATGTGTTTTATTTTACTAAGATGCTTGTTCGTTTTCCCCGAGTCTATGTTTTCAGACGTGATAAGTAGTCTATCAAGTGATAAACTATTTCATTCATTAAATCAAAGTATCTAGGCCCATACACTTGCATTTATTTGTCCTCTGACTCAGTGCATGCCATTCTTGTTAATAGCGTCACGGACATATCTCAAGATATGATGGTAAGTTTATCTACATATGTAAAAAAATTTATTTCAAACATATATGATTAATTTAAAAATTGCAAATTTATGATTCAAATTGCAGAGGCATACAAGAAACGGCTGGTAGAGAAGTGCAAGGAAGAGCTCATGAAATCCAAGCCGTTGCCAATCTGGGAACTCAAGCAACTCTCCTTTCCTTCAACAATTGCAAGTTCTTTTAAGCATTTCCGGCCAAGAGATAATTCTCCTCTCAAGTGATTTTCCCTAAAATGCATGTCGAATAGCATTCCTAGCTACTACAGAATATTTTGAAGAACATCCATCAACATGTTTTCTGGAGCCCGAACTCGTCATCGTGTACCCTCTCACGCGGATCGATCTGCGCGATGTTGGGCGCCCTAATCTCTTTGTATAAAAAGACTACGAGCTCTCTTTGTATTGTATCTTGATATGTTAAAATAGAGAAAACCCTACTGCGACCGTGGATGTAGGAAGGCACATCGCCTCCGAACCACGTAAATCTCGGTATTCTTGTGGTTTGATCTTTTCTTCCCCTTTTCTTCTTCCTCCTCTGTTGTTTGTCCATCTCTACAGGTACTCTGGTTACTAACACTCCTCTCAAGTGATTTTCCCTAAAATGCATGTCGAATAGCATTCCTAGCTACTGCACAATATTCTGAAGAACATCCCTCAACATGTTTTCTACAACATCATAAATGATCTCTTCTCAGATGGTTTTTTACTAGCTATATATGCATGCCTAGTACAGTCCGAATGGATTGCTCTGAACATCGGTGGAATCTTCCGTATATCATAAGCCTTAATTAACAAACTCAAATCAGTTTGTTAATTATCGTGGAATAGACAAAGTGCTCGGCATGAACTAAACTTTCACCTATGCGTCACGGAATCATGTTATTGAAAAGGGACAGTAAAGTAATCAACAAGTATCACCGCAATGATAAAATAGAGACACCCTGCAGGAATCTCTGGCCACGTAAATCATACCGTAGCAACATCATCGCATCGTGCATTAATTATTTATTTGGATTTTCCTGTTTAACATTCTTCAATCATTCCTCCTTTTTTTTCACCTCCCCATGACTATCCGTTCATCTCACTCTCCTTCTAAAGCTTCCATCATGCATGGTCCACAGCTGGGAAGATGAAAAATTAATCAGGAAATAAACAAGGTTGGGAGAGATTGACATATGTAAGCTCCAGACTCTCGGAATAACAAGAAAATCAGTTCTCTCATGAACAAACGGTACGCAGTCACAAAGAAAATGCTGTCCCGGCCATCTCTTTTAGTTTTTCTCACTCTTTCCCCATAGTTCCCCTTATACAGTTTTCTGCCAGCAGACACGATATCTTACTTTTACCTTAACAAAACAAACTGCTCTAATCAGATTTCAATTAATTGCTGGGACATCAGATTGAAAGAGACAACTTATACTTAACCTACTGAACCAGACTTATTAGAGAGCTGAGTGGTACAGGTAATTACTCCTCTATAAGGCGTCTTTCTTTAATGAAAAGTTATCGTGATGGCTTATGACTACGCATAGGTAGGAGTTACTCCTCTATATGGCTTCCTTCTTTGACGAAAACTACGCATAGACACGCACACACACACACACACGCACACACACACACACGCACGCACGCACGCACACACAACAAAGTTGGACCATGTGACCAGAAGAAAGATTACCTACCGCAAAAGGATTAGGACCTCGAAGGAGCTGGGAAAACATGGTGAAATAGGAGATCTACTTATCTCATGGCTAGTCGAGAGGTTGAGATCTCTTTTTCTTCATGGATCTTCTTTGTCTCCAACATGCCCACGGATCCTGACCCACCTGTGAAAATCACAAAAAGCATTAACCTTTTACAGCTTTTAGTGAGGCAACACACGGGAGAAGAGACAGGAGGACGCGGAGAAGCATGACGACCTGTGGATCTGAACACCTAACCGAGATCCATCATCAAACCAGGTAAACAACTCATCTAGAGTAAACAACAACATGATTTGTAAACGATAAATTACATGGTCTTCCATGCGGCAAGGAGAAAGCAACAAAGAAGGCCCATGAAATGAAACTTGGGGCCTAAAAAGCTTGTAAGTTAATAGCGAAGAGAACTACTACAGGTCCAGATCTGGAGCATTTCTCTAACCTACGACTGATTTGTTTCGTGGTGCAGTCCACGGCAAGCGGGTCACAGGAGATTAATAGAAAGGGAACGCTACATGAAATGTTGATCCAGGAAGGCGAACGGTAGCAGAAAAAGGATTACCTTTACAGATCAGGAAAATCTGGCATGTCTTGTACCCCTGCAAGATGATTGCTTCAAACCCTAAAACAACACACACACACAGAGATGAACACCCATGAAGCACCATGAAAGAAGATCGGAAAGATGAGCTTACGATACTTAAGAGGGGACTCCGGGCGAGTCTAATAGAAGAAGAAAAATGTTACCAACCATGAGGATTGGAAGAAAAAGGCTAATAATCATGAGGATAACGTGTATGCACAGGAAGAAGAAATTAAGACAAAACTAAGAGGAGGAGGAACGAGAAGAGAGGAGAAGTGGAAAGAGGGGGCGGCCAGGAGGACCAGTCAAACATTTCGTTCTGTTAAACCTACAATTAAAGGGGAGGCCGGGCCGGGGCGACTGCCGAAGCCATGCATTAAAAGCCACGCTTTCACGCCCCCATCACTGCTCCTCGACGGACGGTCCTCCCCTGATCTCCATAATTATTTGCTACCACATCAGACGCAAATCACAGCAGTGAGCAGTTTCCAACAAACCCGGAGTACAACTACGGAAATCATGTAACGTCCGTCAGAGTAGTACTAGAGAAGAGAAAGGTGTCTGTGAGATCTGTGAAGGGGTCATGTTGCCATTCTTACCTCGGAGGAGTGGGTACGGTACTCCTCCGTCACACGCGGGAAACCAAACCATGGAGGTGAAGAGACATCGTGACAAGAAAGATCTGTAGCAGAAAAGATGGATGGACAGATTAACCAAACAAATGGAAAAAAAAACTTCCCTGATGCGTCCACAAGCCTCCGTCCCATCGCCCTCGCCGCCTCTAAACATCACGAATCCCTTCGAATTTGGAGCTTCCGAGACGGCGGTCTCCTGGGGGGGGGGATGAGAGTAAGGGCCCTTGGCGCCACCGCACCGACAGCTAGCGTCGGGGGAACCTGAAGCTGACGGAAAGAGCAGTGAGCACGCACCCTACGACGGCATAGCTCTATGCGACGGCCGGTGTGTGCTCACTCTCTTCTGTCAGCGCCACCCTCCGCGCCGGTTTCGGCGGGCCAGGACTAAGAATTAGGAGAAGCAGACGTCGATCTGATGTGGGAGGGGAAGACGACGATCGAGTTGATGATAAACATGGGCGACGAGATCTTGATCCTTCAAAACCCATAAACGCCGGAAGGAAAAAGGTATAGCTAGCGAATTTGCCGGGGCATGGGCATGCGCCGGAGAAGACGACATCTCTTTCCAAGCCCACAGACGCCAGGAGGAAAGGTACGGAGAGCCATGGGGATCGATTAAGCGGCGGAGGTTGTAGGGTTGGTGGCCAGCGGCGGAAGGACGGGTTATGGGGGGAGGGGGACGTCGAACTCTTGCCACATCTGATATCTCATGGACAGATCTGCGAACTATAGATATAGATCTCCTTCCTACTATGTAGATCTCCTCCCTTCTCTCTCAACTTTCCCCTTTTGGAAACCACGAAGGACATTAATGGGTGGAGGACGGTTGTATAAATAGAGGAGGAGACGATACCACCGAGAGAAACAGAGGGCGGAGAAGAGGGAGAGAGGAGATAAAGATGGGCATAGGGTTTCACACTACACGAAGCTCCTCTATCAGGACCGTACGTCTTCTATCTAGGGTTTCTCCTCCGGGGCGGGAACCCGCACGTGTCGCCCTCTCCCTGACTCGTGTTGGGCACCATTCTGCTCTTAAAAGGAGAACTCACGTACAAAACAAAGCGTCCTACGTTTTCATTCATGTCAACATCCTTCGTATATTTCTTTTCAGAAAACTCATCATTCAAACAAAGCCTAATTGAACCATGCGCCCGTTGGCTAGGAACGTCACCGTCACGGGACGTAAATTTTCCGCCAATCATACCTAACTAATTCTCCTTCTACTCAAGATTATTATATGTCGGCAATAGTTTAAGAGGGATATATACATTGTTTTAAAACTCGACCCAACTCAGTCATTCCGACCAATTAACCCACGACCTTATCTCAAAACTGGGTTAAAATCCTATCTAAATCGGTCAAGACCTAAACCTCTGTCAGATCTAATTAACCCGATTCAACCCGATTAATCTTACCCAACGCAGTAAAACTAATGTGACCCGACTAAGTTTGAGATCTATTTCATATTTTCTAAGTTTTTATCGTTAGGTAATATTTTAATTTAACATGTAAATAAATATAGAAGATGGAGAGTCATCTTTAAAATTATATCATTTATGGTGTTAATATTTAATGATATTAAAATAAGTTTTGAAAGTTGAAAAGACCTTGAATCTAAATCTATTTTTCCCTACCTAACTAAACAAAGAAAGCTTAAAAGGCTAAGATTAAATTTTGTAAACTTTCGTCGTGACGTCGTCCCATAGAATAACTTACTAGTCACAAAGGAGAAAGTAAAATCATGAAGTGCAGGAAAGAAAGTGTCTTTCATATTTCTAAGTTACTACTTAAGATATATTAAAATTTTATAGGTACATAATATTGATGTGAACATTTTTAGTATTATGGGTCACGGGTCAACTCGAACGGTTAAATCATTAACCCGTGATCACTAACTTATCCGGGTCAAGGTCCGAGATAAAATTTATAATATTAAATATATATGTAAAAAACTTAATTAGTTTTCCTTCTAAGTAAGATTAATTATTATTGGTACAGACAATAAATAGAGGATCGATCCGCTATATATGGAATAAAATCAAAAGTAATCCCATGGTGGTTATTGCCCAACATATGAACTTGACTTCACATCCACCGTACTGAGGGCTTGGCTGTCTCTCTATTATTACGTACTTTGGCATTTACTCACGGAAGTTAATTTCTCCTCATTTCTCCTCATGAAAAGTAAGAAGATATTTTTTGTTTTTTTAAAATGAGATTAATATAATTAACATATTTAACCCTATAAGAATATCTTCTAAAATTGAGAATGAGTTTGACGTACAAGTCCCTACTTTTATGTGAAATATATCATTCTTTCCTATATTAGAAATAGGGTGACTTCAACCAAATTAATAGTCAACCTACATTTACGAAATACTTAACCAAATGAAAATTAGTTCAATAACTAATTAATTTTCTCTCACACTTAAAAAAGAAAGAATCTATGCATCAAGCCATGGACAAAGAGAAAATTTCAGAAAAAGAATAATATGTGAAGCTATAATTTGTCAAAGAATATAAGGTGGACGGTGCAAAGTCGTTCATCATAGAATAGATCATCAAGCCATCTACGAAAGAATTAATTATACACTTCAGTTTAACAATACGATGACGTGAACGTGATTAGTAAAAACATTAAGCCTCTCTTTGGTTAAGAGTTATTCTTGAGTTAACTCAAAGTTAACCCAGAATTAATTAATTATGTGCTTTGGTTGAGGATTTTCACTAATCAGGTTTACATGTGGGTACGTAGGGGTGAGCACGGTTTGATTTGGTTTGGTTTGAAGAGAATTTTTCTCAAACCAAATCGAACCGAATTACTGTTTCAACCCGAATCAAATCAAACCAAAGTAGTTTGAAACCAAACCAAACCAAACCGAATTAATTCGGTTTGATTCGGTTTGGTTCGGTTTGAACCATATTCATCTCTCATTTTATAAATTAGATTGGATTCAAACAACATTAGAGAAAGGTAGGGTAAAAGAATTTCTACTAAATAAAGTAAATATTAAAAAAATAACATACAAAGTTGTAACTTGTAAGAACAAGCTCCATAATATTTTCACATAAGAAATTAAGAAGTTCGGTTACAGTAAAATAGAAGGTGATTTGAAACATATTTCATAAAGTCGGAAACCCCATTAGAATGGTGGGAATGGGACTTTTTAAATTCAGATTTATAGTTACATATACATATACATTTATATTAATTTGATAAAAATATTCTTAAATTCGGGTTATTCGGTTCGGTTTCTTGAAATTCAAAACCAAACCAAACCAAATTTTTTAATACGGTTCGGTTTGAACCTAAACCAAATTTTTTTAAATTTCAACCCAAACCAAACCGAACCAAATCGTTCGGTTCAGTTTGGTTTTCGGGTTGAACCCGAATAATGCTCACCCCTACATGTGGGCTAACCATGAGTTATGCCCGGATCTTGAAACCCATCGCCGGAGGTACGTGGGTTACATGCTTGTCCTGATTTCGCTGTCCCATAATTAATGCGCTCTCTCTCTCTCTCTCTCTCTCTCTCTCTCTTATTTGTTTATGTTCAACTACAAATAGATGCCTGAATTGGTCAAAATCTGTCGCACAACTCCCAACATAGTTTTTCCCCAAAACATGAAATACGCTCTCACTCGGTCTTACCATGGCATGGAATTGTGGGGAAATAACATCGGAAGGCTAGGGATCTGTCTCTCTACCTCTCACGAAGTTTCTCTCGCGCCAAGATCGTTGATTCCTCGCGAAAACGTTGAAATCCTCACGGCCGACTCTCCTCCTCCACTAAAAGGGTAGACGCGCCGCTCCACCGCATTCCTCGCTCCGGTCCTCGTCGCTCGCCGCCGTTGCCATCACCCCGCCTCCTCGCCTCCTCAACACCATCGGCCGCCGAAAGGAGAGAAGAGGAGATCGAGTGACGGGAGAGAGTGAGGGACATAATGAGAAGAGAGAAATGGGGGATTTATATGTTTGAATTTTAAGATTTATTATTTTAAAAAAATAAAAAAATTATCAAAAATTAACTCCACGATCCTTGAAAAATGTATAACTCATCTTTTATGTCATGATGATCAAAAATGGATTATTATATCACATTTAGAGATCCGAAGATTTAATATTTAAAAATTTTGATTTTAATCCGAAATATGATCCGAAACTCACGGAATCACACCAAAACTCGCGGATACTCGATCCGAAGATCCGAGATATTACACGATCTATGTAAAGTCCCCAAATTACATGGGTCACTGAATATTCGTCCCTTTGAAGAAGAATATGAGTCGCATCTCAACGGCACTAAATTAAAAGATCACGTGATATCCAAGTCATGGAATACGCAACGTCATGGGTTTGGTATCATACACATCGCAGTCGAACCACCACGAGTCGTGACCGGAACTTGGGTGATGTGATCAAAAGTTTTGGTCTTCTTGAGTCTCCATCGGATATCCGGTTTGTCAAAATTGTGCACGGGCATACGAACAAAGGAGAAAACATCACTTGACTTCTGACCGTCTCATCCTTGAATCGTTATTGGGGTATTCGTAATAACTTCGACACCACTATTGATAATACTCAATCTCAGATACAGATTATGTATTAGTATTGACATTTATATATTAAAAAATTAAAAAATATAATGGTACAGAACATATGCTTAAGAGCGGTACAATTTAAGTCCCGGGAGTCCCAAGACTCTCTCCTCTCTCCCTCTTTTGCTTCTATTTTCAGCACTGATGAACAAGAAAACATAAGCTGAGAAAAAAATGCAGGTGTCTTCAATAGAAACGTAAGTAGCAAAGAACAAATTTGAAAGGACGTTACCTTAGTGGAAAGATATTCTTTGTGAGTAATACTTGTTACAATTCATAGATTGTAGTTGAGCTACATTATCTAATACATTTGTCTCGTATCAATTCACATTCCCGCAAGACTTTTGGGTTGGTTGACGTGACGACTGCACAAATCCATATGATATGCCTGGAAGCAGAAGAAGACCCAAGAATAAAGCCTTGGCTACTATATATGTTCTCTCTCTCTCATTTTAATGACCTAGGAATCCAATTTTCTTTTAAATATGTGAGGAAAATTAGTAAAGACCTTCTGCGAATTGGTTAATATCTTGACATGAAAATAATTTAGAAAGTACGTCTTAATTTTTAGATCCTTCTAAATCATTAATGTAGCGGTCGAGAAGTGGTTACCCAACACACCTTCAAAGATTTGTTTGATGGGAAAGGAGAGTCTCACCATAAGAGAGACCTGCAACCACCAATGGGAGGTCAAAAAGAACTATGGAAGTTATCACATGGGACAACCCTCTGACTGTCAAGTTTGGTAACGACGAAGAAGAAGGTAAACACGAGAGAGAGAGAGAGAGAGAGAGAGAGAGAGAGAGAGAGAGAGAGAGAGAGAGAGAGAGAGTGAGGGAGTTCGAGGGAAGAATATGCGTACCTCCTGGCTATTAGATCAGGATCCTACTTATAACATCACAGAGAGAGTTGACCATTGGACTACCGTAGCTAGAGGAGATGTGAGTCGCCCACTTTGCATGTTTGACGAGGTAGAGAGGCATGAACCTTAGCTCGCCCTCACACGTCGGAGATAACTCCGCCATTAATGTTGTAGGGTCGCCGGTCATTAATGAGATAGGACTCGTCGGAGAGGGTGTGAGCATATGCTGACAAAGAGAGTGGTGTGGGCGACGTTCTCACCTCATCGTCAAACTAGAGCGTCGTTCGTCATCAATGAACTGTAACAGACGTTCGACGTAGTCGCTGTCGAAGAAAGTGCACATGGGTACGGAACTTGCGCGCGTTGGACTTACGCCGAGACAAGAGGCGTGTTAGGCGGTGAAGCGGTGTACTGAGTCAGGAGGGTTGGGCTCCTGTGATGAGCCGGAGGGATGGATGGGCACTAACTGGGATGACAAGATAGGCCCTGCTCACTTAATGTAACGTATAATTGTTTTTTGTAGCAAGGATACCTATTCTGATTTTGTGAATAATTCGGTATCCCAGGGTTTTCCCCAAAATGAACTACCTCTGTTGATTTCAAATGTCACCTATGACGTAGCTACGATGAAATGGAACATATACATGATCCTCCATTCAGCTTATATACTCGATTTGACATGAACATCAACCTGATCCCTAAACAGCAACTTAATTGACTACTACACCTATTATCCAAAAAAAAAAAATTGACTACTACACCTTGAACACATCAGCCTGACTACTACAACTTGAACGGCAACTTGACTACTTCCTCTGCCCTTTTCAACTTGGCTTGATTCTAACCTGAGTAATATATTAAAATTAATTTGTGCATATATTTCTTACTTCAAATTATTTTAGATTTTACTAATTAAGGTCGATTGGGTTGGGGACCCAAAATCAAAATAGAACCTGAAGCAAAGGCAACTCAATTAATCCAATCCGATCCAAACAGCTTGCACTCCACCCAATGTTCATGTTGATCTGAATTGTTTCGTCTCTAAATAGCTTCCCAAATAGAATATATAAAGCATGCAGGCTCTGGTGAGATCCGGAATCCAAGATAATTAATACTGTGGGGTTTGTTGAAATTTCTATAGTTTATAGCCGACCAGGCAGAGTTATATAGAGATTAACGCCGCGCGCCGGAGACATCGATCTACTAAAAGAAAGGATCGATCCCATGGACGGGACGACCGTCGACCTGAAACAAACAAGCATTCTCCAACAAATTAACGAAATAACTGATGCTCGAGGCAAACTCCCAATTCAAAACGTAGGAAAAAGTTAACCTTCAAGTTGACGCACGCATGGCCATATATAATTGCAGAATGGTGCGAGTTATCAGCTAGTTACCGTGTTCTTGGTTGACGAAAATCCCCCACACTAATTAATTATCTCAGTGAGCAACGATTCAAATGATATATATATATATATATTCACATGGGACCGGCCCTATAACTATTTGCCATGGTGTCAGGATTTAGGCCCTCCATCTCATGGAGTCCCATGCGATCAAGGGCCCAGATACTGGCACCATGACAAATAGTCATGGTGCAGGCCCCACGTAAATATCTCCTATATATATATATATATAAGGGAGGCGATCAGGTGATGATATCAGCACCATTTGATGTCGTCCACCCTCCATCTCAAGTACTATTCATGAGAGGAGGGACGATGAGAGGGAGGGAGAGACGGTATCAGGACACCACCAAAATTACCCCCTATATATAATGCTTCATTCGTAAGTAAGATGCACTTTACGTACGTACCCCGTGTATATGAGAGACCAGTGTCAATTTTATTAGGGTTTATTTGTTTCATAAAACATCATTAGATTCTGTACGTAATTTTTTTTTATTTCACAATATTTGAGGTTTTTTTGTAAAAATATAATATAAGTGAGATTATATATGCAGTCTCAGCGTGACGCTAACGTTCTCTTATTTTTGTTTATCATCCACGTCCATCGGGATCCAAAGTCGGAGAAAAAATGTGTCAAAAATTTAAAATCACAACAAATTAACACCTAGAGAAAAATGAACTAAAAATTAGAAAAATACTTCTGATTTTATTTTATTTTATTTTATTTCACAGCTACGCAACTGATTTTAAAATTAGAAAAAAAACACACCTCTAAAACTGATGGCTAGCTCTAAGCAAAGCAGGAAAATTTATTACTTCAGGCCAAGCAACACCAGGAGAAAAATGAAGTAAAGGTTAAAATAAAGAAGTAAATGGCACATACATTACCTATATTTTAAGGTCCTATTTGATAATAGGTTAAACCAGGGTAAGATAACGTAACCGAAGTCCGATGGGCGATTCTTGTTTCATATTTTTTTTAATCGGATAAGATTAAAATAGATTAACTCATTCTTAATTAAGAAATAGGTGGAATGAGTTAATCGACTCCGGTTAGAGTTAAGGGTCGAGTGAGTCATCCCGAGTAAGTCACTCGCCCTTTACTTATTCCGTTATCAAATTCGCCCTAAAAATTTATAGTGAAAGAAGTGTAAAAAAATACGAAGAAATGACATTGTATAATACTGTACGTTATTTTACAGAAAATGAAACAACACTCTAGAAAGTATGTGGTCACTTGTTACCGGTCTTTCTATCATTTTTTATGATGTATCTCGTTCAAAAAAAAGGTGGGGGAGGGGGGCATGCTCTGGGCTCTGCATCGATCCAACCTCCGTTTCTCTTATTAGAAAAGCGACGAGATGCCGTTTTATCCTTCTATTGATCGCTGTCAGTGCATCGTATCACCGTTGGAGGAGGATCCACAATCGAAAGAAATAGATAGGAAAAGAGAGAAGGCCAAAGCCAGTGATCATGACAAAAATTAGAGTGTGATCGATGCCAAGGCCGCAGTGCGTAGTACTGGTTGTACGTGTTGTCCCACCAATATTTCATAACTCTCGCTCATGTATACTTTTCACATACACGAGCATTCACAATAATGTGCAATCTTTCTGATCAAGTCCCTGCTCGTACCTCTCTTAACACGCATACTTGTTTGCACACCTCAATGGGAGAAGCCTTAATATACCCCTTTCATAGAGGTTCAATTGACAAGTTGTTGTCTCTTACCTTCTTGTAGTGGAAATGCATAGAAAACGATGTGCAGGTGAGTTGGGGGAGTGGGGGGTACGTAGTGGAGAGATGGGGAAGGGGAAGGACAAGATCTCTACATTAGAGAAGAGAAGGCACTGGAAAGGGGGAAATATCTATACAGATGTAGAGATCGAACAGTAGAAGACACGTAGAAGGAAACAAGATAATGGAAGAAGATTCTCCAGAAGATCCAGAGAGTGATAGCTGGTGGATATTTTCTTCAGCAGGGAATTCATATATATATATATATATATATATATATATAGCTCTGGATCGAGCGATTATATTCTTAACGTAAAGAAGAGTTCTCACACCGGTACGAGAGTCATTCCTGAGACGGACACAAATTCCATAAAAGGAGGCCTCCGTCACCGGTTGCTGTCTTTATATATTATATATATACCCTCAAGGTAAGTCTCGGAAGGAAAACTTAAGCCGGAGTCTTTACGCATCAGAAAATTAAGCACCACTTGTATGAGCATGTAGCTTAACTGGAATAACGGCCTTTTCCACCTTCGAAAATCCATCGAAAATAATTTGATTTCTCTCCCTTCGCACGTCGTCTCCCACCCTGCCGTCGACTCTCTCGCGGCGGTCTCCCTCTCCCTCTCTTCGGCGATCTCTCTCTCTCCCGTGGTCTCTCTCTCTCGCGGTGGCTCCGACGGTCTCTCTCTCAACGGCGAGTGGCGGCGGCGACAACAGCTCCCTCTAGTAAGCACTCTTCGGATTCGACGGCATAATATTCTGCTGGAAGATCCATCGGAACTTCCGACGCCATTCCCGACGAGCAGATATCCGTCGAAACTTTTGACAATTAAAATATTATTTACGTTTGATTTTCCGAAGGAATTACGTTCGGTCAGAATTTCCATCAGAACCTTCCTACGGAATTTCTTCCCGTCGAAAATCTGTCAGAAATAATTTGATTTGTCTCCCTTTGCACGCCATCTCCCACCCTACCCTTGACTCTCTCGCGGCGGTCTCCCTCTCCCTCTCTCCGGCGGTCTCTCTCTCTAGTGGTCTCTCTCTCTTGCGACGGCTCTGACGGTGTCTCTCTCCGACGAGCAACGACGACAACGATGACTACCGTGGCCGCGGCTCCCTCTGGTAAGCACTCTTCGTCTCCCTCTCCCACTCTCACCGTCTCCCTCTCTCTCTCGACGTCTCCTCTCTCCCTCGATCTCCCTCGATCTCCCTCTCCCTCTCCCAATCTCCCTCTCCCTATCCCGATCTCCCTCTCCCTCTCTCACGCACGGTCTCTCTCCCAATCTCCCTCTCCCTCTCTCACGCATAGTCTCTCTCCCTATCTCGGTCTCCCTCTCCTTATATCGGTCTCGCTCCCTCCCTTTCCCTTTCCCTTTCCCTTTCCCTCTCCCTCTCTCTCTAACACACAGACGCACTCACAGAGGGGGAGGGCCGATCCCCTCCGTCTCCCTCTCCCTCACTCTGTCTCCCCTCTCTAGCTATCTTTGCACTCACAGAGATGGAGGGGCCGAGCCCCTCTGTCTCCCTCTCTCTCTCTAACACACCCACACACTCATAGAGGGGGGTGATCCTCTCTGTCTCCCTCTCCCTCACTCTGTCTCCACTCTCTAACTCTATCTCTAACACACACACTAAGAGATGGAGGGGTCGACTATTTATCCATTGAAAATTAGCGACGGAGTTTCGGAAACTTCCGACAAGGAATACCCGACAGACGTCCACAATCGGAATTTTGTCGAAAAGTCCGTCGAAAAGTGTTTTTCCAATGAATTTTCGACGGATTGAGTTTGTCATAAATTCCATTTTTCCTTGTAGTGCCCTAAGTCCCTCTTTGATAGAGGGATAAACAAAAGCGAGGGTTATCTCTCTTAGATTACTTTGTCCCAAAATTTAGTCACATTTATTTTGATAGGCATGAAAAGAGTTATCCTTTTAAGATAAATGAGGGTTAACTTTATCTCACCTCTTAGGATGGAACAATATGTCTGAGTTAAATGAGAGTTATCCCTCAATTTAATTCGATTAACTTTTTTGATCTATCAAATTAAAGTAAAGATAAGTTGGGGGTTATCTCTAGGACAAATAGGGGATAATCCCCCAATCAAAGTGAGACTAACAATATTAGATGATATATATATTCTATGGAATATTCACCTCCCGTCAACGTAGTAATTAGGTTACAAAGACGTAACTTCAATGTTTACCCATATTTAGAGGGTATTCGAACGTGATAATATACCTAAACAAGAGATATATTTGATAATAAAAACTTTAGAGTAATATATACGTAAAATACTTTATTTTAAACATCTTCGGTTGGCCTTAAATATTGTTAGTCAAACACTCAGGTTACAAACTGGGGAGAGCACGTACGTACATGCCAATCCAATAACAGACAATAGCACGTTGAAACGGCAAACTCCTGTAAGGAAGAAAGCTAAACAAATTAATTATGACAGCGTTTGGGAAACATCTTGGGTTTAGATTTTTGGTCAAAAGTCTGAGAACTTTTTTTGAGTTTCTTGAGCTTTTGAAAATGATGACTTTTACTTCATATTTCTCTCTACAAGTAAAAGTTAACTTCCGAGGAGTTAATTAATTAGATGTGACCCATACTCATTTGATTAGATTTCTTGATCGGTCGAATTAAGACAGTGATACAATCAATCCATGAAACCACTTTCTGCTTGAGCCGAAAAATCATTTCCACAGATTCTTGTGGGGAAGAAGTGATACTTGCATGACCATGCTCCTGATTTTCCCTTCATTTGCCACCATGTGAAATTAACGGTGGAAAGACTTCAAATAAACAAAAAAAAACTGGGGAACAGCTGAGAAAAGAAGATCAAGATTTCCCCAACAGGAGACCCTTGCTAGTTTATGCTCATTTCGAAGGGAACTGTGATGAAGACCGCAACTGTGAAAAAATGTTCCATGCTTACAGAAATAAAATGTCCTTTTCGCTATTTATCCAAGAAGATGTAGAACTAGATTTACAGATGTACCTCCAATTAATGTAGAATATTGATCAGCTTGTTTAGATTGGAAAAAGAAGTTTCACCTCCCTTCCATCACCTAAACCTCAGATGCAGTGACTACGTACGTGCGGGATCCTTGAAGAAATTTTCAAATTAATGAGAGAGAGAGAGAGAGAGAGAGAGAGAGAGACCCTGAATACAATTTCATTGTTGCAGTCAAGTCTCCAATTAATGTAGAACTATAAGCGGTTGACTTAAATAAAAAAATGTCATTCTGTGATTTCACAAGTATTCATCTGTCAGAACAAGATTCCTCACATCATATAATTAAGCTCAAGAACACAAGGTTTTGATGGCCACTTAACATGAGAGCCTAAAACCTCGCTTCAGAAAGCCGGGTATCATGCATGCATGCATGTTTCCCAATTGAAGTAGCCCCATGCCTTCCTAAACAAAGAGAACTGCATATATACTGTGCTGAATTTCTGATTATCTATGCAAGTAGTCCAGTATAAAAGAAAGAGAGTAAAAGCACAGAAAACGTAAGTGACCACCAAGAAAACTGAAGAGAGATTTTTTTGTAAAGAAATTGAACTGTACCAATTAAAGTGCCACATATATAGAAGTATTATAAAAAATTAATTGCTCAAATAAATGGGCTTTAAAAAAACAAATTTTGGAGAATAGATGCAATCTGACTTTCATGTCCTATAAAAAATCAGTTCATATATTTCCGTTTATGGAAGTGATGAGCATTGCGAAATCTTGATCATGCAACCAGCCAATCACTTTCTTATCATCAATGCAGGATGTCTTTCAAAGTCCTATATATAGAAAGGGAAGAGACTTTGTTGCTGAAAAAACTTCCATGCTTTTCCTGTTAGAAATTAAGGTGGCAGCCTATTCCATAGGATCCTACATTAATTAATTCTAACATCGCATCTGAATATTTTTTTCTGTCCAGAATCCCTTTTTATTTTATTCACATCAGTATGCTAAATCACCAGTTAATCTTTCCTTTGGGTCACAGACCCTATTCCTCACACCTTAATTTTTCTTTTGTTTGGTGTTTTTTTTTTTTTTTTTTTTTTGGGGGGGGGGGGGGGGAGGGGGTTGGGTTTGGGGGAAGGTTGGCATACACCCTTGATTTATGGTGCCTACAAAAGCTAATTTTAACGTTACACCATTGTACATTATCTTATTTTAACATTCCTCCAATTTCATCATTTATACCATAACCATACTCCTAATAATCCAACTTAGATATAGATTGACCATTGATGATCAAACAGCTACTCCATGGATTATGTTAATCAAATGAAACAAATGTTAGGTTGACAAGTTCCCAAGTTCAGTTGGGCAACATTATTCTTTCCTTTACATGTTTTTTTTGAAAGTGGGCTCCGAGAGAGTCCATCCCAAAAAACACCGACCCTCCACCCCAACAGCACCCTGGTCACAGAAAATGGAGGAGGAAGTTACCCCAAAACATAGACAACACTATTCGTCACCCCGACCACGAAAGGACAACCTGTTCCTAGAGAAACCTACTCCATAACTCGTTCCTTCTCTCCATTCGTAAAAGAATCTTCAACCTTTGTCCTCCTAGCTATATCTACCAGCCACCTACGTTTGATCAAGCAGAGGGAGGACCTCAAGCCTTTATTCACTCTTTCAACCGACACCAATCAACCTAGCTGTCTCGCTAGCCTGAGTCTCCATAAAGTTTTCCACCCTGGCTAAGATATCTTTGACCTCCTCCTTGCTAAAGAGCTCCCATCAACCTCTCCTTAGCAGGCCTCCTCTACTTGCTCTGACTCCACACGCTCCTGCACATCGTCTGCTTCCTTGAATAACTCTCCTTCCACTTGATGCCTGCATGTCTTCCTTGACTTGACCCACCTCCTTCGATTCCCTGATCGGGGGTGGGAGGGCTAGCACTCCCTACTGGCCAACACATGTCAAAATAGCAATTTTCGTTTCTACCTCCACCAAGAGAGCACCATTCGCAATGCAGGGCTCCTCTAAACCTTTGATCCCAATGGAAGGAGATTCCAATGACGGAAGGCAACACAAGGCCCCTCCAACCATTGGGGTGCGCCTGAGCTACTCTGCGAATTAGAAAGAGAGCGAGGGGAGGGTAAAGCCTTGAGGCCTTCCCCCCTCCCTACATCTCTCACCTCCCGAAAGTACATGCACAAAGAGGACGTCAGCTGGCAGACCACTCCTCAAAATTGACCAGATGTCGGTGCCATTGACTGAACATGGCTGTCTGAGACCAACCATGACAGCCTTTTGGGTAGTCTGCCTCTATCTTTACTTTGCTTGTGCCTTCCTCCGGTGAGCTGAACACTAGCTGCACCTTTGCCTACTAAGGTTATGGTACAGAGGCCCCAGACGGCCATGCACTTGCTAGGAAGGGAGGTTCGAAACACATCCCTGGCTTCTGCCAATCGTAGCCCAAGGAAACTGCAAGTCGTCGACCCCTACTACCTCTGAAAGATGACCACCAACTACTAGATCAATGATTCCAGGAAGGCCCCTCCCCCACCATAGTAGAATTGGAGAAGAAGGATAAAACTCCAGAGTCTTCGTTGAGATGACCCCGAGCAGGGAGGGACTCCGCCATCTTGGAGGCCCCAGACCTACCGGTTAGAGTAGCCCTGTCGATCCCTTGCCTCCAGAGGCCTAATTGGACAGTTGCTTCCTTGGGCGGAGCACCGCCCTAACTGGTTAGGGAGAAGGACCTTACCAAGTCGATCAGGCCCAATAATTAACCTCGTGAGTTGACTCCCGGTAATGAGTAAGTCACGAGTCACAGGTAGATTCTGACTTCGCCCAAGTTGGGACCCACCGGTAGATAAAGGAACAAGTCAACGGCCCACTTCAACTTGGGCCGATCCAAGCCCAACAGCCGAGCATGTCACCACTCGCATTAGGTCGAGTTACCTAACCAGCCTCCCGATCGGCCTAGCAGCGGCATCTTCAAGCCTAAAGAACAACCTGCTACAATCACAACCTAGGTCCGTCCATTCAAAATTTGAATGGGTGGTTGGGAATTTTCCACGTACCCCACCATAGCCTTCATCTTCCTCCTACCTGTAGCCCTAGAAATGCCCTAGGCCAGACGCTTGACTGCGGGTGGCCGCGGGTGCGCACCACCATGTTTGGCCACCAGTGCTTCGGCAAGATGAGCACGCGAACTGGGAAGACACCTCCGACAAGCTCGATCGTGATGACGGTGGGGACTGCAGGAGGGCCAGAAGCCCATACGACCACATCTAGTGCCATAAACCCTCCCTTTGAGAAGTCGTCGGAGCACGCCTCCAACTGCCCGAACCTCCTAAACAACAACTCAAATATTCATGCCTCATCACATAGGATAAAGGACACTCCAACAAGGTGAACTCACAGTCGACAACCCTTGGATCTGGCCCGTGCCCATCGAGAGTGTCCAAGCCTTCAGCCTGAACAAGATCCGTTCTCCACCGCTATAGTCACCCTGCTCACTCTTAACCAATCTTGACCACGTCCCAACCATCCCTCCGATTCACCCCCCCCCCCCCCCCCGCCCTTCAAAAATAGCCTCACTCAGCTCACATCCGCGACCCCTTCCACCGCCTCCACCTTGAGGCATTGCTTCGCCAAGCACAATTAACTACTCCTACACATTCTCCGGTGACAAAGCATCCGCCTCCAGGCAGGCTTTGCTACCCGCACCTCAAAGAGCATTTACAGCTCACCTTCCGGAATGAACAAAACCCCCTTTGCTCAAAGCCGATGAAGGAGACTCTCTCTCCACACTTGAAACAGGCGACCCTCACCTTCCTCAGCAAGCTTCCTAGTGCGAGACTACTGGGCTGCTCCTGGAGAGGCCGCCGGTGGCCACCAGATGACCCCCCTCTGCCCGCCATACCTTTCCGGAGCTTCTCGCTCTAGAAAAGGTTAGAAAGAGAGAGTCCATGTCCCACTAGTGAAGATATTTTTTCTCTTTCCTTTACATGTTTCCAACTATTGAAATTTGAAGAGCAACTTGGATAAAGTCAATGTAGTATACAGTTCAGATCGGTAGTGTATACCAACTACACTGCAACTCTGAACTATATCTTGCGCAATCCTAGGATTACTGTGCAAACAATTGCATCCTATGGATGCATGGAGGTACAGTAAAGATGGTCACCATTGTTGAGGACTTAGGATCCACAAAGTATGGTTCATGGGGTTACGTACAGGATGTGACCACGAGGCAATTAAAATCCTTCTAGGATCCAATTAACTTGGTAGATCAGCTCAGCTAAGTAGAGCCATGATAAAGATTGCAGTATTGGTAAGTTCACCTACAAAGATTTCAAGAAAACATGTCATAGAAGAAAGTGTTTTAGAAGAAGTTAGATTAGTTAAGTTGCGCTTGGGAAGTGTATTGGACTTCGGTTTCGTAAAGAGAGAAAAAGCTCCTCTAGAGGAGCTTTTTAATTTGGAGCTTTTGAAAAGTGAAAGATTTTCTTACTATCTCTCTCTAGAACTTACAAGTTAACTTTTAAAAAACTTTATATGACTTTGGTGTAGTTGTTTTGACTTTTAAGGGGTGAGACTTCAAGGTCAAAAAGTCAAAGCCAATACAATTCACAAACGCAACTTTAGCAAAAGATCTTTTGATTATTAGCTCAAAATAAGATATTCCTAATTTCCCAAAGTCACCGAAGCAGCCTATATTTCAGCATTTCATGCTACATAAATTTGACCATCCCAAAACCCTAAATTTGCAGGAATTTCATGACACTTCCCCTTTTTCCTCCAAAATTTATTTCGGGTCACACAATCAGATCATCATGTACATATCATGTTACATCAACATAAACATTTGTACAAGACATTATAATATTATTTGAATAGTCAGTACACATATAGGATATATATTTGCTTATTCATTAATTGCATGAAAAAACCAAATTAAAAGATTTGAGGTATATAGTACCTGGTATAAAAAATTTCTGCATATTCATCTAGGAGTTGAGGCGTCAGCCAACATAAGCAAATGTGAAGATAACACCATGCAATAAATCTTGATAATCTAGGTAGAAGCAAATAAAACATTCCGGAGATAAATTAATCTCCATAAATTTCTAGGGGGTAGCAGCTTTATGGACACTTCCAAACAACATGATTATTTTCAGGATTCTAGGATTGTTTGGGAAGAAACATAGCCAGGATTATTTTTGACCTGAACATCATGATCTAGAAAAACAATTATAATCAAATTAAGAGAATAAAATCTCACTGAAGTGACTGCAGGTGAACTAAAAAGGTAGCAGTAAACAAAGATAGGTAGACAACTATCAACACCCAAACTGAGAACTAGTAACGTAAACATGGAAGACTTGGCAAAAATTAATGGGGGTCCACATTCATGACCTATTTATACTAAGTACTATATCGAAGTTCCATTTCTTTTTCTACAAATATATGTGTGACATGTTATACAACTTTTGTTGAATTTCTACCTATGACCATGCAAGCAATTTACCTAGTTAAAGTGTGCCACAACCATCTTTTTACATAGTACATGTGCATATGCGCATAATTACAAACATACCCCAAATAGAAACAGTTTTTATGTTCAACTTCCTTTAAATCCTGAGCACACAAGCAAAATAAAGTTTTCTTCAGGATAAATTATCAATTGAGATGATAAAATTTCAGAAATCTCTACATACTAAATTACAGGATAGTCAGCTAATTATGAAGTCACCCATGCCTCTTTTCCTGTATATATAGTGTGTCCAATAAACACTTGTACACAACAGTGGTTTGTTTTTTGCTGTACATTTTCGAATTTACTATTTCCCTGGCTGATTCAGTGGATTCCCTGATTACCAATGAATTGTAGAAAGTCTTGTAGGTTTTGTTTAGCTTAAATGAAATTTTACACGGAATCTTGGCCTTTTAAACTTTAATAATGATTTTTTTCTATAAAGTGAAGCCAGAACCCAATAGAATTAGTTCTAGAAATTTCCCCTAGCAGTCTCTCTCCACCTCCTTTATCCTCACCCTCCCAACTCCTCTTCTGATCCCCATGTCAAGACACTGATGCATGCTGTTTGGATAGGCAAGAGCCAGCTGGAGGGAGAAGAAGACTGCACACCTGACCGATTAAAATTCCAAAAAAAAAAAATCATAAACACTTACTTTAAGTAGAGAAGGCAAGGTGGAGGAAAAAGAGTAATGTGCAGCTGACTCGTTATGTATAATGAAATTTTATCAAAGCTTAGCTTTTAAGACTTCTACCTCGACAAAAACTGTTAATTCCTTTTGTTACCATGCATGTTCCTATACGAGGCATGCATGATCAGTTTTCTGGATTATCTATAGAGTCATTTAGCCAAATATTAAAGCCTAGCATGTAGATGATCGTTATGAAATATGATATTACTAGCTCAATGTGCAATTCTACTAAACAACATGATCACTCTATCGCAAAAAGATAAACCATAAAGAGTACTACTAGATTAATGGAATCTAATGTAAAGACTTATTTATAGCTATCAAATATTGGATAGTCATGGTGAAAGTGCGACCTCCTCTTTGGCAAATGAGGCTTGAAATGTTTCTAGTGACACAGCGGTGGACAAAACTTCTTGTGGTGAGATAACCTGAAGTACAAGATGATGGTTTGTCTCACTCTTTAAAGCTCAGATGCACAAATCAGTTATATTCTAATATTTCAAACAAATCAATAAACAGAACAACGTGAATAATGAACAAATGTATGTGGTCAAAAGCTGAATGAAACAATATATAATTACTTTTGCTCACATTAGAAATTTATGCTTTTGTTTCTAGATCCACACAGTTCAGTCTTTTCCGTAAACATTCCATCAAGCTTCCACAACCAGATTCTAACCCATTGTACACTTGGAGAGAGAGAGCATTATGTGAACTGGCTGAGGTAAAGATTATGTTTTTTTTGGTCCCTTTCCCTTCACCGCTCATAGAATGTTTGTGCTTCAGTACCTGCTGGACCACAGGAATAGTTTCAGATCTGATGTACCAGTTATGTATAATAGCACCATGTCCATCCTTCACCCAAAACATTTTTATTGTGAAATATCCTTCTTCACTCGAGAGGTTTCTGGTGTGAGATTGTGAATTAAATCACGACCTTCTTGAGATCCTCCCCACATTTTCATTCACTATACTTGTGAATCCTCCGAACCCTGTAGAAGTGTTGGCATAACGCCTACTTAGATGAGATCTCCATAATATCATAAATTATGTCTCCCTAATAGCTGTCCAAGTTACATGCTCGAGGATCAAACAATTTTGGAAGGAAGATAGTGAATACATAATTGGAATTGGGAGGGTGGAATTAGAATTATGAAGAGCCAAGAGGAAACTGGATTACTCTTTTAACCACATAACAACATGGAATCATATGTTCCCTAAGGCATTGACACACAAGCGCTTAGATTAATTGAGATGAACAATGAAGTGGGAACAAGAGTCAAAACATGAAAGATATGAAGAAACTTATAAAAAGAAAAGGTGTAAAGGGTTTGCCTATTATGTGGGGGGAACGAAATGGAGAGATAGTCATGGAGGTCGGCCGATCGATCGGCCACCTTTTGTAAACAGTATTCATTGATGCTCCTAGGGATGAATAAACAATTTGACAATTGTATATGAGTTCACTGCCAACAGGGTGTGTTTTCTTTTTCAAAAAAATATGGTGATGGAATAAATAGTCCTTACTATAAATATTTATTTCTTGTACAATATAATCCACTTCCAATATGGCCACCATCGGCATTGCACGGATGCTGCCCCTTCCATGGCCGTTGCCTCCTGTGCTGCTGTAGCGGTGGTCTGTGAGCCTCTGGCCATTTTGCCTGCTGGTGCCCCTTCTCCGGTTGGCCTGGCCGCTCATGGCAGCCTTGACGATGCATGTTGTGTGGTGCTCGGCTCCGCTCAGCTGTCTATGACGGAGCGCAGACCGCATGACGGAGCCCAGCCTCTCTTTGTTGGTGCTCCTGTCCCTATTGGGGGAGCTCCTGTTGACGCTGGTTCTCCTTTGGTCGCTAATATCCGTTGCCCGGGAGGGGTCCCCGTGTCCGTTGACGCTGGTTCTCCTCTGGTCGCTGATATCCGTTGCCCTGGAGGGGTCCCCGTGTCCGTTGACGCTGGTTCTCCTCTGGCCTCTGTGGAGGACTCTGCAGCCCACGCGTCTCAATTTCATCCTACTGCCCCTCCGATACCGGTGGTGGTCCAGGGACCCCCCCTCCCTCTCGTCCTCCCCAGCCGTTGGTGACAAGGGGACTGGGACCCCCGCCGTGTCCGCCGTCGTCTCTGACTCTCTCCCTCCTGCTGGCGGCTCTCCTGCGCTCACCTTCGAAATTCTGCTGCCCTGCTCCGCTCTGTCGGTCTCTGCCCTTCATGGCAAGGCCCGTCTACATGTCGGTCCCCCTGCTGGTGGATTGAACCCTGCGGCGGCTTCTTGGTCCCCGGGGGAGAGCTCACCCAGCCCGGCGGCCTCCAATGACGGTGTCAAAGCATCTCCCCCTGCTGCCACTGCTTCCCCCCGCCTCTCCTTTGCTCAAGTCCTGAAAAAGAAGATCAACCGGAATCTGCCCGGTCCGTTAGCCGCTCCTCCTTCGGCTCCCGCCCCTGTGCTTCCTCCTCCGTCTCCTGATCATGGCCTCTAGTTTCCTCAGATCTTTCAGGTGCTCATCGTCCCCGGACTCGAGCCTACGGAGAGGTTCCCCGACCTCGTGGCTGCCCATGCGCGCTTCGTGGGCACCGACACGGATCGCTCGCGGACGACTTCGAGGACGGATGGCGGTGTCCCCAGGCGGTCCCACCGGCGCTCTAACTCTACATCCTCTTCGCGAGATCGTGACTTCTGATGGTCATTTACCACTTCTATGTTGTCTCTGAGTTTTCTTCCATCTTATTGTATGTGGCCCCTTATTGCCCCGCTTGTCATCCTTGACAGGGTGTTGCCCCTCCCCCGGACCTTACTCGTCCCTTGTATCCCCCCATATTATGTTCCTTTCTTTATACTCTTCTTAATGAAAAATCACTTGTCTGGTGGCCGGGGTGGCACGTCATGTCCCTTCCGCAATGAAGGGATGAACAGACTCCCTCGTTTTCCACCTTGCAAGTATTACCTTTCAGTTAAAAAAAAATGAGACACATCAGAGCAAAAACGACATTAATTAAGCCCTTTCGAGGAAAAAAATAACATTAGATGAGGTCTTCTTGCTATTTTGCAGTAGATAAAAATTCTTTGCTCCTAATCTAAGGAAATGGTAAGGCAACGACACTGATGGGACATACAGAAATAAAAACCAAAACATTTTATAAACATTATGTCACAGAGATTGTAAGTCCTCACGATCCGATGCGTGTGAAATCAAAATAAACATCATAATTAAGCTGCGTACTCCTACACTAAATTGGGCATGGGTATAGGCATAATCCCATTTCATGCTTATACATCGGGTCCTAATATCAGTTCAGCACACATTCATCGTACTAACATTAGCCGCAGGACAGCGACTAAACATTAGCAGATGAGCGAGATGCGGTTCACACCATCCTGATCATGTGAAACTGAACATGAAACATGAGCAAACGGGATCCCCAAATGAGGTAACATGCATTAGAGTTGCAGGTGCCCTTTCTTTCACAACATAAAGCATATGCTAAACAAGGGATACCAACTCCACCCATGTCGAATGTCAGGATTCTTGTTCTTAGGAAACTGAGACAAGCAAAATGTTTGGGTTCCTTCTTCGATGAAATCCAAAATGACCAAAATGTCCACATCTTCTCCTCACACTCATGAGCGCATGTGAAAAGAATCTTAACTTACCAAAGAATGGGTTAATCCAAGACAACTGCATCAATCCATCGACTAATATAACTTCAGCTAGACTTTACATTAAATTGCCGAAACTATATGTACGGTAGAATATGCCAGGTGCAATATATATATATATATAACAGTTGGCCATGGAAAGGGAAAACTAGAAAGTAACTCGAGACAGGCTGATAGAAAATTAAGGCAGAAAGCAAAGGAAAATGTTCAAGAAGTTGGGATTGCACATCTCCCCGTCGATAAGATTTTGAAAGGCAGCAAATAGCTAGCAAAAAGAAAAAGCCCACGACATGGCCAATCAGATGAAAGAGATAAACGATGCCTTCCTTAGAGGCAAGGTTAAGGGGCAAAGATATATCGCTTCATGAAACGATGCCCTCGTTTGAAAATAGGTAATGAGAAAGGTGAAGCTGATTAATTAAGGGAGAAGTTTCAGGAAACCAGATCTGTTACCTTGCGCTCAACTGCATTAATGTCATTCCTTCATGGCGAAATGTATCCAAGGTGGGTTGAAGTAGCAGGCGACATGGAGGGCATTGCCAACGACCATGCTAATTAATTAGGAGCTGCAGAAAAATGGATACAAGAAGAAAGAGTTTCCCATAATAAGCAATGAGTCATGAGCAGAAGCATCCGAGAGCATCCTCCCGATAAGGTTCTTTGCCTCCACATCCCTCCCCTAACAAACGCCACAAACCCGTGAGCACCCATGAGCATAGAAAGCAAGAGAAAGGCCCGAAGAGATGGGCAGTACTTGATGCTTCGACGTGAGATCACCGGAGAAACAAGGAGAAGAACCCATTGATGCCCACACCGATGACGATCTGTAGATCAAAGTACGACGGGGTGGAGAAGGCGAAGAAGGTTTTTGCGGGGGCAAAGGTGCTTAATTACCGTCTTAAGGACGCCGCCCGGGGCAGCTCGATCCGCTCCCTTTGTGTGCTTTGACGCCGCGAATAAACTACGCAATGGATGGGTTCCTGCCGGGTTCCCTCGGGGCAAAAGAACAGGAGAGAGCTGCCAACAATGGCATGAAGCAGAAAATTACATAATATTATAAGAGAGAGAGAGAGAAGAGAACATAGAGCAACTACAGCATCATGCACGGTTCCTCTGTACGATAGCCGAGGGGGGAAAGGAGAGGAGTACTAAAGTATCCTTTACCTCGGAAAAACGTACATCCACGAATCCCCCTCCCTCAAACCGAGCCATGGTGGAGTGACTAGACGTCTCGACAAGTGACACACACAACGCATCCCGGAAAAAGAGAGAGAGAGATGCTCGCATAACCTCTTTATAAGTGCGCCTGAGTAGATCAGTGCGTGGGCCGCCGATAAGGGCGAGGGAACTCGAGAGATCGAGACAGAGAGATTGAGATGGATAGATCAGGAAGGCCTGCAAAATTAAAGTCAAGTCTCTTTCCAACGCCATGGCTGCCTTCTGTGCAGGTACCGAGACGGGGGGGGGGGTGGACTGGGGGCCGCAGCGCGCGTCAGGGACAACGGGAGATGACAGAAAGAGAAGTGAGCACGCGCCGCGCGTCGGCATACCCTTAATGCATTCGCCGGCGTGTGCTCACTCTCTTCTGTCAGCACCCCTACACATCACCCACCGCCACCCACCCCCGCCGGGCCGAATCGGGGTCCTTCCAGAGGAGGAGGGGCGCTATGAAGGAGACCAGAATCTCACCAGAGAAGGAGGCAGGACGAGGCACGCGCAGAGACCTAGGGCAGAGAGGTGGCGTGGGAAGAGAGAGAGAGAAAGAGGGGGGGGGCAAGGTGTCTTGGCCGCGGGGAAGGCTGCAAAAAGTCCATTCTTTCCTTCTCTCTCTTTCCTTCCTCTTTCGGAAACCACCGAAGGAGAGAGATTAGTGGACGAGAGGCATAAAAAGGGCAGGACCACCAGATAACTCCACCGGGGGAAGGGGGTCTGAGGCGCCGGACTTTTACGCCAGTCTGCCACATCTGGGTCGTATCACTGCTCTCTGAATCTAGGGTTTCCATGGTCTCCCCCACTCACCCATAAACGCCAGTCCGTCCTCTTCACTCTTTTCCGCGGTCCCCCTCATGATACCCGGCCTCTCTCTTTCCCTATCATCTTATTCCATCTATTATTATTTTTGGTAATTTAGAATATAATATAGTTAGGCTGAGTTTGGTATTAATTTTTCAAATAAATTCCGATCGTCAGACAGTTTATGAAAATATGGGAGAGAAATGCATTTAATATACTTTTTTAAAATCTAATGTTCAAAATCTCCTCCTTATATTAGAGAGAGAGAGAGTCACAAAAGTACACATTTTCTATCACCACCAAAAGTTCATTTTAAGTTTTTTTAAAAAAAAAATAAGTGGACTCTCAATGATTAAATATAGTCTACATGCTTCCACAATCCTCACATCAAAATCCTTTTATTCTCATTCATATTATCAAATGCACCTTGAGATTCAGCCTGGACACTTGACATCTTGAGTGGCGACCCACGGGTCGGGTCGGTCGGGTTGGATTTATAGAAAAAGACACATTATATATAAAATATAATATAATATAATATTAAAATAATGAGCCGACTCGGTGGCGACCCACGGCCCGGCCGACCCGGTCCCGACTTGGGTCGGGTCGGGTCGGGTCGTGCGGGTCGGGACGACCCGCACCGGGTCGATAAATCATGCTCCCAGTACATAAATCTAACCCTGAATAACCTGTATATATTTATGTACTCAATATCCTAGTTATCTGTTGGGGTGGAACTGGCTAATTAAGGTGGTACTTTTAGAAATAAATCATGGTAACATATAAGATAGGTGACATATCTGAGAATCAGAGTCTGTACTGAGAGGATTCGAACTTCTAAAATTTGTAAGCGAAATTAACTGTCAAAAAAAAAATTATGCCCGAGAGATCATTGGGGGGCCTCTCTGATCAACTCTGTACCCCTGTAGGGAAATATAATTCTAAGGTCCCTTGTGTAGGCCTGCCAGGAGGCGGCCCTTCTTAATGAGAACCATCGGCCCATGCTGTTGTGAAAGAGAGCAACCTTGTCCCAGCCATGTTCATCTGGTTTCCGATCTCATCACATGGTAATCTTAGTTATATTAGTTTATCTTAGTGTGTAGATTTGTTGTCGAGTAATGCATTGCAATTAGTTTTACTTAATATACATGTTAATCCAATTACCTAATGTTGAAAAATATCTAATTATCTATCGCTTAAGATATACATTAATAAAGACGGTATATTTATCTGTAAGAAGTGATATTTGTGTTATCAACTATTGTTGACTGTATAATTACCATTATCATAAATGAGGTCTTTTCTTTTCCATAAATTAATACGATGTTGGCCTCATCCTGAATATATTTATTTATATATATATATAAAGATAAAATGATAATTACGAGATGTTTCATTTTAGGGTTCGAAAAATATAGAAAAGCCTTCCCAAGAATTTTTCCAAAAATTATTCCTTTCTTAAGGCTACATGTTTAAGTGGGCGAATGTGGATTTACTTGGATCGATCTGAAAAATCAAGTTGAGCTGAACCTGCACTTGTTTGACTTGGGTTGGGTAATTCGATCAGCTATTTGTACTTTCAACTCGACGTTTCTTGACGTGGAGTTGGACTGGGCTTTTCAGCCGGTCAACCGCACTCTATGTAAACTGGGCTTAACCTATGAAAGATGTATGATACATGAGGATAGTGTTAACATTTTAAGATAAAACCATTCCTATCATGGTCAGCTTCGAATTGATCATAGCATATATATATATATATATATGTGTGTGTGTGTGTGTGTGTGTGTGTGTGTGTGTGTGTGTGTGTGTTTGGGCCAGGGTCATGTCTGATTGTGGAAAGTTAAACAGATGGGTAAGCTCAAATTAGTCATATATAACTAGCTAGGGATAACAAACAGCTTGGGAATCTAATAATATACATAGTGGACCGAGCCCAACCTCCACCAATCTCACCCCAATTGTACCCTAGATATATATACATCGTAAGGGGGTGTAATTAAGAATGTCATTATTTATCCTTAATCAATGGAGAGTGTGGTGGAGTTGGGAGGGGAATTAATTAATTAAGGAGTGGGTGTGTCTCGGTGTTTGCTAGTGTTAATTAACACTTACATTAGTAATTAATTAAGGCCGGGGTGCAGCCTTGCCGTGCTCTGAAAGAGGGGACTCCAGGGAAGACCGTGCCAGGCGCCATTACTTCTGCCCATAGTTAATTGATTGATAATTACAGCCCACGAGCCATTCAATTAGTTAAGAAGAGAAGACCCCAGCTCGCCGCCACCTGGACATGTACATACCGGTCCCCAAAAAGGGGGTCCTGTCTGGGGCATCGGGGTTTGCTCGTTGTCGACGGTTGATTGGTTGATTTGCAGTGTGGCTTGGGTCATCTCGGCATTTATGACTTCATAAGGGAGATGGAGAGATCTGTTTCAGTACCTTCCACACACACACTTGCAGGGCTGCGGCCAATGATAAGGTGAGGTCCTCGCCAATTCTGGGCCGGTGCCCGCGTCCCTGGGGCCAGTTTACGGACTACGACCCGCGATGCTGCCGCGTCAGGGACAGAGACGGTGGTATGCATGTGTTTGCCAACCCGCGAATATGTTTCGACTCAAAATCGATCTGATCTAGTACGAGTCGGTATGACTCATGCGGTCAACTCGGCTGAGTCTCATATTTGACGTCTTTATTATTATTTTTTTGTAAAATTATTTTTTTATTTGCCCTATATTTCAATTTATAGAATTACTATTTCATCCATCTAAATTTGCCCTATATTAATTCCGAAAGGTCGAAGGGATCGATAAATTAGTGAAAACTTCATTACTGGGAGAGGAGAGGCCACAATTACAAATTGTTATGGTGGTTAAGATGCCGTGAGAGAAGTCTCATGCATGCATGGATTGAGGGGACAAAATTTTCATGAACTGAGGTCTCCCCTGGCAATAATTTATAGTCTGGAGAAGAGATGACTCCTCTCTCTCTCTCTCTCTCTCTCTCTCTCTCTCTCTCTCTCTCTCTTCTCTCACACACACACACACTGCCTTTCTTCTTCGTGGGAGGAATAACAAGAGGGAGGGGCAGCGCATGCAGCGCAGGGTGGCAGTGGAACTAGATGTGATGACAGAGAAAGAAAGATATATATATATATATATATATATATGCCCCGCCATGCAAGAACGCATCAGCTGGATCAGTCGTTGGGACTACATATGACACTGTATTTTTTTTTCTTGTCGTCTAGGGCACGATACTTTTATTCACATGAAAGCTATATAGATCTCATTGTTATTATATGTAGGTAACCAGCTAATAATTAACTAACTAAGTGCCCGTAGATCAGATTAATTAGAGGTCATGCATGTGGATCAGTGGATGGAATCACGGAAGCCACTAGAGGATCGATCGACAACTCCTCCTACAGATTGGATCTTCTTGTCGATGAGGACTAGCTAGCTAGGTAGCTAGATCGAAGAATCGAATTATATATGTCCAACCCCTCCATCCATCCCACGTTATGACGACTCGATCTCCTCGCATGAGAGTGTCTGAAACTTCCTAATTAACTCTTCTACACAGAATTAAAATAGGATTCTTTTTTTACATATATATGTATATATATATGTACTCTTTTTAAATTATCAATTGCATAATTAAAGATCTGTCCTGCATTTGAGTTTATACCTAATATACCCTTGTTAAATGAATATATATATATATATATATATATATATATATATATATATATATATATATATATATATATATATATATATATATATATATATATATATATATATAGCCATGGAGAACTCTGTCCCGACAGACAGACGGTTAATTAGGACAAAGTTCTCCATGATAATATACTCACTACTTAACAATTAGTGTATACAAAAGCAAATGTAAATCTAACAACAACAACCGGGTGTTGTAGTGACTTCGGTATATTAATTTGTCTAATAAAGTTGTACAAGCAAATGTAGATGCAGAATAATTTTTAGTGTAATTAATAATTTAAGAGGGATATGTATACGAAAGAAATCTTTCATTTAACGGGGGTTTCGCAAAGGCCTGGAACATTATAAGCTACCATGATATATAGACTCTTATAGTGAGGTTATATACAGGGTTTGTCATCTTGATCGACCGTCCATCTCGATCACTGCCCGAGACGGGTCGGGTCGATGCTGTCTCACTCCGTCTCGATTTCTCTCGTAAAATATTAAAATAATATATATATAATATATAAAATAATATAAAAAAATAAAAAACTCTTTATATATATAATATAAGTAAAATAAAATATTAAATTAATGAAACGTCTCGGTCAAAGACTCACGACCCATACATCCCGCCCACCACTTGAGTCGGGTCGGGACGTGCGAGTCAAGACGTCTGGACCGAGACGTCAAACCCTGATTATATATATGTGTAATATTGTTATCCAACACTAACATATATACCAGCAAACATATATAAATGCAAGATAGATTTTTAAGTAAATACAACTTCAATAGTGATACACATATATACGTATAATAATTTTGTACAAATATTTTCTTAAAAATTTTGTAACTTGGCACATCAAAAGAAGAGTTGTGTTCCCAGACTAGCTCCTCATGCACGCAGAATTCATCTCACAGGCTGTTTGCAGCGGCGCTCCTAGATTATCACGGGATTCTTAAAGGCCTAACTTTTAGACAAATTCAATGATCCACCCATGTACTGCATGTTCCTGGGATATATAAATAATATGGCAAAGTTCGCCGAGTCAGTGATTTGTGTCGGATCGAGATCATCTTGATCTGATACGATACGTGACTCAGGTCGACTCGGTCTGTCTCACTTCATCCCAACCGTCATTTCTTCTCCCGCTAGATCCGACACCCTTCCACTCTGACAACTTTTTCTTCTCCCGCTTGATCCGGCGCCTTTCCACTATGACAACTTTTTCTTCTCCCACCCGAACATCCCCCCCCCCACCCCAACAGCCTATTCCGGCACCCCCGTCCCACCCCCGGCAGCCCCCCACTGCGGCTGGCAACGCCTCTCCCGGCCGGATCCTCGCCGTCACCACCGGACCTTGTCTTTTATCGCCGGATCCTTTTCGTCACCACCGGATCCTCACCGCCATCATCGGATCCTCGTCGAAATATACTTAGAATGTCACAGAGAATGATAGAGAGATAGGGAGAAACAACTCGGTCTAAGTCGATTGGATCGCATCTCGATTTCTTATACATCCGGTACAACACGTCCGACTGCAGAGAACTGACTCGGCGAACCATGCAAGAGAGCAAAGGAACCAGGGGTTCAATAAAAAAATTTAATTGGTGGGCGGGTTACAGAACCTTTCAACTATTGAGATCTGACCAGACTTCCATCGACACGCCGTCTCTCATATATAGAAATCACATTGAAAGATAGAAATCACGGTGAAAGACTGGAAGATGAGGTGGGACTTTTACTAGAGAACAAAAAACATATGCAATGATGTAAACTATTAAAATAACAGCTAGGAGAGATTAGGACTATCTGAAAGATGTGGTGCTTACTCTCCCTAAGTCGGACTGAGGCGGTGAACCATGTAACAAAGTATGCTCCAGCAGAGCTTGGGGTTCAATAAAAAATTTTAATTGGTGGGCGGGTTGCAGAACCTTTCAACTATTGAGATCTGACCAGACGTCCATTGCAACGCCGTCTCTCACGTATAGAAATCACATTGAAAGACTGGAAGATGAGGTGGGACTTTTACTAGAGAACAAAAAACATATGCAATGATGCAAACTAATAAAATAACAGCTAGGAGAGACTAGGACTACCTGGAAGATATGTGGTGCTTACTCTCCCCAAGCCGATCACACTGGAATTAATTAAGGCCGTAGTGTCCAAATCCATTTGCATTGAAACCGGGGACCAAAATCTTCAGCGTCCATGACATACAACATGCATCTTGCCAACAGAAAGTATTACAATTCTTAATATTTCTCCTGATATTTTATTAACAAGCTAGAAACTCGCTTGGGATCGAGTTGTCCGATATGATTAGGTTGGGTGCTTCAACTTTCAAGTGATCGGGCTCCAGACTTGACCATGATCTGCTGGTTGCAAGGAGGGTGGGGGTTGCAGGAAGGGTGCCACCGTCGTTGCAGGAACGGCAGATGGGGGGGGGGGCATCCGTCGGCATGGCAAAGAGGGCAGGGGCATCTGTCGGTGTTGCAAGGAGGGGGGAGGGGGGCACCATCTGCCTGCATTGGAAGAGGGGGGGATTGCAGGTGGGTGAGGGGCCAGCTGCAGTTGTAGGAAAAAGACGACAAAGGATAGAGGGAGGAAGAATTAGAGGAGAACCTCGCGAGGGAGTGAGTCATGTGCGAGCGTCATGTGTTGTTTTTGCAAAAAAAAACTGTTAATTTTATTTTGAGAGAGATTATCAGAGTATTAGATTTTACCTCAAAAAAGAGAAGAGGGCTTCGCGAATGGATGTAAACATGGTTCTTATTCCTAAATTCTATTTTGAGAGAAAAACGAGATAAAGAGGAGCAGCCAAACATCTAATTTCAGAAATTCGTTCCAGATGAATGAATGAGTAATGAATCACAGAATCAGTGAAAAATAAATTTAAGAATAGTTTAAACCCTAATAGAATGTTTGGGAGTAATTTTTTTCTTAAGATTATTTTTTCATTGAAAAATATTTCACTTTGATTTTATCATAATTTTTGAATTTATAAAATTCAACTTTTGACATATTTGATAAAATCTATATCTATACTATACATTATAAGAGAATTAGGCGATTTTTTTTCCACCGGTTCCTTTGTATTGTTTAACTTGGTTGTCGTCGCCGGTTCATTTGATGTTTTCTCGATTCAATTGATGTTTTGCTTGGTGTTTCCCTGATTCAATTGGGTTCAATTTGTTCCCCACTCTCGGTCAAAGTTTTCTTCACGACAATCCGAAGGCGCCGCCGCTTCCCTACTCTCCTCCTCCTCCTCTACGGCTCCCCCCTCCCTTGCCACTGTCGAACCCCCTCCCCGTGCTCTCTCCCTCTCCCTCTCCCTCTCCCTCTCCAATCTCCCCGTACACCACCGTTCGTAGGCAAGCCCCCCGAATCGCCCAACCCCACCAGTCATACACCATCACCGGGGCAACCGGCCAGCACCCCTGCTCACTGTAGAGCTTCGGCCCGCTCCTCCTCCTTCCTGCCTCACCCACCCGAAGAGCCACTGTCGTCTCCACCAACCCGCCACTACTCACCCCACCCTTGCAGCACAGTAACCCCTCCCGCCTCTCTCCCCTCAACCCCCGCGAATGCCCTCTCTCCATCCTTTTTGGTCTTCTCTTCGACATTCAGGGGGAGCACCAGCCAATTTTTAGATGCCCTTGCTTCTGCTCACATCCAAGCAAATCTTCTTAGGGAAGACCGAGGTTTGGGATATTTCATCAATCTCATCTGACTGGAAGCCGAAGTACTGGTTGTGAGACACACCTTTGAAAATCCACATGATGTTAGATATATGCTCTCTTTTGTGATCTTAATTAGAAATTTGGTTGACTTGTGAGCTTCTACGTTTTCGTATTTTCTTTGGAACACTCCCATTTATATTCTTCTTTTAAGGTCCTTTTGACATGTCATGTTGGGCACTCTCAGTATCATCATGATTGATTGTCACAGGTTCCTTTCTAATTTAGTATTGCCATATTGTTATGGGGGTGACTTAATTTTTAGGAGTCAAATTAAGGATTTGCCATTTCCACATCACTATTTGTTGGGAATGATGATTCAGTATCACCAATAATTTTATTAAGCAATGGTAGAGATGGTACTTCGATTATTCAATGCAAGCTTCAATTTTTCTTGATTTCTTTACTTTTCTTCCTTATTTTCTCTCGTTGACACACACATGCACGCACTTGTTCTTATGTGGTGCATGGGAAAGCCTCAACATCTGTAAACTTCTCCAGAATGATTTAAGTGAACTGGCATTCGTGGCATGGCTATAACTTTAATTTGAATTGCTGCCAACGTCTCAAATGTGGTTTTGGCAAATGGGTGAATGGAGGAAATTGAAACATTATGGCATCACATGATTGGCCTGTCATTTTGGATAAACAAGAGGAAGAAGTAGGTTTTTATTAAGTAACTAATTAAGTGACTTCCTTAGGGTAATCAGTAAACTGACATGGCATTAAATGCCCACAGCAACAGATTACAATGCTGTCATCCTTTTTTGGTATGGCATGGGAATTGAGTGGACATCACTTTTTATGGAACATAATTTAAAAGGTACCACCAAAAACTGGCCTTTCAACACCATCAACGATCCATGTGTCAACGGTAGCAAGGAAACTTGGCCCAGAAATTTCCTTTTTATTTGTTTGGCGTTTATTTTATTATTTGTTTTGCTTACATTCAATCGATATGTATAGCATGGGTCACATGACAAAGTTAAAATCACCCTCGGGTGAACTTCTCCAGCAACAATATACGGGCATTTATGAAACGTTTGCACAATGACGAATCTTTTTCGGGAGAGAAAGTAGGGAAAACATCAATAGGTTACCTCAGCACTTCTCTCCTCAAAAAAGATGCTGGGCATGCTCATTGGCAGGAAAAAGATAGTATTTTGTCTCATTATTGACATTTTCTCAGCATCAACATATAAAGAAATAAATGTGAGATAGAAAAAAAGTGACAATCACCAAACAGATGAGTGCATCACACTAAGCTGCTTATCCATTAATGCTCAAAAGAATAAAGAGTTAACGTGTGAAGATATTCCTTTATTAATTCTTTAACATTTCATAGCCCGCCCAAAAATGAAATCCCTGAGAGACAACGGAAGGTGATATAGAATGGAAAATAATGTTGACAGATGCCCATATGAGAAGTAGGCTGGAGCATGCTTCCTTAAAACAATGACCACAGTCTTCTTTACAAACTCCTCTGCTGGCATACACATAGTGCCTTGGGAGATATCAATTCTTGAACAGATACAAGGCTCAAATCTTTTGTATAACTTCCACTCGGGCACACTGCTATAGATAGACGTGGAGCTACTTCCTAAATTCCAAGGAAGGTAAACTCGGGGATCGGGATCGGATCGGTCCATCCAAAATCGATTCGGATAGGTGGGATCGGCCGATCCGAACCGATCCCGGAGCGATTCAGCGTCGATCCCGTCCGCCACCACCGAACGAGGTTAGTTGCCTATGTACCAAATTTTTCAGGGGGTTTTATATAAATATACTATTCTAATATTTCACTTCCCTCTTTAACCTATTCTCTCCCGTGTCTACTTTTTCACTTTCACCTTTGCAGGATAACAAAGGCGGAGGACGCGGAGGCGACGGGGGAGGAGGCGGTGCTCGACGGCGGCGTCGACGGCGGCTGTGGGTTGCGATGGTGGCGGCGTCATGTCCTCGTCCTCTTCTTCTTCCGAGGGAGGCCGATCACGACGAGGAGGATGCGGAGGACAAGGCGGAGAAAGAGGATGCAAGACCGGCGGCGGTGACAACGGCGGCGACGGTAAGTATTTTCATTATCTTCGTCGATCTTCTACTTCTTCTTCTTCAACCCTTCTTCGTCGATCTTCTTCTTCTTTCTGATTTTTTTTTAAATATCCAGCATCAGTCCAGATCGGCCATGGGGATCGCCCGGAACTGGGTGGAATCGGGCGATCCAACCCGATCCTAGCCGAGTCAAGCCGATCCCGACCGATCCCTATGCTCCTAGTGAAGGATCGGGAAAGGTTGGCTCGGGATCGGGTCGGACCGCCCGAAATCCGATCGGATCGGGCGATCCGATCCGATCCGATCCCGTCCGATTTTGCATACCTTGCTAAATTCCAATCTGCAGCAGTGGAGAGGATATATGTCTCAGAGAAACATAATGCTCTTCTTTCTTTCTTTTTACACTAAACATAGTGCAAAGTCTAAGATATGTGCCCTGTAGAATACTGATATACGTCTATTCAGAAGAAAGTCAACATGATTCTGCAAACAGATACATCTCAAAGCATATGATCGTTAATTTCATATTTCATCATCAACATAATGTAGATCCATTAGAAGTGTCAAAGAAAAAAAAGGGTATTCAGAAGTAATTTGACATAATTCAGTAAGTTACTTTAGAAGAGCAAGGATCAAGTACCTTAAACTGTCGGTCAAGGCATGAACAGCAGCTTTTGAGACTGTATGTCTAATATTCAAAATAGATGAGCTATGTCTAATATTTTATAGTTATGTTCGTCAAGGTTTCCAAGTTTCTGAATCTGCCTAACTTAGATACTGTGTGCTTTTCCGTTATCTGATAAGTTACATGCCCGGAAATTCCATTCTATCTTGGAAAGCAAGGACCTGAAAATAGTACTCTTCTCTGATTGTACAGGGATTTCTGCACTCAAACCCCATTAATCCTGACATCTAGCCAGACCTTCTCATCAAAAGAGAAAGAAACACAATTATGTGAAATAGATGAAACTATGCAACATTGGCAGAATTCCAGGGTAAGGTTATACATATCTGAAGATGTAGAGATGGAGACGCATTACTAAGTTAAGAATCTTGAAAGATCGAGGAATAAAGGGGGAGACAAGTAGGCAAAGAAAGAGATCAGAGAAGTAAGATGGTATATAAGAAGCTCTCGTTCCTGCCCACTTGGGTTGCCTATTATTTGCGCAAAAAAACTTCTCCAGTGGCCTATTACATGGGAGCAGGAAAGCACCCAGCCAATTTTATTAATTATTAATCCTGAAATACACTTCTTACCATGACTTGATCAACAGAGCAGTTACTGAAGTGCCATCTATTACCAAACCAACAAGCACATCAGCTCGAGAGGTAGTTATTTCACCTTTCATGTGTGGGTGGAATGTTGCCAGTATTCGTAGTTTATCTTCTTTTACATGTCAAAAAATTGTTTGGAAAGATGGCTGCATTACCATTCATGGACTCTTCTCTATAGATCAGTGTCATCACTCATTAGTATTCAACTTGAACTGTCTTCTAGAAAAGAAATGAAGTTTCTGGATTGTCTGTTTTGCTATGATGCAACTGCAGAGATGGATTCCCTGGGAGTTTGACGGCTGATAAGCTCTGACCGTGAGGTGTCCCTACACTTGCCACTTCGTTAAGTGATTGCGGATCGCTACATGCATTTTGCTGTAATCCACATACTAGACTCATGCCTTTTAAAATGACTTTATAGTTGTAACTCAGGGGAGAAAACTCGGCATTTTATCATCCACAGAAATCCAACAGTGCTTGAAATTTGGGAGCCTCAGAATTCTTCAAGACACACGGACTACAGATTTGATGAATCATCATCATCATCATCATCATCAGAGCCTTATCCCAATTAATTGGGGTCGGCTACATGAATCCTGTTCCGCCAAAGATTTCTATCAAGTGCAATATTCATATTTAAACTCAAGGAACTAATGTCCTTCCTAATAACATCGCACCATCTCATTTTAGGTCTTCCTCGAGCTATTTTACTAGCATCCACTAAGATTTGGTCACATCTTTTAACCGGCGCTGAGTTAGGACGACGAAACACATGTCCAAACCACCTGAGTCTATTTTCTCTCATTTTGCTATCAATTGGAGCTATCCCTAAGTCCTTATGGATGCGCTCATTCCTAATCTTGTCTTTCTTAATCTTGCCACACATCCATCTCAACATCCTCATCTCTGCTACACACATTTTGTGGATGTGTTCCTTTCGTACTGCCCAACACTCGGTACCATATAACAAAGCAGGTCTCACAGCCGTTCTATAAAACCTCCCTTTGAGTTTCACAGGCATACGACGATCACAAAGGACACCTGATGTACTTCTCCATCTTAACCAGCCTGCCTTAATCCTATGCGTAACGTCATCATAAATCTCCCCATTCTCTTGTATGATAGACCCTAAATATCGAAAGCTACTACTCTTCGGAATGTTATGTCCATCAATTAGAACCATGTCTTCCTGAACCACTCTTCCATTACTAAAATTACAGTGCATAAACTCTGACTTACTCCTACTAATTTTAAAACCTTTAGACTCCAAGGCAAGTCTCCAACGCTCTAACTTAACATTTAGAGCATCAATACTCTCATCAATTAAAACAATATCGTCCGCAAATAACATACACCAAGGGATATCCTCATGCAATTGTTTAGTTACTTCATCCATAACTAAGGCAAAGAGATACGGACTTAGTGCAGAACCTTGATGCAAACCTATAGAAACGGGAAATTCACTAGTCTCCCCAGCAATAGTTCGAACACTAGTAATAGCACCGTCGTACATATCTTTAATCAAATCAACATATCCTTGAGAGATTCCTTTCTTTCTTAATGTCCACCAAATCAATTCTCTCGGTACTCGATCGTACGTCTTCTCTAAATCAAGAAAAACTATATACAAATCTTTTCTCATCTCTCTATACTTCTCCATTAGCTGCCGTAGTAAGAAAATAGCTTCTGTAGTAGATCTATTTGGCATAAAACCAAACTGATTTTCCGATACAGTAGTCATACATCGGAGGCGTTTTTCAATTACTCTTTCCCAAAGTTTCATAGTATGACTCATAAGCTTAATTCCACGATAATTATTACAACTTTGAATATCTCCTTTGTTTTTATAGAAAGGAACTACAACACTTTTTCTCCAAACTTCTGGCATTCTCCATTCCTTTAAAATTTTATTAAAAAATTTAGTTAGCCACTGAATACCAATATCTCCTAGGCCTTTCCATACTTCAATAGGTAAGCCATCTAATCCTAAGGCCTTGTCCACTTTCATTTTCCTTAAAGCATCCTCCACTTCTGACATCTTAATACGCCTGAAATATTGATATTTATCAAATATTGTGGACTCTTGGGTACCTTCTAGAGATAAATCCTTGACGGAATCTCCATTAAGTAACTTCTGAAAATAGCTATGCCACCTCCCTTTAATCTCAAAATCCTTAGTTAAAACCCTTTGATCTTCACCTTTAATGCACCGAACATGATCCAAATCTCTAGTTTTCCTTTCTCTTAATTTAGCAAGTTTAAATATGTCCTTTTCACCCTCTCGGGTTCCTAATTTATTATATAAATCTTCAAATGCCTTTGATTTAGCTTCGCTAACTATTTTCTTAGCTCTCTTTTTAGCGATTTTATAGGCTTCTAGGGTTTGGTCATTTTTGTTAGTTTGCCAAACTTTAAAGCATTCCTTTTTTACTCTAATGGTATTTTGGATTTCCTCACTCCACCACCAAGTCTCTTTGTCTAAATTCTTTTTACCTTTAGATTCGCCTAAGAGTTGTTTTGCAACCCTCGTTATACAATTTGTAACATTATTCCACATTACATTAGTTTCTTGTTCTAAATTCCAAATATTTTCCTTTAATAGATGATTTTTAAATGTTTCTAAACTTTTACCTTTTAAATTCCACCATTTAATCTTGGAATAATTATTTATAATGATCTTTCTTTTAATTTAGGGATAGTGACATCCATTACTAACAACCTATGTTGAGGGGCTAGACTCTCACCAGGAATAACTTTACAATCTTTACATAAGACTCTATCGACCTTCCTAATGAGAAAATAGTCAATTTGACTTATATGTGTTCCACTCTTGTATGTTATTAAGTGTTCGTCCCTCTTCTTAAAGAATGTATTAGTAATTGCTAGATCATAGGCCACAGTAAAATCAAGAATAGTGTTACCCATATCATTTTTATTGCCAAAACCAAACCCTCCATGAATCCTCTCATAGCCTCTATTATCTATACCCACATGACCATTAAGATCCCCTCCAATAAAGATTCTCTCTGCACTAGGGATATTTTGGATCAAACTATCAATAGCCTCCCAAAATTACTTTTTAATGCTCTCTTCTAATCCTACTTGAGGTGCATATGCACTAATTATATTCAAAATATCCTCACCTAAGATAAGTTTAATTAACATTAATCTATCCCCCAATCTATTTACTTCCACAACTCTGTCTTTTAAGTTTTTATCTATTATTATAGCCACACCATTTCTAGAGTTATTATTACCCGTATACCAAATTTTATATCCATCAATGTCTTTAGCTTTATGTCCTTTCTACCTAGTTTCTTGTAGGCAAGCTATGTTAACCCTCCTGTCCTTCATTAACTTAACTAATTCTAAACCCTTACCTGTTAAAGTTCCTACATTCCAAGTAACTAGACGGATCCTATGTTTTTGGACTTGCTTCTTTACCCGTGTGCGTCCAACCCCACACGAGAACCCACAGATTTGATGAATAAATTTGATTAACATAGTTGGGAGGCTGGTAGAAAATTCCCTGTAACTCTATGCAATTAGCTTTTAACTAGGGTGCATTTTTGATCAACTTTTTATATGAAGATTTCAGTGGCCTCACTTCTATTACATTAATCTCTTCATGTGGATGCCAATGTTGAACAGAGATTCTACCATTGGACAGCTTTACACTCTCATTCTAAACCCCACAGATTTGATGAATAAATTTGATTAACATGGTTGGGAGGCTGGTAGAAAATTCCCTGTAACTCTATGCAATTAGCTTTTAACTAGGGTGAATTTTTTATCAACTTTTTATATGAAGATTTCAGTGGCCTCACTTCTATTACATTAATCTCTTCATGTGGATGCCAATGTTGAACAGAGATTCTACCATTGGACAGCTTTACACTCTCATTGAATCTACAGAATCAATGCACCTGGTGTATGTCTGATGTCTGTGGAAGAAAAAGGCTCTCACCTGATCATCTCATGCACATATTTTAGATGGATTTGTAAGAGTATCTTGAGGGCTATTCATTTTCCGAACAGGAAGAAGGAAGCCACCTAGAACTCTGGGCTGTCAGGACAATGTGTAGTCTCCAGAGCTTAGACAATAACATTTGGGGTGTATTCTGCCACTACTAATTGATAGGGAACAGAAGAAACGCAGGATTTTTCCACAAGGAAGCATCCTTTTTATGGTGGCACTTTGCAGGAAATAGTACCGGACCACTTAACGTTGAAAGGTAAATCCAAATGCTTGAACATAAATGGCAACTAATGAAAATGCTTATGCAGATGAATACTTGATACATGGGAGTGCAGGCTGGAAGCCCATAATAATATTATGATAGACAGATTCCTACTATTTCACATGGCCAATTTAGAGAGAGAGAGAGAGACTTAGTTCATATACTCTACAATTTTATTGAGTTTGGTGTTTCTCTGTCATGTTAATTCTTCCATTCTTGTTACTCCTCTTGTGGTGCCTCCACATTGAGAAAGACTTTTTCAGTCCCTTCTTATGGGACAATGTTAGCCGGTCTCCAAATTTCCAATGCCTATCATTCTAATCTCTGGAAAATACTATATATTCTTATATTGTGGCACCCATTTATTCTTAACTCAGGTTAACTTTTTAAACGTCAGGGTCAGGACAAACGGTGTTATCTTTTAATTTGCGTATTAATTTTGCCAAAACATGAAAAATTGAGAAACACAGGTGAAGAGCTGGTTAGCGGAGTCTGTTACGTCAACAGTGAATAGACCTTCAAGAAGGAGAAATGAAAGAAAAAAACTTTAGATTAAAAAAGAAACTCTTAAAAAGGGAGTATGATTACAGCTATCGGTACACATCCATTTCAATTGTGAGCACAATATATACTTTGACTGTCATTAATCCTTTAAGTTCTCTTGAACACTTTGTTTATTGGTTTATTGGTTCATCATGTGATCTCATCACTTGCCATTCATAGGCTGTTGTAAATTATTAATTTCATCCGTTAAATAAAATATAATGCATTCTATGTTGAATGGTTTTTTAAGATAGAGGGACAAATGCAGGATCAGGCCAAATTGAGTATTTTGCATATTCTTGTGCTTTATGGTGGCCAATAGACTTCGATAACGATTAGTATGTCACCGGAGCTTAGACATTAGTATGCAAACTCACGCGCGAAGCACGTTCCTTTAACTAGTAATATTTGAGGGAGAATGGAGTTTCCTCATTAGGTGATTGAAGAGAGAGAGAGATTAATCACAGAATCAGTGAAAAATAAATTTAAGAATAGTTTAAACCCTAATAGAATGTTAGGGAGTAATTTTTTTCTTAAGATTATTTTTCCATTGAAAATATTTCACTGATTTTTTCACAATTTTTTAATTTATAAAATTCAACTTTTGACATGTTTGGTAAAATCTATATAATATTTAAGGGAGAATGAAGTTTCCTTATTAAGTGATTGAAGAGAGAGAGAGAGAGAGAGATTAGCTATTTTGAAAAAAAAGGTAAAGAGTTATTTTTTATTTGGAGAAATTTAATGAAGGGTTAACTCCCTCCTTAAAAATTAGGAGAGATGTTCCAAACGGGGTTTAGTCCACTTCTTTCCTCAAAATAAATTTTGAGAGAAAAAATATCAAAAAAATGTAGCCAAACACCCCATTACCTTCTTCTATGGTCCCTTCTCTTTTTTTAGCTAATTCTTTGCAATATACACTAACTAGTCAAAAAGTAAAAGGGTACATGTACAGAAATGATTTATCAACATTCTTTTAAAAAAAACTGAAATAGCCCATGATCATGTTCAGATGCTTCAGAAGTCAGTATGCTCCATAAATATCAAACGGGAAACTAGTAAGAATGGACATCTCTGTTTCCTAATATGTTACCAGATATAGGAGAATTTTGCATTTAGTAAAGGGACTTCTTATACCTCTTATTATTCGAAGAAACCCTTGGCATCCTGTAAGCTGGTGTGGCAGATTTCTGTCTCAACATGAGAACTTTCCAGGTTTCCAGAGGGAGCAACATAAAACAAGCAAAAAAAATGAAAACTAGCACTAGAATGAAAATTTATAATTGTGCATTTCCAACCAAATAAACCAAGGCAATTAGAAGTCAATCCAGACCATGCTCACAAGCTCTCCCTGCAGTTCAAAGGGGAGGGAAAAGCACCTATAGAAAAATGTAAGTATTGCTCGCCATTGAATCCAAGCCTAAAACAAGCCTGTAGAGGGAGTTATCGGAGTTTGCAATATGGATTAGGTAGATGAAAGACGTACCATGGGAAATTTGGCAACATAATCTTCCTCACCTTTCTCTAGATTCAGTGACAACATTCTTGCTCATAGAGGACCTTCAGAAATTCTCAGTTACCCAATGATGCCCAGGTTGTGGTATGATTTGTAAGCTTTCTTAACTTATTTGAGGCAAAGTTTTGATAACAGAGAATGCCTGAATTCCATATAACCTTTATTCTGTCTGAATTTGGTTTGTCTTTTGCTGTAGCTTTACCACCATGGGCATCATTCAGTAATACTGATTCATCTACAATCTAGGGAGTTGTAATATGGAACATTGCAGCATCTAACACAATGTAACAAGAATTAACAACCAACCATACTCCTCCATGAAATATAAAAGAATTTCCTAATCATGCCATCATATGAGAAAATTGTAAAGAACATTATTTTTTCTGATACACAAAACAATCAACTTGTGAAAAATGTTGCAAAATGGTGAAAAGATCTAAAGTTAAAGAGTCTATTGCAGTGCCACCTTACCATGACTTGGTTTAAAAATCATCTTTTGCACAGATGGTCTCTCCAATTCATCATGCCACCACGAGCATGCATCTCCAGATAATTGCTTCAATTAACCTTGACAAGCAATTAAAGAGCTAGACATGTGACCATCAAATTCATGGGAAGAAATTCAATCATGTATAGGAAAAGCTCAATATTAAAGCAGTTGGCTTTCTATGCCATGTGAAGTCTTGAAGACAAAGAAGCCTCCAAGCGCCACCCATCTGGTTCCTTAAGGTATTGTTTCTTCTCTAAGTAAGTTTCAAGTTTACTGATGATCATATGTACACCTGAACCTCCCTGTGCCTTAAGTGCAGGCAAGAATTTGTTAGCGATGACATTCAGCATTTTCTTAAACTGTGCTTTGTACCTTTGAAACAGTGCAAAGCCAGCCACCCTCAGGAAGGCCTCCAATGCAATGGCAGTAGATCTGTTAGCTGGAAGCATATTAAGGAACCTTGCAAGCCATGCCCATCCTTCTTTTATGCCATAAGGATTTGGCATACCTGCAACCTCAGTCTGCACCAGTGCAGCATACAGTTTCATGTATGATTCAACACGATCCAAATAACTGTCAGTGTTTTCAATCTTGCCATTTTCTTCCTGATATCCAATCAATTTCTGATACTCTTTGGCCCTGCTTGTCACCTTAGATGGCTGCAAATATTTTGGCACAGTATACATGCAAGCCTTGTGGAACTCAGCTAGAACAAAATCTATAGCATCTGGAACCTGTGCAGAGACACGAACAATGACATGACCAACAGCAAAAGCAATACCATCAAAACTTGCCCCTGGGTTCTCACACAGATTAAGAATCTTCTTTGCAAAGATCATCAGAGAGACAGGATAAGGACATCGAGGGTCCTTCATGATATTAATCAGTTCAGATGATTTTGTTCGAACATTCTCAACTGTCCCAGTTAGTTGTCTAATCCGTCTCGCAATTTGCCGCCGGTAGTTGTCAAAGTCCTTATCTGAGCTTGAAACTAATTTATCATAAATGCCAGATCCTTTATCATGTTTTGCAAGTCTTTCTGTTGCTGCTCTTACTGCAGAATCTGCAGCCTTCAGTACGAAACCTGTACTTGTAGATGGTTGAACCACCTCCCTTGTTTCAATAGGACTCTCCCTATTGATGACCATGGTGGGCTCAAGTTGCTTCTGTGTTGTCTCACCAGGAACATTTTTCTCACTTTTGTAATCACTTTTTGCTTGAAGCTCTATAGTAGGAATTTTTGGAGCTTCCAGGGCTGCATTCTGCTTTTTCTCAGCTATTCTAGCAGCCTCTTGTCTAGCTTCAGCTTCTGCATTTTCTCTACGCATTTTTTCCTCAACAAATGCTCTTTCCTTCTTTTTAGCCTCTTCAAGGGCAGCATCATCTTTAATTCTCTGCTCCTCTATTTGAGATCTTTGTTCATGGTCTCTCTGAATAATAGATAAATGTCTATCAAGTGCTGCTGCAATCCTGCGCTGATATTGCTTGTCTATTTGTCTATCCAGCTCCCTCCTTGCTTCTGTGTGTTTCTCAAGCCGAGCTATAGCGGATAATGACCTCCTGTTTTCATTTCTCAGTTCTGCTTCCAAAGCAAAAGCCTTTTTCCTCAGTTCTGCCATAACTCTCAATTGGTTCTCCCGTTCCGATTCAAACAAAAAACATTCAGCCAAGCTTTTCTTGTCCATCAGATGAACTTGAGGTTGCACAAGATCCAATTCATAATCAAGATCTTCAGAGTCACTAAAATCAACTTCCGGACAAGAAAATCGTGTCCCCGTCGTCAACCTCTGGTTGGAACTTCCTTCAATGTCCCTCTCATCATCCTCCATATCATCATCAGAGATGCACATTATGAAGGGCTTGCCGATGCTCTCATTAGTCCTGTCTGCCTCCCTGGTACCGTCTCTGCATTTTGGTACGCTCAAAGGGGGTGGTAAAGAAGGAGGGGGTAATGGGCTCTTGATTTGGAAGGAGTTAAGCTCTGATATGAGTGAATCCAGCATCCAGTAAGGGTCGGGTTCAACCAATGTCCTTCCACAAGCAGAACTTTGGGGCACTCGCAGCTCCAGTTTGACAAAACCCATCTTGGATGAGAGGTGGTGAAGATGGGGCAGCAGCAGCAAGAGGCAGTGCAAGGGATTGAAGGGCTGAGTGGCTGCTTTTTCAATCAATCTCCGGCCACTCAGTGCCGTTATGGGTGTGAGCCTAGCGTCATGCAGTGCTAAGGTCTGGCAGCAGCAGTTGCTGTCACGTTGTTTGAGCTGATTGGGCCACTTATAGAAAATAAGACTTGAATCTGCAAAAGATGAACTTTGTTAGCCGTAGTGCATTAAAAAAAAAAGAAGCAAAAAAGAAAATATAGGCTAAACCACAATAATCACAGAAAGCTAATGGAAGCTATTTTCAATATGCAAATTGAACCAACATAAACTTCGGTGATTACAGCCACTCTGGATATGACTATAATCATGACAGGGATTCATTAAGGTTGAAAAAATAAGCACATATAACCATTTCAACCGGCGCCATCCAAAATCTAGATGATAAAATCACAAGAAATCAACCTTGGATCAAATCCACCTAATTTTCCAACTGACCATATCTGGGGAGCGGCATAGCTAGTTAAATATGTTACGGGAATGATATGGCAAAGATATTGTAGAGGCCAAAAAGTGTCCCTTTCGTCTCGTACTACACCTTTTAAGACTAGTCAAATGAACGCGCTTTGCGTGTGGGTTTACTTTGATTTTTTGTTAAAATTATAATATGATTTTCAGTTATTTTGATCGACGGCAAAAAAAGTGACCAAGAAAAATGAACTAAATGTGAGACATATGATTATGAAAAATGAATGCTGCTGTAATGTTGCTGTTACAATGAATGACAGAAAAGTAAGAGAAATTCAATGAACAGAACAACTTTGGCTAAAGAATAAAATCAAATTCTTGTTTTCAAACAGCATACCAACCCCATTTGAAACAAACAAGGTGGACATCAACAATCATTGCATGAAGTCATGCATACTTTTCAAAAGTCTCAAGAGCTATAAATGCAATCTGCTTGGCATTAGCTTGTAAGATGGATGTTAAACTGATAGCTGCATTCTGTCAGGGCAGTAGCACCACCTTCTTCCCTTGTAGTAGCATTGATAATGTAGGGTCTCCAAGAACTCTTCTTATTGCAGTCTAATTTCTTGTGAAAAGGCACTGGAAGCCAACGAAGCCATTCATTAATTCCTCCTCTTGGCCTCGTAACCCGCTGCAAATATCAATATGCAGAAGCACATCATAGTCGCACAGCATATGCATCCAAGGGCCATGTCGGCAACCAGAAAACACAGTGACACTCGATAAAAACAAAAGCAAATACACAACAATATGTGAAATTCACTCCAGGAAGCTGGTCATTTCTTCACACGAGAGATGGGGTGATTTTGTCTTTGTTTGGTAACAACTTTTGTAGATCCTTTGTTGGAAGAAGAGCTTGTTCCCAGGAATTGGAATGGCTTCAAAGACTCACCCAGTCTGGAAAGCCTTCCAAAAAAAAATATGATACAACAGATCCTACTCACTTATCCAGATTCAACAAAATGACAGTTCCACTTCCGGAGAATGCCTTACCCATTCAATGCTGGGAATTAGGCAATCGTTCCCTGGAACGGTACCAAATACAGCTTCCACTTTCCTTGTGAAAGCACATCTTTCGCAAACAATGGAGGCATCAATCGATCAAATTTCACACAGAAAATGGTACCAAGCAACACGACCGGCTCATATTATATATCAAAGAGCGTGAAGTTCTTGATTCTGAGCTACGAAAACTTGTCATTCTGATTTGCACACCCTCTGTTTGCTGACAAATAAAAAGCATTGATACTCCAGATTACACCTTGGTCTGCAATGAAATCAGGAGAGAAGCTTGCAAGCATCTTGGTTTGCATTGACTCTGTTATTTGGCTGAATTTGCAGAAGACCAGGAATACAAGATGCTTTGATGATGCCAGCAATCCAGTTTAGAGGAGCTTTGTTTACAAAGGGCATCCAGAAAGTACAAGAAAACAAGGTAAGTGCAACCTTCCTTATTATCTTTGAATTTTACACTCTTTTGCTTACTGTTTCAAAAAAAATCAACAAAAGACGTGAACTATTATGACTTGTGGAACACCCAATGAGCATTTTGGCTAAGATTGTTTTCTCTGCATTCCAAGATTGAGGTTCATCATGCTTTGAATTTTGTAGTGGGAAAGGTGATGATGACCTCAGTCACGTCAATGCAATTCCTTGCGAGATCCACTACTCTGCTTTGCACACTGGAAGATTGTGGGGTTTTTTTTTGCCCCCAGGACGAGAGATCTTCTGAGCTATGGGTTTTTTTTTCTTTTATGTCCATACGGCCCGATCTAACATTGGATGGTTCTAAAAGAAATAAAACAATGAAGATTGATATTGGACTGACCTTTTTTGGCTGATTAAAAGAGTTTTTATTATTATTTTTTTGAGGCATACAAACTCATATGGGGTTATATGAACATGAAGTTCAGGTCGGTCTTGACTTTAAAAAATATATATTTTGTATGGACATGAAGTTCAAGTCAGTCTTGACTTGCAAAAAAAAAATTTTTGAAAAATTTAATCACTGGGTCCCCTTTCATCTAATGTTTATGGAAGTGCTCTAGTTCCTCATCCTAGATATCTCTTGAAGAAAGGCAATACAGGTATCGTTTTTGCATATCTCGTGGTCCTCCAATAAAAGATGCTGGCAAAATGACTCTCTTTCCAACTTTGTTGCCATTAGCTTCACCACTGTTAACAGCATCAACTAATCCTCGATATAAGTCTGCCCTGATTATTTGTTGGTTTTTGTAAAAGAAGTCCAACCTATCCGTCTCTATCTTGATATACATATCCACCACATATTGCTGCAATAGGCGACCGTAAATAATATTGTAGACTGTTTACTTTCTCTAATTTGTAAAAGATAAGCATAATATTCCCTGGCAAAGACAGTTAACCTGCTTTGTTGTTCAACTATTTCTATTGGAAAAAATATATGCGATATTAGATAATTTACATCTCAATTTATAAATAATAATTTAGGAGATATAAACATACCTTCTTCTCTACCGATAATATCTTGAAACTCCTTGTCATGACTTTGTGCCAAGAATTGATCTAAATCAATTGAATCTATTTCACCGTTCTTTTTCTTTATACCTCTGTGCCATCCTGTTTCTCCTCTTGGAAAAAGCAAAGGATATTGTAAAGGATCGTAACAGCCATAGTATGATTTGACTTTGTACCCATGTCCACAATGACTTTGAACAAGGATATCAGTCTCATATCTTCCTTCTATATTATTTCCTTCATCCCAAATTGCTGCAACTTGGTATGCTAATGGTGTATTATACACACGTTGATCTAGACCACAATCCTTTCTGATTGTAATTTTTTTATTTTCCAAAGCATCCAAATCCCTCAGATTTCTCAAGAATGTAGAATAAGGATTAATTCTCAATATTGATATCAGTTTGTCAACTATAATGGCATTCAGATTTGGAAGATGAGATATTCTATTGGCTACTTCGTTTCTTGTGTCATAAAAATATAATTGAAGAAACTTAGCTTTATTGTCAGTAGGAAATAGTGTAGGTACATAATGATGGACTTGTCCTTGCACCCTAAAGGTATATATCCCATTCTTCATGTTTGCTAGGGATTTGCCTAAATTCACTCCGAGTGACGTAAATGCAAATGCACTGTTATATCCACGTATTGAATCTCCAAAATCTTTAGACTCTTCAGTGTTTGATGTGTATAATTGAAATAACTCTTCAGGCATATGATTGATCTTCAATTGAACCTCTCCTTTGAAACAACAAAATATTGGTGGCTCATACTCAAACCTTCTAGCCTTACAATATATACAATCTGGAGTATTTTTCACATAATGTGGACCATCCACCTTATGATATCATTGATGCTTTCTCTCTAACAACATCGTCTTTTTCTTCTCATCCATATTTGCATATTTTTATCTTCTTCTTTTATTCCTTTATTCTCGGAGCTCTTCAAAATTAGGAAAATAGTTAGTTAACTTGTTCATTTTATTTAAGTGAGTTTAATTTATTGTGAGAGTCATATTACCTTTATGATGTTCCCCATCATCACAAGCGCTTTGAATGACATTTTCATCCATAATGGCACAAAACAGAATTGTACAGAAACTAAAAAATATAATAAGGGGACATAAGCTTGGGCTTTAAGATGCTCAAAATTAAACTATCCAACTGAAACATTACCAAAAGCTCTTCAAGTAACCAAAATAGTGTAACAGATCTGTATAGAACACGAGTGCAACTCATGAGGATCTGTACATAACATGGTCTAGAGAGTGTCCGCGATCATGAATAACGCGGTGAGAGTAACAGCCAAGTTCAGAAAGAGGTCTATCAGGATGCAGTCTATTGTGTGTACGGGCTTTTGGAACAGAATGCTAAACGCGGTCTCTGGGTCCATCGCATCCAAGTTAATCAGAACAGAATAGAACCCAAATAGAATTATGTTCCGCGTTTCCAAAGACCAGTTGAACTGCATCTTACACCAGTAAGATGAGATTTTAGTGATTTTCAATCTTTTTGGGCTACAACCTGCTCAACGTCCATGTGGGAATCCATGGCTCACGGAGTCTTACGGAGGTCTTGGTGAAGAAGTTCCAGTCCGACAGAAGGAATATCAGGCGGAGAGTTCTAACTTCACCAAGAATGATTCATGAATAATTCATGTACTCTAATAATAAAAAGGGACAAAGATACTTATATGTTTTCTCTTCAACAATTTATACGCTAATGAAAGTTCCACCTAACATATAGAAACTTAGCCACCTTCAAATAAATGGGATAAGATTGTAATACTAATGACGTCGATATCTGTGAAACACAGAAAGCAAAGTAAGCTATATATTCTAGTCTCTTAGAAGTTGCTTCCACCATGGAGTGCAGGTGATCCCACAACACCTCTGTACGAAATATATATCAAAGAAAGTAGTTTTGGTGGCCAGATAGAAGTGCACAAACAGAAAATACAGAAAATAAAGGATTCAGCTTTGTCCACTAACACTTCAGTAAGGGACCAGCTAATGATCAAACAATCATATCATAGTTAACAAAGGAAAACCAAGAAATACTTGAAGATGTGATGTTTGTCATGTGCAATTTTCCTCTAAGCATTACGAAATTGTTTGGAAACAAAGTAGAAATACCGTAAAGTTCTGAATAATTTAAATACTAACTATTCTTAGGTTCAAAAAATACTGGCTATAAACCTCCCAAACATAATATAGTTTGAACCTCCCAAACATAGAATGCTGTGAGTTTGATAATCCCACAGCCTTAGACCAGTCCTCCCAGCAATGAAAAATGCTTGTAAAGTACAAACATAATAGACTGGGATTCCCCAATAATATTCAGGCAGTGCCTTGGCTCTTGAACTGGATTATCCACTGGATGAATAAAAGGACCTATGGACCTATATTAGGGTAGCAGGGGTGCCAACTTCTAAATCCATACCCCTCCGCTCCTAACTGCAACATCTCGCCACGCAGCTACTACATCTACATTCAACTTGTTGGCACTCAGTTTGTTTTTGGGGTGAGACTAATTAAAGTACTTCTTCACAATTTTAATTCCATATCTCACAAGTATTTGTTACAACCACATAAAATTGTATTAAACTGCCTAGCTTATGAAATTTTAAACAACGTAAAAATGTTAAGACCATATAGTCTGGCATTATATTGTTGAATGTAAATATTCTAGACCAATTTATGGCTGGGAGCAAAGAGGAGGCTGACCTGGGTAATGAGATCCTTTGTAGCAGAGAATGCAACTGATTTTGGTGGGAAATTCACGTAAAGTTTGCCTTACCTGGATGAAAACATAATCATTCATGAATAATTCATGTACTTTAATAATTAAAAAGGACAATAAATAATTATATGTTTTCTCCACTGAAACAAAATATAACATATGGTTCTGAAAAATCTGATTTTAAAAACATTCCTCTTCTTAATTTGGTGGTCAAATGATGCCCACATAAACAGATAAATGATTATGTACTGACCAACCATCTAAGAAAGAATAAATTTTTTAGAGAAATCTGATTAAGACTAATGGCATGCAGATGGGTGCTAACAGACAAGCTGATGGTTTTTGTGTTCTCTCATCAAAGAGTAATGCTTGCCTACTGATATCAATATGAGTGAAATTAAACATAGCTAAAAGGTAAAGTCATCAACTTCACCATTCTATCACTTCAACAAATAGAAGTAGAACTCGTTTTAATGTTTTTCTTTTGAATACAGTAGTGGTATGCAATGCCGTTGAAAGAGGATGAGCCCCAAACAGCTAGAGTTGTTCTCAGTACCCATCATCCACTCACCGACCCCCAAAAAAAAGAAAAAAAGAAAGCATTTTTTCTTCATTTTCTGATAAAGATAACCAAGGCAAGCATATCATACATGTAAGCCCAGGTTGGGCCTGAACAAGCATTTTCTATATTCTGTATAAGAACAAAATCTGTTCATTGCTTCTTTCTTCCACATCATATATGTTCAACCCATATAAACATTTCCACATCCACTGACATTCATTCTTGTCCTGGCCCCCTCACTCTCAAGCCATCTACTGACTTACCCACATTTGGAAAGTAAATCTCTTGAAAAGAACATGAGAGTTTCCTAGCAGGATAACTCCAGGAATGTTAAGTTTATGAATACCGTAAACATGTGAAGCAACAATGAAAAAACAACATATTCTTTTGAGAAGCTTAAAATATTTCGAAATTGTTTGCAAACAGAGTACAAATACCGTAAATGATTTTGATGGTCATGATGAGGTGAAGAAATAAATGCAGGCCAATAAACGATCTACATGTAGGTTCATGCATAGTGATCAGTATGGCAGAACACAGAGATCACAAATAAAGACGAAGAAGATGTCTGCATGAACAAGCATTAATAGACAATAACAGCTAAAATTTTTACTTGATAACAAAACAGAATACAGGTAACATTGAAGATCCAATAAATATGGAGGCTTTATATAGTTATGCAATGTTACCATATTTATAAAGTTTCCTTCTGAAATCCTGAGGGAATCTTAAAATGTAAACATGAATTTTTGGCCATTACAGAACTCCCTTCCCGTTCTCCTGTTTTTAAAATGTTCATGGCTGCCAATCTATACTATACACTATAAGAGAATGTAGCGGTTTTTCCCAATTGGACGATGGGTAAAGGTGAATCTAAGGTCAGTCCTCTGGGGAAGGGTACAAGAGTGGTAAAAACTGTGGCAATATAGCATTGATCTTTATTTATTTATATGTTCTTAAGGCAAATGACTTGTTCAACCCCTCCCCACATTCTCATCCAGATTTTAACTACCTCTTACTAAAGGTATAATTTATGTACAACTCTTTTACATTTTAAACTGTTTCAATAGCCCCCTGAATAAAAAAATGGCCTCCACCAATGGTACTGACCCATCTATTCCAGTTTCTTTCCACATACATGAATAAAGCCTTCCAAGCACTAGGCCCTCTTTGATCTCTTGGGAATTGGCCATTGTTTTAGACGAGGGTGATTAAGCCCCGACCCCGGCGACTCGTTTGGGGTCATATACTCGGGTTTGGGGGTTCCTCTGATCATGGAAGGGACTCTCTCTTAGGAGGCAAGGGTGCACATGTGGGGCCACATGAGCGGCTGGTGCGGTGTCCACTCCATGGGGTGTGCATCGTCTCAGACGATTAGGGTTCGAGTGCTGGACCTTTCCCCACTGACCGCAATCGGTGTTGATTTACATCGGCATAACGTACGAACACCTTTGTTTAATTGTCAACAATAAGGCCTAGAATTTCTCTCCGAGGTTCTGATCGAGGGCACCTTGACATATATAGCTTGTATCGCGTCTCTGACTCCCAGGTAATCATGAGGGGTAGGGTGTGGTTGAAGCCATGTTAAATTCGGCAGTACCCTAATGTATCAAGGGATAAAGGCGAATTAAGGGAGGCCAAGAATGTACCGGGGCGTCCCTAGGTTGGAAGGGCATTTTTGTAATTTAGCATGACCCTGTGTGGGGGTGGCTCATGAGAGGCGCTCGGACCGAAGAGCCATTTACAAGCCTTTCCTAAGGGCGGAGGGGTCGTAAAGGTGTTAGGTGATACGCACCCCCAGCTCCTAAAGGAAGGCCATATTTGTAATTTTCCTTATGGGAGGGGTTTATTTGCAATTTTCTTTAACTGGCACGCACTGGGAGTAGCAACACACACACTTGTAAATTGTCATAATTTTCAAATATGAAAGTTGTCGACGAATTGCCAACTGTACACAGCATCGCGGCCCTGAGACGGGACATATTTAATTCCAATATCCCCGGGAAGGGTATTACAGTCATTTCATATATATAAATATTTTTGACTGAATTACGCTTCCCTTTATCACCCGACAGATAAATAATAAAAATAATGGCTCCTAGGCACGTGATTACAAGGCCCACATGGGGGCTTAAATATAAATCCAGTGTAGGGGCATAACAACAACGCCCACGTAGGGTCATAATGACAAACTCCACGTAGGGGCATAAATAAAAGACCCACGTAGGGGCACAAAGACGAAGCCCACACAGGGGCATAAATATGTGTCACATACCCCAAATAGGCCAAGACAACGAACAAGAGCTTTCTTCTCTTCACAAACTACTTCTTTACTCAAAAAAAAAAAAAGTCCCCCTCGAATGAGCCCCATGAGGGGTTTTTATAGAAGGTGAGGGACCGGCCCGGGGTGGGCCGAACCCGGGGGGGTCAAGGCCACCCCGGGCAGGTTCCCCCCCTCTTTTTTTTAGTGGGTATAGGTCAAGGATGGCAGTGTCGGTTTCGGACTCGGTTTCGGCCGGATCCGAAACCGATACAACTCGGTATCGGTTTCGGTTTCGGCCAAAGGCCAAAATTGGGGCCAGCAACTCCGGTTTCGGCCGAAACCGGACGGTTTCGGTCTGAAATCGGACAGTTTCGGCCCGAAACCATTAAAAATATTATTTTTTGGTATCGGACCTGCTACAGTGCAAAGGCCCGTTTCGGTGTCGGTATAGGCCGAAACCGATACGTTTGTATCGGTTTCGGCCGATACTGCCAACCATGACAGAGTCACCTTGCTCCTTAATCTTTACGCACGTCCGTTCTCGGCATAAACAAAATACATTAGAATGAATAAGTATGGCGTCGCCATAGATCGCACAGAACCCTTAGAGACGTGAGAATCTCTGACATATCTTCACACAACAAGGTGATGTGAACCACATCACAAATTCTAATCAACACTAGGGTAACTACACTTGATAGGTTCATCAAGATATCACTTCTCACACTAGCCAATTAACAACACCCCCCTTAACCAGAAATATCTCACAACATTTTATCCTTCAACTTAATCCACGCGGTCACTCTAGCTAACCCGCAATTCTTTCGTCGGCGCTTACACTAAATATATTTTATCTATTGAGCCAAATCACATCTAAACAGTACTAGACCCATAGTGGTCCCAACACAACTCTCTTTACATTATTGGACCCATAGTGGTCCCAACACAACTCTCCTTCCATTTCAACGTAATCAAGAGGAACACACATGCTCGATCATATAAGGCCTCACAATTTCACACTTCACGCCATGCAGGCCAACACGTCCTCGGCACAATTTCTAATATCTGAATGATCCTTCCGAACTACTCATCTGACTAATGGAGATATGTTGAGTCAATTGGCAGATCGTTACTCATTACTTCACGAAATTCCACCAAAAGCCATCACACCTCGAAATTTCAACCTGATACTATCGCAATCAAGCTGCTCTCACGGCTATCTGACTCACCTCGACCGGCAACAACTTGCCTGCAGAAGTCCATCAACTAATCATTAGGCACATGACCTTGCCATCGTCAAAAGCTCCTGACCATCCAACAACACATCAGCCGCCACCTAGCTCCATTCCCAAGTAGGAATATCCGAAGGCGGTCAGGAGCAACTTGCACATTCTATTTTCTCGTGACGGTCTGCCACAACTCTGCTGCCTATTTTAGTCGCTCATAGTCACATAATACATCACAAACCATGCGCCACCCACCGAGCAACACCCTTTACTCGCTCCTCCGCAGGACACATCATCACCTCATAGCGACATTTACTAAAAGATTATGGTCAACACTACCTCAAACATCGCCAACGTGCGAGGTAACACGGGGTCTACACACCGACCTTCCTCTCCAACCCAACATCTCCTACAGTCAGGCTGGCCCAAAATCATAATTCTCTATTACGCGAGGTTTTGAGCCAAAAGAACTCACGTACTACTTATCCTCGTGAGGCTCATCATTCATTCGGTTTGCTTCCACCATTGTTCACTTTTCATTTATTTTTTTCACCATTTGTTTATATACATCATTTATTTTTTCATCATTATATATACATATATATATCTTTTCTTCCACCCCTTTCTTTATATATATTTTTGACTAACAAGTCCGTGCTCGAGGCATCCAAACATTCATACTAGGTCCAAAAGGGTACACGGGAACCCACCAAATCTGGCTCACACCCCTCCGGCCAGAAGGGTATGGCTTATTATCATTATTATTAATATATATTTTCTCATTTTCTTTTTGTGACATCTTGGTTGATGGTGCTACAATCCAAATCAGACCTAAGAATTCTCCGAATTTCCACACAGATGCCTTGCCTTCCACACCATTGCCTCGATTATGATTAAAATCATTGACACACTGACACCAGGGAACACATACTCCAAAAAATGCATACCTCGAGACCAAAGCTCACCCTTACTGAGCTCAGCCTACACTTAATGACTCCTCGAAAGTCTGAAATCTAATTCTCAACACCGGACATACTCCTCCTCAGAGGTCAAACGCCAATGGATGACATCTCACGCGGCCATCAGAAACCCAATATGACAACTCACAGAAACCACCAGCACAATGAATAGCCCCATACAACATCACCAAATGCATGATATACTCAGCCTGGGCTCCATACAACGCTTCCTCAACCTTCACCTTCCTGCTCTCAACCTGATTCTCGAGAACACTTGTGACGCCCAAAGTTAAATACATCATTTGATCACGGAAATGGGTATCGTCACCCACTCCAAGAACATGTAACCTCCATACAGCCTTAAACCGCCATCCAATCTCCGCAATCGCTCTGCGTATTCACAGGGGAGGAATCGAGGCGAACACAAACCTCCTTTAAAGACTCCCGCAACTGTGCTCTTCCTATCCAACCTTGTCGGTGCCATCCAATTTAACGTCCTTTTGGCACAGCACCCAGTGCCACCTTAAAGATTTCACAAGTAGAGGAGGTGGTTCTGACAAGTCACCTAAAATCCTCTAAACCTCTACTTCTCACCACAGGGACGTCCTCCATCCTTGTCACTGTTCCGGTATGGGGCCCGTGAGCTATGGGCCCACTACACTTTCGCTGCACTACTTTGATCAATCCACACCACCAAAATGAGGATACCTTGACACCCGTCAACAATTAACTCACAACCTTAATTGGCTAACATAAGAAATCCGACTGGGGAAGACTCAAACATCATAAATGTAGAATACATGCCTCACTTTAAAGACCAAATCATAGTCTCACTTCCCACCAAAGCTCCGAAGACCTCAAGCCAATCGTACTAGGAATCATTTCACCAACCCAACGTTACAGTCCATATTACTTGGCTAGCCACTCGACCCTTCTAACCAGTCTTTTCCGACTGTCAAGACTAACAAGACATAACCCCACATACGCTATGGGGAAACGTGAAAGGGAAGATCTAGATTCATCCCCCTACCTCAAATGATGAACACACATCTCGAATACCTCCGTTCCACGCCAAAACACGAATCTTACGCACAAACCGCGACCCCAAGTCGCGAACCGCCTCCGTCTAACTCCCATAATCTTCCTTCTGCCACCGTCATCGTCCAACTGAGCCTCCTCACATTCCACCATCTACATCTAGGAAAAGAGGAGAGAAACAAGGGAGAATGGAAGAGGAGAAGGAGGAAAATGGGGAAGAAGGAAGGGGTGCGCAGGGTTTTACAGGATGAAGGTTTTGGGGTTTCTTCGGAACCTCAAAAATTCCAAAATTGCTCCAATGCAATTTAATATTTTTTCTTTTTTTTTGCCCAACAACATTAGAAATCACGAAATAATTTAGTAATTTTGAACAGAGTCTGAAATATAATACTTAGAAGTTCGAATCACACAACATATTCACACATCAAAGAAGTCGGGCCCTACCGAAAACATGAAATCCCTCGCGGTTCATCGCCACCTTCGCGAATGAAACCACCTCGATTCGTCACCCAACCGTATCCCAAATCCAGCCATCACCCCCACCGTCGTCAACCGCCTCACCCTTCCACAATCCACCATCAGCCGCCGGAGGATGGAAGGAGAGAAAGAAGGAGAACGAAGGGGGAGAAGGAAGGGAAATGAGGAAAGAGAAGAAATTTTTTTTCCAGAATATAAAGTAATTAATTTGATTCTGCCTCGAACAACCTCGACAAATGCATGACTCACCCTTAATTAACACGTAATATGCTTGCTCATAATCTGATAATCCACACATATGGAAACAACGCGAGAAAGAAACACAACACCCTGTGTCAGCCGCCGACTGTACTGGACACTTTGGACTCTCTGGACACTACAGTCATTTTAAATTTCTATGCACAGCCACAACCTCACTCTGATACCACCTATCGCAGCTCGGGATTCAGGTTGCTATGGTTCCTTTCCAGTACCCGGATCCCGGGCCGTGACAATGCGTCTAGCTCTCTCTTGAAGAGGAGAAGTGCTCGGGTGCCATCCTCTAGGAAGTACCTCGAAGGACACACCTGAGGGGGGGTCTGTGGATTGCTACAATTCCTCTGAAGAGGAGTCAAGTGGGCCATGAAACGATCGTTCACCAAATTCTGAGGGGCACATCTAGCTCTCTCCTGAAGAGGAGGAATACTTGGGTGTCGTCCTCTAGGAAGTACCATGAAGGGCACACCTATGGAGTGGTCGGTGGATCACCATCGTACTCGTGACCAGTGAGACCATGAAATGACCGGTTCCATTTTCGAGAGGAGTTAGTCTCTTCTTAAGAGGAGGAGACATCTCGCCTCTTGGAGACTACATGAGGCCATCTTTGATACTTTCAAGGGGAGCACGCGTCTCTTAGAATGGAGAGAGGCACTGCTCGCCTATAGGAAGTTAACAAGCCTCACCCTTCCACAATCCACCATCAGCCGCCGGAGGATGGAAGGAGAGAAAGAAGGAGAACGAAGGGGGAGAAGGAAGGGAAATGAGGAAAGAGAAGGAATTTTTTTTCCAGAATATAAAGTAATTAATTTGATTCTGCCTCGAACAACCTCGACAAATGCATGACTCACCCTTAATTAACACGTAATATGCTTGCTCATAATCTGATAATCCACACATATGGAAACAACGCGAGAAAGAAACACAACACCCTGTGTCAGCCGCCGACTGTACTGGACACTTTGGACTCTCTGGACACTACAGTCATTTTAAATTTCTATGCACAGCCACAACCTCACTCTGATACCACCTATCGCAGCTCGGGATTCAGGTTGCTATGGTTACTTTCCAGTACCCGGATCCCGGGCCGTGACAATGCGTCTAGCTCTCTCTTGAAGAGGAGAAGTGCTCGGGTGCCATCCTCTAGGAAGTACCTCGAAGGGCACACCTGAGGGGGGGTCTGTGGATTGCTACAATTCCTCTGAAGAGGAGTCAAGTGGGCCATGAAACGATCGTTCACCAAATTCTGAGGGGCACATCTAGCTCTCTCCTGAAGAGGAGGAATACTTGGGTGTCGTCCTCTAGGAAGTACCATGAAGGGCACACCTATGGAGTGGTCGGTGGATCACCATCGTACTCGTGACCAGTGAGACCATGAAATGACCGGTTCCATTTTCGAGAGGAGTTAGTCTCTTCTTAAGAGGAGGAGACATCTCGCCTCTTGGAGACTACATAAGGCCATCTTTGATACTTTCAAGGGGAGCACGCGTCTCTTAGAATGGAGAGAGGCACTGCTCGCCTATAGGAAGTTAACAAGCCACCCTTTGTATTTTGGAGGGGAGCATACATCCGTCTCCTGAGGAGGAGAATATTATTACTCGCCTCTTGGAAGCATGAAGTTACCAATGTCTCTTATGAGTACTGAAGATGGGACGAAATGGTGAAAATTTTGCAGCCCGATCCACTTTTTATTGGTAAAATATCTTGAGATTTTTAGAATTCCAGATGTGGGGGATTTCCCGACCTTCTATGGATGATAGCCTGTATGTTCCTTTGTTGAGCACTTCTGTAACCCGGTATGGGCCTTCCCAGTGTGGAGCCAATTTCCCCGCAGTCGCCCTCGGGTCGGCGACACTGGCACAATGCAACATGAGATCCCCAGGGAAGAAGAGGCGCTCCTTGACCCGAGCATTGTAATAATGCGTCAGCCGCTGCTAGTCGGGTCCGAGCACGATCCCTATCTTCTGCTAGCAGATCTAGGTTCTCTCGTAGTGCCTGGTTGTTCCGTGCTTCATCAAACTGGCCGACCCAAAGAGTTGGATTGAAAATCTCAACCGATATCACTGCCTTCGCACTGTATGCTAGGTGGAATGGGGTTTCACCAGTGGCCATCCGAGCGGTGGTGTGGTGTGCCCACAGGATGCTCAGGATAGTGTCCACCCATGATTCGCCGGCTTGCTGCAAGCAAGTCTTGATTCCGTGAAGGAGACTTTGGTTCGCGTTTTCCATAAGACCATTGGCCTAGAGATGCCCTACTAAGGTGTGGTGATTCCAGATCTCCAATTCTGAGCACTTCCCTTGGAAGACAGAGCTATGGAATTGTCTGGCGTTGTCAATCATGAAGATGCGCGGGATTCCAAATCGACATATGATGTTGCGCAAGATAAACCTCCATGATATCTCACCTGTGATCTTTCCAAGAGGTTTTACCTCGACCCATTTGGTGAAATAGTCAATGGCGACGATAAGGAACTTTTTCCTCCCGTTGGCTTCTGGAAAGGGGCCCAATATATCTACCCCAACCGAGCAAATAGGCGAGGCTCCATATGGGTGTGAAGCTACGTTGCGGGCTGATGCAAGTACGCATACCTTTGGCATTGGGCGCAGCCCCGTACGTATTCAAGGCAATCCAACTGTAGGGTGGGCCACCAATATCATTGGCTGAGCAAACTCCTGGCGAGAGTTAGTCCTTCGATATGCCTGCCGCATAGTCCCTCATGGCCTTAGTGAATGGCTTGCTTGGCCTCAGTAGGGAATAAGTATTTCAGAGTGACGACGACAGTGAACGCCTGAAGAGGCATTGATTGACATGTGTAAAATGTGTCGCTCGGGCTCTTACTCGCCTGGCCTCCGAGTGGTCCTCAGGCAAGCGTTGATGAAGAAGATAGTTGAGGATGGGGTCCATCTATGACGGCTCATAGTCGATGACGTTCACCTGATGCTCGGGCTCCTCGATGCTCGGTTGCTACAACTCTTCAATCAGCATAGAACGAGAGCTTATGGTTGTTGTGGATGAGGCCAGGCAGGAAAGGGCATATGCTCGAACGTTCTCAGCCCTTGGGATGTGTACCACTTCGAAATGAGTGAGGCCTGAGGAGGCCTCTTTGGTCTTCTGGAGGTACTTCATCATAGCGGGCTCTCGAGCCTCAAACTCCCGGCGGACTTGGCTGGCGATTAGTAGAGAGTCGCTGTATGCGTGGAGGTGAGAGGCTCCAAGGTGCATTGCCATGCGAATGCCAGACAACAACGCTTCAGACTCGGCCACATTGTTCGTGGTCGGAAAGTTGAAGCATAGGGCATACTAGAGCTCCACGCCGTCGAGTGACAAGAGGACCAATCCTGCACCGCTTCTGCTTGCACAAGAGGACCCATCTACATACAATTCCTAGGTAGGCTCGGAGGAGTGCTCGGCCCCTTCCTCATCGGGAAGCATGCACTCGACGACGAAATCCTAGGCCTTGATGGCGGTCCTCGAGCGGAAGATTATATCAAATTCTCTCAACTTTATGGCCCACTTGACCAATCTCCCCAAGGCGTCAGGGTTCTAGAGGATCTGACGCAAGGGCTAGTCAGTTAAGACCGTGATTGTGTGTTCGAGGAAGTACGGTTGCAACTTACGTGTGGCTGTGACCAGGGCGAGCGCAAATTTTTTGACCGGTGAATATCGAAACTCTGGTACTTGAAGAGCCTTGCTCACATAGTAGACCGACTTCATGCTCCTCTTGTCTTCTCGGGCAAACACCGCACTGAGTGTGCTCGGCATCACAGACTGGTAGAGGAGCAGCTATTCTCCGATGAGCAGTTTGGAGAGGGCCGGAGGCGAGGAGAGATACCTCTTGAGGTCTTTGAAGGCCTGCTCGCACTCTTGGTCCCAATCGACGTGTCATCTGTTTTCCAGTGACTTGTTGGCTTGCTTGATCAGCCGGAAGAACAAGAGACACCTTTCAACAGCTCAGGAGAGGAACTGGGTGAGTGCGGCCACGCGGCCGGTGAGGCATTGTACGTCTCTCAAACGCTCTGGTTGCTTCATTTCTAGCACATCTTTGATCTGGTCGGGATTAGCCTCGATGCCCTAGTGGGTCACTAGGAAATTGAGGAACTTACCCGACCTTACTCCGAATGCACACTTGTTCGGGTTGAGCTTCATGTTGCATCATCATAGCGTGGCGAACGTCTCTGCTAGATCATCCAGGTGGTTGGTTCCATACAAACTTTTGACGAGTATGTCATCAATGTACACCTCTATGTTGCGGCCGATCTGGAGATCAAACACGTGATTGACGAGATGTTGGTACGTTGCTCCTACGTTCTTTAACCCAAATGGCATCCTCGTGTAATAGTACAGGCCGTGGTCGGTAATGAAGGCCACCTTGTCCTAGTCGGGCTCGTGCATACTGATCTGATGGTAGCTGGCGTAGACATCTAGAAAGCTTAGCATCTCGTACCCGGTCGTTGCGTCGACAAGTTGGTCGATTCGTGGCATGGGGAAGCTATCTTTGGGAGTGGCCTTATTTAGATCGGTGTAGTCCACGCGCATGCGTCACTTCCCATTACTCTTGGGAACTATGAACATATTGGTGACCCAGTCTGAATACCGGGTTGGTCGAAGGAGTCCAGAGCGCAGCTTCTTGTTCACTTGTTCTCAAATGATCGCCTGTCGCTAGGGGTTACAGCGACTCCTGCGTTGTTGAATCGAGCGGCACTTGGGGTCCAGCTTTAGATGGTGAGTGATAATATCCGGTGGGATCTCGGGGAGCTCATCCTCAAACCAAGCGAACACGTCCTGGTTCACCACCATCAAATGTTGGTAGGCCTCCTTCTCTTGCTCGGACAGTAATGAGCCTATCCATAGGGTGCGGTCTAAGCTCTCACCAACCTGGATGAGGAAAAGGTCCTCAGCCGATGTGTTCTCGCTTGGACCAGGCACGTTGGTCTTGGACTTCTTCTCGGGCAGAGCGTCCTCCGCCCTTCTTTCCGTGGTGGAGATCAAGTAGCACCGTCGAGACTCCCCTTGGTCACCTCAGACTTTCCCTATCCAGTGGGGAGTGGGAAATTTCAACTTCTGGTGATACGATGAGGGGATGCCTTTCAGCACGCCCAAGATTCCTTGGCCAATAATGACATTATAGTTGGTCATGCCCCACACGACCGTGAAGTCAACTACAAAGGTCACATCCCTTGGGACAGTCCCGAAGGTGATCGAAAGGGCGATGAGCCCCTCGGGATAGACCGTGGAGTCGGAGAATCCATACAATTAATGGTGTGTGCAACGGTGCTATGTGGGAGAGGTCCATGCCCATACGGACAAGACAATCGTAAGAGATAACATCGGGGCCACTTCCACTATCAACGAGAATATGACACACTGTACATTGATTGATAGTCGTGGAGACTACTAAGGCGTCAGAACGTGGAGTGGTTACGCCCGTCAGGTCCTCATCTGAGAAGACGATGGGGTCCATGAGGTGGTCCTAGCACTTGGATCGCGGCGGCTTCCGTCGTCACAATCGACCTGGTTGACTCGGTAAGTGTATGCTCGTCGCCTGCTGGAGCTATCTCCCCCTGATGCCAGCCCATCGAAGATCATCATGATTTCTGTTGGGTCAGGTGTCTATGGGGGGTGGTGTTCTAGCCCTCTATTGTCGTCTCTCGGCGGCCTTGGCGATAAACTTCTGCAAGAGACCTCGTTGGACTAGGTCTTCGAGGACGTCCCTAAGTTGGACACAGTCAGTAGTGTCGTGGCCATGGTGACGATGGAAACAGCAATACCTCCTCTGACTACTTATCTTTGGATCAGACTTCATCTTCGGGGGCCAACGGAGGGAGGGTTCCTCACGGATCTCCATGAGGATTTGCTCGGGCAGGGCTGTTATTGGGGTGTAATGCCTATACATGCCTTTCTCCCTCGGCCCCTGTTGGTCACAGTGCTCTTGGTCTTGGAGCTCGCGCTTGCTTATCTCTCTTCGGGAGGAACCGACTAGTCACTTGCAGTCGGGCTGATTGGCCCTGGACGCTCAGCCCAATGCTGCGTTGTTTTCCTTGCAGCTAGCGTGCTTTTGGGCTATGGCGAGGAGTTCCATCAGCGTTGTTGGGAACTCCATCTCGAGCATCCTTCGGAGGATGGTGTCCTAGGTACCTTGCGTCAGCATTGTCGTGACGATACTGACGTCTAGACAAGGGATGCAAAGGACCTCCTTCCAGAACCGGACAACGAAGTCCTACAAGGGTTCTTTGTGGCCTTGCTTGATGGCGAGGAGGCTCACTACAGATCTGACCTCCTTTTTGCAGTCGATGAAGTTTTCCTTAAATGCCTTCTTCAGCTGCTGAAAGGAGATTGTGGTCCCAGCGGGCAGTGTCTCGAACCAAGTCCGTGTATTCTCCCGCAGGGTGGTGACGAACGCCAAACACTTCACAACATTCGAGGCCCGGTGAAACACTAGGTTGGACTCGAAACTGTGCATGTGATCGGCGAGGCCAATAGTGCCGTCATATGGGTGAACGTCAGTAGTTGGAACTTCGGGGGGATCAGTGCCTCCATGATCTCCCAGGAGAAGGGAGCGTGGAAGTCGGAGTCATCTTCGATTAGCCTCCTGGTTCGTGCCGCCTGGAAGATGTCATCCAGGTAGCAGACCTTACCCTCGAGCTCGCGCTCGACCTCTCACAGCACCATAGTCGCTGCGCCATCTCCGGGTTGGAGTGCAGTGGACTGGCAAGACGCTAGGACAGTCAACTGAGCAGGTAACGGGAGTGTGTAGCAGAGATCAGAAAAGGTTCGCATACCCCACGCGACTCCGCCATTGTGAGCGCGCCTCCGTTCTGGGGGAGTACCGTCGGTGCTCGCTCTTGCTCTGCCTGGCGATTGAGGAGATTTTGATAGGCCTCTGTTAGCGCATGTATCTGTCGGCACATCTCTGCTAGCTCATTCATGGCGGGACCCTATAGAGCCGCGCCGCGGGATGGGTGAGAGGATGCTTCCTGAGAAGCACTTTGGGAAGCATGGGCCCCCTAACGGTTACTAGTGTTGCGGTAGTTCCCTCTGAGTGCCATGGCTTCCTACTCTTTCTCACAGATGACACCAAAAAGTGTAGAGGTAAAAAAGTGTCTCCTTCACCTCGTACTACACCTTTAAAATTTATTTGATGGAGAAGATCAGCCGGCCATCCTAAGGAAACTTGCAACCACTGGGAAGAACGTCAGAAGGAGCCTTGGGAGAGAGCCCAGGGGACAACCCTTCGATACTTAAGTCAAGACCATCCAAGGAGAGCCGAAGGGAAAGAGAAATAGAAGAAGGAGAAAGTTGAGAGCATGTAGTCTGGAGAGGGCGTTCAGAGAGTGCTCGGAGGAGGCAGGGAGTTCTCGGAGAGACAGGGGAAGAACCGAGAAGGGACCTCTCTCTCCATGCTATCCGACTGGAGTCTCCTTCGGTTGTAAGCGTGCGGGGGACTCTCTCTCTCTCTCTCTCTCTCTCTTGTTATGTGGAAGTTGCTGGTGATGTGAGTCTCTCAGTTGCCTGGTATTTCCTTCCGCCTCTGTGTGTCTGTTCTTCCCTTATGTCCTCGTCTGGGAACCTATTCTATAGTTGTCAAGGCGACCAAGGCGAGGTTGGGGTCCTCGAATGCCTAAACGCTTAGGCGCCTGCTTAAGCGACGCTTAGGCGTCAAGTTCATAAAAAATGTCATAATTAATATACATGTAATTTTTATATATATATTAATCATGATTATTACTTATATGGGAAACAACACTAGTATGAATATAGAAATAAAAATTAATAGAAATGACATTGCAATAAAATATCAAAATTTATTTTGAGATAAAATTAATAATTAAGACATACAAAATTCTAATTAAAATTTAAAATACTTTATTAACAAATTAACCCCATTATTAATTGAAAGGGAGGAAGACAGGATAGAGAGAGAGGGACTGAGAGAGATAGTTGCGAACTGTGTGTGTGAGAGAGAGAGAGAGGAGGAAGGGTGGAGGAAAGAGAGAAGGGGGCAAGGGTAGAGAAGAGATAGACAGATAGAGAGAGGGGGTAGGAGAGAGAGAGGGTGGGTCTCACTATGAGTGTGAGAGGGAAATAGAGAGAGAGTGTGTTAGAGTGTGAAAATTTCTATTTATAACAGGGGAGAAGAGGGAGATGAAGCTAGCAGGGGGGCGCCTAGGCGCCGCTTTGGGCGCCTAGGCTGCCCAAGCGGCGCCTAGGCAGCGCCTTTTTCAAGCTGAACAAGGCGTAGGGGCGCCTTGTCCCCAAAAAAATGCCTGCCCGCCTAGGCGCCGCTTAAGCGGCGCCTAGGCGGGCGCCTTGACAACTATGACCTATTCATACCAGGCGCGATGGCCTCGTCCGACTTAGCAATGGCGTCGTTCACAGAGTGGAGTCTTGCTCGGTCGTGGAATCGTGCGTCGCCTACTCATCTGTTCCCGGAGAGAAGGTATCGTGGAAAGTATCTCGGCGGCGTGGCGGTGACCCATGTCACGTCGGGGCAAGTCCGATGATAGCGGACCAATGTTCACCCGTTGGTGAATTCCGCTACACCTGGAACAACCGCACGCGAGTATCTCGCTCGTGTGCTGGTGATGCAATGTTCTGCCCATGAGCTGACAATACTCTCGTGGACCCCGACTGGGTCATGTCGATTAGGCCTCCGGTGGCCAGGGTGGTCCGTTACGGGCTCGGTCACCTCAAGAGGTAATGGGCCTAGCATTATCGTGCCGCACTGTGCCTGACAGAATTTTTCCTCCTCAAATATGTTTGCTTAGTCTTAAATTTTCAAAGATGCAGTCGAAAGGATACACCATTGGAAAGTTGAGTAGGGGCACATGGTGTATCCCAATTCCCAAGCAAGCAAAGGACTTAATGTTTAACCCAGACCTTTTTTTTTCATCTTCCAAAAATTTTATGCATTTTTGGTTATATCTTTTCGTACATTACAACAATTACTAAGTTTTATGCATTGAACTCACCGATCCATATTCGTTTTATGCATTGAACTCATCGATCCATATTGAACAAGGCATAAATATATTTTATTCTCAACAGACATGAAAAACACGATGAATAAAAGCCTCACCGCAAGCAACAGAAAAGGAAGGGAGGAGAAAGGAGAAGAAGACTCACCGGGTTGGGGGGGGGGGGGGGGCTCTAAGAGATCTATGGGAAGAAAGGGCGGCGGAGGACAGTGACGCAGCGTGAGGCACAGGCAGCGGCACCGGCAGCTCTGCCTCGAGAGATGTAGGTAAGCAAGTGATGGCAAGGAAGTGGAGATGAAGGAGGGTGGCGCGGAAGGAGGTGAAGCCGTCAGCCTAGCTGCAGCTGCCGCGACGGCTCTTGTTGAGATCACTATGGACGGAGAAGCGGCGGGCGTCGCATGACGGTGGCGGGGGGGAAGCTGGAGCCGTGGGGCCGTCGGCCAGCCGTCGCTTGCGTGGGCGACAGAGGAGGGTGGTGTGGCCAGCAACGGAGGAGGCCGGCGCGGTGATGGGTGGAGCCTTGGCCAGGTGCCCCTGGGGTGGAGGCTTCGCAAAGGCCTGTAGGGTTTGGTGTCCCAGGTCTTTGGGCTTTGTTGGGCATGGGCCAAAGTGGGACAAACCCGTCGTATTATACAACGAGTCAAGACCAGCCTGGCTCGATTCGACCCAATGGGCTCGTGGGCCAACTTGCTTTGCTTGCTCGAGACAATCCACCATGTTGGCCCCATGAACAAGGGGGGGGGGGGAGGGGGGGGAACGCCTCCTGTAACAGAGTGTTTTCGATTTGATTAATCCTCACTGCAAACCTTGGAACACACCGATTAACTGCACACTGAGGTCCCAACTCTACAGAATTTCGTTCGAAAAACACTGGCCATTTCACTTCACACAAGGCCAAAACGTGTAATATTTTTATGATCTTTGCTAGGTTTTCAGATCCTATGTCCCATTGCAGGCCTTCATTTTTTCCTAGAGTTGGTCACATTTCACATGTAACCCCTGTGCATGATTCGTCTCGGAAATAGACAACCTAGCTTAATAAGTTTTCCACCGAACTTTGCCGCATTTTTGTCTCCCGATGAGTCCTTGAAGAAGCAGCTGCCCAAAAGGTTAACGGACGCAAAGATGTTCACGGTGCTAGACTGCTATGCGAGGTACGAGGGTAACGTTTTCCCCATATATACACGCGAGCGAAGAAAAAAAATATTTCAAAATTGGTTTGTAATTTGAAGAATTGGTAGCATGGAGATACGAACTAATACTAATTTGACGAGACACGTGGATAAAAGATTGACGCAGTTTTTTTTCTCATTGATATTTATAGGCGTGAATACGGTTTGATTTGATTTGAATTTTTTTTAATTAAATTGAATCAAATTAAGAATTCAATTCGAATTAAATTAAATCAAATTATTTTAAAATTAAATCAAATCGAATCGAATTAATTCATTTTGATTTGGTTTAATTCGATTTAAATCATATTTATCTTCTCTTTTAAAAATTAAATTAAATACAGACGAGAGTAGAGAAAAGTATGATAAAAATTTTTCTATCAAATAAAATAAATATTAAAAATATAACATAAAAATGATAATTTGTAAGAATAATCTCCATAATATTTTTACATAAAAAATTAAGAATTTCAGTTACAGTGGAATAGAAGATGATTTAAAATCTATTTCATATAGTCATAAATCTTGACGGAGATTAAACTTTTTGAATTAAAATTTATAATTACATATACAATTATATTAACTTACAAAAATATCTTTAAATTCGAATTATTCAGTTCTATTCGATTTCTTAAATTTCAAAATCAAATCAAACCAAAATTTTTAATACAATTTGATTTGAAACTAAACTAAAATTTTTTAAATTTCAATTCAAATCGAATCAAATTTATCGATTCAATTTAATTTTTAAATTAAATCTAAATAATGATAACCGTAACTGTTCCTCTAATTTATTAATAAAAAACATTGATATATGTTTTTGCCCTTACACCGTGCACGTGTGTGCTAGACCTTCTCACACATGCATTGCATAACTTTAGAGGCGTGATTCGCCCGCCAACCATCGGCACCTTACCTACCTCCCTCAGCTTTCTTTCAAATTGCAGCCAAAACAAACAGAGGAGGATTTGTGGGTTTTTGTACAAACAAACAGGAGGAGCACGTACATAACCAGACACATCACCGATCGCAAAAAGCCACCAAACGACACCGCAATTATTTGACAGACACAACAGTCCAGAAATCCTTTGTTACAAAAGCTGCTATTTTTCACGGCAACTGGAATCTAATAGCAGTAGAAATGAGAGATAATAATAATGGCTAGCGAATGGGACAAATGGGTGGGGGCATGGCGATGGCCCTCTGCTGCTTTAGGTCAGGCGGCCGTGGTGGCCTAGCTGTCGGAGGAGGCCCACACGATGTCCTTGAGCGCAGGCCGGAGCTCGTTGCTGCAGAAGCTCCGGTACTCGAGGGTGTCGCCGCCGTCCTTCTTCACCTCCACAACCAGCAGCGACGGCGCCACCGTGAAGATCTCCGCCGCCACCGCCAGCCGCCCCTTCCGCCCCCGCTGCTGTCCCTCCAGCCGCACCCCCGTCTCGCTCTTCCGCACCTTGAACCGTCCGGCCACCTTCGCGGCCAGACCCTCCAGCCGCGAGATGACCCCGCTGGCCGGCTCCTTCGTCGCGAACCGCATACCCTCGGCCCTCTCCACTCTCCTGCCGCCGTCTTCGAACAACGGGGAGAGGTCGAAGCCCTGGGAGAGGGATATGATGTGGAAGGCGTTCAGGCTCTCGGGCTTCTCCTTGCCCCAGTTCTTGCTGCCCGTGTCTTCTTCGTCCTCCTCGGCCTGCTGTTGCTGGGGGCCAGTAGATTTAACGGCGCTGGGCACGGTCTTTTTAAACCATGGTGTCTCCATCAGCTTGGCTACTGTGATTCTCGTGTTGGGGTTGGGGTCCAGCAGCTTGGTGACCAAGCGGCGGGCGTCGGAGGAGAACCACGGTGGGCATTTGAAGTCGCCGCGCTGGATCTTCTTGTACATGGCCACCACGTTGTCGTCCTGGAAGGGGAGGAAGCCCGCCAGGAGCACGTAGAGGATGACGCCGCAGGACCAGAGGTCGGCCTTGGCCCCGTCGTACCCCTTCTTAACGATGACCTCGGGGGCGACGTACGCCGGGGTACCACAGGTGGTGTGGAGGAGGCCGTCGGGATGGAGGTGGTCCGCGAAGGCACTGAGGCCGAAGTCGGCGATCTTGAGGCAGCCGGCGTCGTCAAGTAGGAGGTTCTCGGGCTTGAGGTCGCGGTGGTAGACGCCGCGGGAGTGGCAGAAGTCGACAGCCGAGATCAGCTGCCGAAAGTAGGCACGGGCGGCGTCCTCCTTAAGGCGTCCGTTCCGAGCGATCTTGGAGAATAGCTCGCCGCCGCGGACGAGCTCCATGGCGAAGTAGATCTTGGTCTTGGTGGCCATCACCTCGTGGAGCTCGACGATATTGGGGTGGGACACCATCTTCATCACCGAGATCTCGCGCTTCACCTGCTCCATCATCCCCACCTTGATCACCTTCTCCTTGCCGACCACCTTCATGGCCACGCTGCGCCCCGTCCGGATGTCCCTGGCGAGGTAGACCTTCGCGAAGGTGCCATGCCCCAGCAGCCGGCCCATCTCGTACTTGCCGTGCAGGACGGCCTTGCCGCCGGAGGCGGCGGCAGGAGGCGAAACCTCCTCCATCACGAACAACGAACGCACCGAACAAATCAAGCAAAGACAGAGATGATCGGGAAAAGCAGAGTACGCGGAAGAGGCTGCGGCGGAGGGGCTGCGAAGGGTGGAGGAGCTCTATCTAAGGCCACCGATCCGAGCGGCTACCCGTCCTCGACGTGCTTCCGGTGGCAATTCCTGCCGGTGCGGCGCTTCCGCCTCCCGCCAAGATCAGGGTCTGATCTCCTCATCGTGCTGCATTCCCAGCGGGGACGACCACTGGGGTCTCCTGGTCAGGGCGCACAGGACGGCGGCGAAGAGTGTTCTAGGGTTTCCCCTCCCCCTGGTTAAGAGAGAACGGAAGAGAAGATAGAGAAGCTAGAGATAGAGAGAGAGACAACAGAAACAGAAGAGAAAACACTGGCTCCGGTGAAAACTCTCGCTTGGGGTCTCTCCTCCCCTTTTATAGGCCCACCGCCATGTGGGTGTGCCGCGCAGCGCGTGATTCCGGTCCGTGACGTCACCTGAACGAGGACGGCGTGAGCCTGACCTCGAAGGCGAACACCATGCCGTGTGATGATGATCACGTGGCTGCGCTTTTGCGGTGGGCTTCCTTATGAGTCCCTCTCACACGCGAGGAAAACCAAAAGGGGGCTTGGTCCCAGTGGGGGCCGTCCCCGGGGGAGTCGCCACTCCGCGGGGTCCCCACGCAAACCGCCGGCTTTGCCGCACGAACCCACGAACCATCTGTTGGCCAGAGGTGCGTCGAGGGGACACGTGGTCCATGACTAGCGGGGTTGTGCGCGAGGCGTGGCGGCACTGCGGTGGGGGGTTCCAGGAACGCCGTTTCTGGGACTACTCCTGGTCAGAGCCCGTTTCGGGTTAGGCTTCTGACGGGGTGAGCCGGTTCGCGTTTAAGGTGTGTGGCGGCGGACGCGCCGAAGGCGGCGCTGGTCCGCTGGAGTCGGATGCTGGCGAAACCGCCCCGGATCCGACCCGTAATACGAACACTGAGATGGCGCGGGGGTGTGGAAAAGGGACAAGAAGGGAATTGTGGTGGGTGCTGTGCGGCCCGGTTCATGTTGCCTGCCCCGTGTTTTGTCTTGTCAAATCGAACTGTGGCGGGGGAGAGAGGGACCGCCGCACGAGATTTTCCGGCCATCCCAGTCGTTGGGCATCTCAACAGTTGGTGCCCCGTGGCCTGCCCGCTCGAAGTGGTGAGGGGGTGATGAATGGTAAAATAGTTTGATTACATATTTGGGTGTGCATTATTTTTAATTTATTTTTTAAAAATAATATCTAAGATATCTTAATTTAAAATATAAATTATGTCAACATTTAATTATCTAAAAATTAAAAATAAAATAGATCAATTTTTAAAATAATAGACTCAACGTATTCGTTTGATCTGATTTCTTTTTTTATTTATGTAGAGATTAAAAAATATTCCATTTATCACGTACAACACGTTTAACATTTGTTTAATGGGAAAAAGTATCCAACCACCCTAAGGAAACTTGCAACCAATAGAAAGAGTGTCAAAAAGGAGTCCTGTGAGAGATCCCAAGGCATAACTCTCCGATGTTTAAGTCAGGACCGTACAAGAGAGTAAATGGAGAGATGAAGAGAAATAAAATAGTAGAGGGGGAGATTCAAGAGACTGTGGTGTGGTGATGATGCTCGGGGAGTGTTCGGAGAGTGTCCGGAGAGTGCTCGGAAAGTAAGAGAATACTTGGAGAGTCACGAGGAGAAGAACCAGAAGGAAACATCTTTCTCACTGCTATCCTAGTGAAGTATCCTTCCGTAGCCGCGTGTGGGAGCACCTGAGGGTTCCCCTCTCTCCCTTTCTATAAATCTCTCTCTATTTGTTTATGTCTTTCTGTATCTTCTAGAAGTCCCTCCTTTTAGGTCAGTTTGGGGGCCTATCTATTGGGGGTGTAACGGTGTCGCCTCGTTCTTGGACTTGGCAATGGCATCATTCATAGAGCAGTGTCCTGCTTGATCGTGAGGATCTCCTGTCACCCACTCGCCCGCTCCCGGAGGGAAGATCTCGTGGCAGACATCTCGGCGATGTAGGTGTGACCCAGTTCTTGTTGAAGTAAATCCTGCAATGGCGGCCTAGTAAGGAGGGTAAAGTTTGCAAAGCCCAATGCAGCCAAATAATGCCAGGCCGAGCACAGCCCGATACCACCAAGCCAATCACGGGGTCGGGTAGATAAGCCCACGTGTAACGACCCAAAATCTGAATACCGAGAAAGACCCCGATATTCTTGGATCCTGTCCCGCCACCCACAAGCCGGGGCTCGAAAGGGTTAAAGGGATGGTGCGACAGTGTATAAGAATCTAAATAATTGCAACTCAATAATTTTTAACATGATTAATGCATGAAATAAACAGTTATATAATTCAACAATTACACAGTCCAGAATTCATATGTTCATACATGAGTGCAATAAATTAAAAAGGTACAAGAACACGGGGCATACCCCGCCTCTGGTAAACTGGTGCTAAGGCTGACCGCCGGCCCCACGCGAAGCCTTCGAAGCACAACGTGCAAGCCGTGCCTCACCTAAAAATAAAAGGGGGTGAGCCTCGTCTCATCGGCTCAGTAGGGGTCTCGCGGATCCCCGTCTCACAACGATAGGTACACAGTGCAAGGAATAACAATTCGGAATAATAACTATAACAGAAAGAACAACAATTAACAATTAAATAAAATAAATGCGTCACACATGTACCACGGCTATTCAAGACACCCACAAGTCAAATGCCGTATAATAAAATAACATCGGCCACCCAACACCAAACCACAACGGTAAGAAACTAGGGTCGCTACACTCGAGTGAAAATAGCACTACCCACTAGAAGTAAGACCGGATGCGTCCACTGATAACTTAGTCCACAGCCTCAGGTGTCTCCCTACACGCCCCAGGTGGACACTGAGACATCGTACACAGAACACAAGACAAGGGTCTAGTCGGGGTCATGCCTGTCAGCACGCGTCTGAGGTCCCCGACCACGTGTGCATACACTGACTGACTGCGCTACGTCTGACCCTCTAGCTGATTTTCCTCCCGACCCAGACTCGAGCCACCACAGTAGGAGGCCCTACGGCAACCAGCCTAAAACCGTCTCTTCCGAGTCTAGCTCTCCACTAGTCTCAAGTGGGTCGGCACATGCGTGCCCGGACAAGTTACGACTAGTGGGAAAATGTCACTCTAAGTAAGGACACACTGTGAAACTACTAACGTGTCACCGGTTGTGGACACACGCTTATCGCACGAAACACTAGTTTAAACCGCAAGGCACAAGGCCACCAAAGTTGCTAAGTCAGAAAACCATATAGTAATCACATTTCCCCCGCCATGGGGTGTACCCACATATTTAAGTCGAATCATCGGGCGTCCCACCATGAGACGGCTCTCACGGAGTTTACACGGCTAACTCCTCGTTTGTTTTGTCCATAAATACCTTAATTTGACTTCTTGGGGTGAAAATCCAAGCTTCCGGGTCGAATATGCCTATCCAGGGAAAGGTCGGTCGACCAGACCTAATGGTGGGTTGACCAACATGGGCGTCCGATCGACCGGCCAGGGGAGTCGGTCGACCGGTCTGCCCAGACCCCTCAGGGTCGCCCAGGGTCGGTCGACCGACCCCCAGTGGCGGTTGACCAAATCCCTATCTGAGCCTTTTTTTCTGTGCACTACCAGGAATTGGTCGACCGACCCGTTGGGTTGGTCGACCAATTCCGGCGACGGCAGAATGGGGTATCCCCTCTGGGGCCCCGTTCCACGCCCGACTCGCTCCATTGTGAGTGGGAACCATGGGGAATCACTCCCGACCCTTAACCACACATTCACGTCAAATGAATCAAGAATCGCCGCCCGAATCGACAAAATGGTCGCTCACCCCAAAAATATGGAATTTCCCCGAATAAGAACGAAACTTTCTCATTCTCGCCCGAATCTACATGGATCGGTGGGAAAAACTACGAGAAGGTGAAAGAGTCTATCCCCCTACCTGAGACGCCGCTTTACCACCTTAGGTCATTCCGATCGTCGTCGTTTCGCGCCAAAAACCGGTGAAGCTTCGAAAATCACGACCCACCTGCACGATCCTCCTAGTCCACGCCTCACAAACTGCCTCCCGCTGCTGTCGAAGCCCCGCCGTGCCTCCTCGCCATCCGCCGTCTGCAGCCAGAGGGAGAGAGGGATGGAACGAGAGAGGGAACATGAGAGGGTGAGAATGCAGCGGTGAGGGCAGAGGGGTGCGTGCGTTGGGTTTTAAAAAAGTTTGGGGCTTACCAAAAACCCTAAAAAAAGTAATATCATACATATGCCCATTCTTTATTTAATTTAATCAAATAATCTCCAAAATTTTTAATGAAATTTCCATAATTCCTCCTAAAATCCTTAAAATAATATCTCAAAAATCTGCGGCTCTTAAAATATTCACGAAAAATAGATCCGACGCTCATTAGGTGAAAATTCAAAATCCAAGGCATTACAGTCCTCCCCTCCTTACAAAAATTTCATCATCGAAAGTTACACCAAAATGCAACAGTCTAAGGGGATATTTTACTCAAACAAATATGGAAACCACTGCTGCATCTCATCCTCGTGCTCCTAGGTTGCTTCATTTCCTGAGTGGCACTGCCAAACCACCTTAACCAAAGGTATGGCTTTATTCCTTAACCTATGTTCACAACGATCTTCAATACGAATAGCGTACTCGGGGATAGACAGATCCAACGTCACTTCAGGCTACACTGAGTCTTCCAATACATGAGAATCATCGGGCATGTATTTCTGCAACATCGACACATGAAACACATCATGCATCGCATCCATTTCTAGAGGTAGCTACAAACGATACGCCGCTGGGCCAACATGCTCCACAATAAGAAAAGGCCCAATATAACAAGGACTCAGCTTCACACGCTTACCGAATCGCACCACACCTTTCATAGGGGAGACTTTCAAGAACACCCAATCTCACACCTCAAAGGTAAGAGGTCGCCGCCACCGATTGGCATAACTCTTCTGTCGACTTCAGGATGCCTGTAATCTCTACATGATCAGTTGTACCACCTCCAGCGGAGTACGACACGGTCGCCTATACAAGGCCTAATAAGGCATCATGCCCAAATTGGAATGATGGCTATTGTTGTAAGCGAATTCCAGTAATGATGAATGATGAATCCACAACCCTTGCCACTCAAGGCAATAAGCTCTCAACATGTCTTCTAGGGTCTGGATAGTTCTCTCTGACTGCCCATCGGATTGAGGGTGATAAGCTGAGCTAAAAGCTAACTCTGTACCCAAGGCCTTCTGAAAGCTCCTTCAGAAACCAGAAGTGAAACGGGGGTCCCGATTGGACACGATAGAAATAGGAATACCATGCAGGGGAATAATCCGTTCCACATATAATCTGGCCAATTTGTGGACTCCCCAACACATCTAAAATGGCAACAACTTGGCAGTCTTAGTCAGCCTGTCAACCAGCAACCATATACCATCATGGCCACCCTGAGCTCTGTTGGCACTCAAAATATGATCCCTGTCGACCAAGCCGCAAAGACGAATGATACGGCCCACTGAAGCACAGAAGCCGATGAAAATCAACTTATCGAGGGTCCCTCGAGCTGACGAAGCCCCAAGCCACCTTGAAGGGAACACCGGGGACCTCACGCTCAGAAGAGTCAAAGTCAACCCGCAACCAATCGGCAGTGCGATCAAGCCTGCCCAATGATCCGGCATCGACTCTGTCATGCCACTACCCCACATCCGACGTCCGATCAAGGACGACGGTCTAACCTTATGATTCTCCGAAAGAGAAGAAGCCCTCGGCCATCCACAACAAGGGGCCGGAGTTCTGTCTGCAAGAAGATCCCGATCACCCGACACGGGTTCACTTCTCGCCCTAGTGAGCCCATTAGCGGCCGATGGATCACCGTTCAAGGCGGAATTACCAGGATGCAATGCCATCCTGCAAGGAAGCTTCGTACACAGGTCCGTCTTGATGAGAGGCACCAATCACAGTGCCGAAAGTCGTACCGACGGGACAACCGTGTGTCCGGACCGGAAGCACACGAAGTTCTGATCAAGGCCGTTCGTCGCGTCAAGAGCTTCGTCAACAAACCCCGTCAAGGCTCCCCGAGAGCCATACGAGAGGAACAGTCACTGGAGTCTCCGGAACCATCCCCGGACCCACTGGGCCTGGCCGTGCCTGGCTTAACATTTAAAACGGCGCCGCTTAAAACGGCGCCGTCAACCGGCGCGCAAAGATCAAATGGGGGCCTTCCCGGCGCCGTCTATCCGGCGCGCAAAGACCAAATGGGGCCTTCCCCGGCGCCGTCTATCCGGCGCGCAAAGAACCAAATAGGGGCCTTCCCCGCGCCGTCAACACCGGCGCGCTTCCTGGGGCGCCGTTTTAACTCCAAGGCTATATATAGCCTGTCGACAGAAGAGATAAAGGGGGGGATTTGGAAAAAAGAAGAGAGGAGAGGAGATCAGGGGGATCCGATCAAGAGAGGGAGCGGAATCCAAAAGAAAAAAAGGAATTAGAAAGAAGGGGGAGATCCAGAGTTTTCGATCCGACGAGTTCTCTGCCCAAGCGATCGGCGGCCCTCATCCCCTCCACCGGAGTCTCCCGGAATCGGAGAAGAAGAGCGCCCGTTCTTGTCTATCGAGGTGGGTTGTCCGTGTTTCATCCGGCGAATCCTTCTCCCCGCATTTGAGTTTCTTCCTACTGGAAATGTAAGTGAAGGAAGGGAGGGGCGATGAATGAGCCTCACCTCCCCTCCCTCACGATGTTTTCTTTTCTTTCCTCTTCTCGTTGTAACAGGTTTCGTCGTTTAATGGAAACGCGGCCGAGCGAAACGCCGGCGCCGGAATGCATATTCCCCCCCTATCTATTTGTGTCTTCATATGAATGAATGAAACGTGGGTCTCTGGTCGATGCCGTAACCCCCTGTTCTTCCCAGTTGCCTCACCTTATTCCTTATAGCCGGTGAAACGGCGCCGTGCGATGATGCTGGCACGTGGAGGATGAATGCAGAGCACCGCGGGTTTTCTGTCCGAATATTTCCTTCTCGTCCTGTTTCCCTCGGCGCTACATGCCCTACTAACGGTAGGGCTACATCAATTTCCCCTCCCCGGGGTTTTCTTTTATTTCCGATGCGACGATCGAGTTCCGCATTGCGCGTGCTGTAAGCCGTGGTCGGAGACACACTTGTGTGTGCGCATCTCTGTCCACTCCCGCTTAAGGGTTAAACCCTCGGCCTTCCCTTTGCCTTCCTCATAGACCAGAGGGAAAGAGAGGATCGCCTCTGTGCCGAGCCCTCGATGGCTATTTCACAGCATAATTTACATCCGCCTTTCCCAGGTCGCCATGCCAAACAGATACATTAAGGATCACTCATTTAGCCTGCCGGTTTCATATTTCTAACATAAGCTTAACAGCTCGTTTGTCCACTTTCCGTGGAACTGCGTCGTGCATCGCCTCTGCATTTCAGAGTCTGCTCTGTAGTACTACTCTCAATGTCCGGGGAGGGGAATATTCCTCTAATCTTCCATGTTGGTATATCCGGTTGATAGGGGCTTATCTATCGATGAGTGTGTCCTTGTGGACCATTGGATTCCAGCAAAGGGGGGGCTAAGCCCTACAGTTTAAAAATCCACAGTCTTAATGGACTTTGTGGTGGCCGTGAGACCGTGACCCCTCGTAGGCTGGCCCTCGGGGTTCCCTCTCTACTCGGTCGTCCCGACTAGAGTAGTGTGGTGATTTGGTTGCATGCCCCTCGTAGGCTAGCCCTCGGGGTTTTTCGCTCCCACATCGAGTCACCTCACCACTCACCGTTACCCACGACTCGGTGCCCCTAGCAGGCTAGCCCTCGGGTTTTTCCTATCCGTTTGGGTCTGGCCGGCCGTGCGCCACCCGGCTTTTAGGGGTGTACTCCGCCACGTGAGTACTCCCTGCGTCTCCCGACAATCCTTTTGGGATGGGAGATGCTGCCGAAATTTTCGGCTCGAACGAGTTAAACTCGGAACAATCGCCTCACGCGAGCCCATGACTCGGCACCGATTCCGATGAATAATCAACTTAATAAAATTCTCAAAACCATCCAAAATCTTAATAAATCTGTGATAAACCAACGAGGCCCCTGCCTCCTTGAAATCACGGGCTAATTTCAGCGCGTTCATGCGCGATCACGCTTTAAAACGGCGCGCCCTTTCCCGGCGCGGTCTTCCCGGCGCGGCCTTCCTCGGCGCGCCCTGTTCCGGCGCGCCCTATCCGCGCGCCCTTTCCGGCGCCCCTTCCGGCGCCGGCCCAGCTCCCACCCGTTTTAACGGCCTGCCCCTTTACCTACGGTTATGGCGCCGTTTTTATTAAGCTTTTTACCTACGTTTCAGGGCGCCGTTTCAAGCGTTTGATCCCTGTCTTCGCATGCATGCACCGGTTTCGTCCGAATCGTGTCGTCGCATCATTCTAACCCCTTTCCCACTTATGGGATGATTTCTTATGCAATCACAGAGGGGTGCAAGTCCTTCAACTAATAATCATCATGTAGTTCCCTTTTTCCGCTTCGACAGCCCATGTCTCGGCAATTAATCAAAGGTGTTCCTCCTCGTGGGATGTAATTAACCCATCCTTATGGTATGGCGGACTGCTGGTCCCGACCGAACCTCACATTCGCCTACATGGGTCAGGATGAGCGCATCATAAATCGTCACGCATGTGACTCGCACGCTCCGCCGTCGTCAATCAGTCATTGACTACAAGTCAGTCATTGGTCGATCGACCCGCGAAATAATGAATGAAAATACCAACGAAAAGGAGCGAAGGAAGAGACGGTCGAAACAAGTTGATTATGGCGGCGGCTCCGGCGATGATAGGGGTTCCCGATGGCGGAAACCGAGGCTGAGGATGCCGGGCTTCTTCAGCTTACGAGAGCGACTTTTCAACATTTAGCCCTCCGAGGCTATTGGTAGCCGAGCATGGGCTACCATACCCCGATTGCAGGAGAAGGGCCAGTATCTTCAGAGGCAACTCTGGGAGGCCTGAACATAGTGCCGGTCGAGGTAGGAAACCTTTTGATTCCCGCCTGCAACGTTTTCTTTTCATTTCCAAGCCAGCTGGCTGATATTTGTATATGTACTGCAGGCTGAGGTGGTACCGCCAGCTATAATGATCCGTATGCCTCTTCCTGGCGTAGATATGAAGCCAGCCAGCGTTCCCGCCTATTGTGCGGCCCATTGCCCTGCGGCTTCCACGGACCTATGCTGCTGCAGCGGTATCAGAGGAGTCCGGCGTGGCTGCCGAAGTTAGCGCTCCGACTGAGGTTGCAAGGGTTCAAGCCTTGCAACTGGTGCAGAATCGTTGTCGTTGCCTAGTGGTCTTTCAGACATAGAGGCCGGAGAAATATTGCGGATGAGCCGATGTTACTCAGGCCTTGTCCATTATAGAGGGTTCTCTTCCCTCGGCTGGCGAAACTACTCAAGAGGAGCATGTGCCTTCTGTTGCCGACACGGCTATTGCAGATTCACCCCAAAGGGGGGGCAAAGAAGTTGTTATTATGGAGGTCCCTCCAGTTGATATGGCGCAGTGGTCGGACCTGGGATGGGTGCCGTGCAGACTATGCCGTCGACGTCCCTCGGGTGGCCGACGACATCTGGCTGAGGTGACAGCAGGGTAGACTTTCGGCTCCCCGAGACTTCGCCATTGGGCTTACAATTTTCTGGAGACATGGTATGCAATCTCTGGATAATCTCCAGCGGGCCATGTCAGCTTCTCCAGACTTGACTTATGCACAAGCTGAGAAGCTTGGTGGACCACCTCTCCCGCCGCTACTGCTGGCATTTGGTTGCCCCAGGATGATTGGGACCCCACGTTGTGATGTTGCTGAAGCACGCCAACAGGCGGGATTTCCTGAATCGGGAGGTTTCCGATCAGCTCGCTGCTGTGAAGTTGGAGAGGGCAGATTGCCGCACTGCCGTCAGTTCACTGAAGGTGACGGTGGGACAGCTGAGGGACGCCGCTGAGAATATCTCGGAACGTCAGCTGCTCCTCAGGGCACGGATAGATGAATTGCGTGCGAACTAGCTAAGGCCGAGGCCGAGCTGCAGGAAGGCGAGCGCCTAGAAGTCCAGACGACAGAGGAGGCCGACCTGGCTGAAGGACGACTTGCTTCACTCAACGAGAGGTTATTGCAGCTGACAGCCACCGAGACTCGTCTGGAGGAATTGACCCAGTACCCCTCGCTGGGCCTTTTGGAACTAGGGACATCTTCCGGCGTCCTCTGCCGTAGTCTTGGTTTCCCTTTGCTTTTTGTTTCCTTTCCTTTTGGAAGCTCTGTTCCTTTTTTTTTTGTCTTTGGAGTTTATGTACCCTGGGGATGCCCTGGGCAAAAGAATGTATTCTCCACTTTCATTAAATGGAAGCGTTTCTCTTTGTAGTCTTGACCACGACTTCTTTTCGTCTTTTCTTTCTTTCGGCTAATCACCTGAACCCGGGAACGAGTGTCAATAATGCAGGAGAGCGCTCACGCCTTCAGGGAAGGGATGAGGTGTTCGCTCCACCGCGGTGTAGCCGTTCCTGGACAGGGCCTTTGCCAGTTTGGGGGGAAAGCGACTGATCTTGCCGATGGTGGCAAGGGTCGAAAAGGGTAGATGGTCTTGCCGATGATGACAAAAACCAGGAGGGTAGCGACCGATCTTGCCGATGATGACAAGGGTCGAAAAGGGTAATGGTCTTGCCGATGGTGACAAGAACCGGGTAGGTAGCGACCGATCTTGCCGATGATGACAAGGGTCGAAAAGGTAGACGGTCTTGCCGATGATGGCAAAAACCGTTATAGGCAGCGACCGATCTTGCCGATGGTGACAAGGGTCGAAAGGGGTAGACGGTCTTGCCGATGGTGACAAGAACCGGATAGGGTAGTGACCGATCTTGCCGATGGTGACAAGGGTCGAAAGGTAGACGGTCTCGCCGATGGTGACAAAAACCGGATAGGTATGACCGATCTTGCCGATGATGACAAGGGTCGAAAAGGGTAGACGGTCTTGCCGATGATGACAAAAACCGTTATAGGTAGCGACCGATCTTACCGATGATGACAAGGGTCGAAAAGGTAGACGGTCTTGCCGATGATGACAAAAACCGTTATAGGTAGCGACCGATCTTGCCGATGATGACAAGGGTCGAAAAGGTAGACGGTATTGCCGATAATGACAAGAACCGTATAGGTTAGTGACCGATCTGGCCGAGGGTGGCAGGGGTCGAAAGGGTAGACGGTCTCGCCGATGGTGACAAAAACCGGATAGGGTAGTGACCGATCTTGCCGATGATGACAAGGGTCGAAAAGGGTAGACGGTCTTGCCGATGATGACAAAAACCGTTATAGGTAGCGACCGATCTTGCCGATGATGACAAGGTCGAAAAGGTAGACGGTCTTGCCGATGATGACAAAACCGTTATAGGTAGCGACCGATCTTGCCGATGATGACAAGGGTCGAAAGGGTAGACGGTATTGCCGATAATGACAAAAACCGGATAGGGTAGTGACCGATCTTGCCGATGGTGACAAGGGTCGAAAGGGTAGACGGTCTTGCCGATGGTGACAAAAACCGGATAGGGTAGTGACCGATCTTGCCGATGGTGACAAGGGTCGAAAGGGTAGACGGTCTTGCCGATGGTGACAAAAACCGGATAGGGTAGTGACCGATCTTGTCGATGGTGACAAGCGTCGAAAGGGTAGACGGTCTTGCCGATGGTGACAAAAATCGGATAGGGTAGTGACCGATCTTGCCGATGGTGACAAGGGTCGAAAGGGGTAGACACTGGTGTATAAGTGGGATATCGGATGAAGATCCTCGTCACGACCTTGAAAGTGGCCTTTCGGATGGAGGATGGTTCATCACTATTCATCATTTTTTTTTTATTCACATTACCGGCCTAAGTGCCCTTTCGGGTTTTCACCGAGACCAGCCCCCTCTTGCTTTTGCCCACGCGCCCTTTCGGGTTTTCACGTGGCGGGGTACCCGATTTTGCCTGCGACGCCCTTTCGGGTTTTCGCCCAGCTGGGTTATAGCCATTTTTGCACTCGTCCCGATAGAGGAGCAAGTCTGGCGGGGTAACTCTATTTTTAACCCCTTTTTTATTTTATTATTTTTTGAGTTCGAGGTGCAGAAGAGCTGGACCGCGAGAGTGTTGATCGGCCTTGTTGATGATGACAAGGCTCGGATTTTAGTTCATTTCGTCGACACTGGCTAGATGTCGAAGCAAAGGATATGGTTTGTTAACAAGGATGTAAGATCCGAGTCAAAGATGAAGATCGACCGATCTCGCCGATGATGACGAGGGTCGACCACGGGTTTGTTCGTCGACATGAGATATTGCCAAAACAAGGATGGGGTTGTCAACAGGGACGTAGGGTCCAAGTTGAGGGTAGAGATCGACCGATCTCGCCGATGATGACGAGGGTCGAAAATGGTTTGTTCACGGATTACCGGCGAGACTTTGATGATTGTCCCTCTCGGGGTTTGTTAGGTGGAGAATAGGAGAGGGATTTGGAAATTACCACTTTACCGACTCAAGCGCCCTTTCGGGTTTTCGCCGAAGTCAGCCCCCTCTTGCTTTTGCCCACGCGCCCTTTCGGGTTTTCACTGACGGGGTACCCGATTTTGCCTGCGACGCCCTTTCGGGTTTTCGCCACAGCTGGGTTATAGCCATTTTTGCACTCGTCCCGATAGAGGAGCAAGTCTGGCGGGGTATCTCTATTTTTAACCCCATTTTTATTTTATTTATTATTATTTTCTTTTATTTATTTATTTAATTTTTTTTATTATTATTTTTTTTTTTATTCGGAATGAGAGCCAAAGAAGGATAGCTTGATCAGGACGGAGTGTCGCTAACCAAGGAAAGTAGCTCGATCAGGACGGAATGCCGCTGACCAAGGGAAGGTAGCTTGATAGGGCGGAATGCCACTAACCAGAAAAGAAGGGTAGCTTGATTAGGGCGGAATGCCACTAACCAAGAAGGTAGCTCGATTAGGGCAGGTGCCACTAACCAAGGAAAAGTGTAGCTCGATTAGGGCGGAGTGCCGCTAACCAAGGAAAGGTAGCTTGATTAGGCGGAATGCCACTAACCAAGGAAAGGTAGCTTGATTAGGGCGGAATGCCGCTAACCAAGGAAAGGTAGCTCGATTAGGGCGGAATGCCACTAACCAAGGAAAGGTAGCTCGATTAGGGCGGAGTGCCGCTAACCAAGGAAAAGGTAGCTTGATTAGGGCGGAGTGCCGTAACCAAGGAAAGGTAGCTCGATTAGGGCGGAGTGCCGCTAACCAAGGAAAGGGTAGCTTGATTAGGGCGGAATGCCACTAACCAAGAAGGGTAGCTCGATTAGGGCGGAGTGCCACTAACCAAGGAAAAGGTAGCTCGATTAGGGCGGAGTGCCGCTAACCAAGGAAAGGTAGCTTGATTAGGGCGGAATGCCGTAACCAAGGAAAGTAGCTTGATTAGGGCGGAATGCCGCTAACCAAGGAAAGGGTAGCTCGGTTAGGGCGGAATGCCACTAACCAAGATGAGGTAGCTCGATTAGGGCGGAGTGCCGCTAACCAAGAAAAGGTAGCTTGATTAGGGCGGAATGCCGTAACCAAGGAAAGGTAGCTTGATTAGGGCGGAATGCCGCTAACAAGGAAAGTAGCTTGATTAGGGCGGAATGCCGCTAACAAGGAAAAGGTAGCTCCGTCCGATCACTCGGGGAGGTTGGTTGCGCTGCGTGATACAGCTTAATATGTTTTCCATTGAGGGGAGAGAACTGGATGACTCCTTTGTGGTCTACAAGGACGTAGGCCCCCTTCATATACTCGGCGGACGATATACGGTCCGACCCAGTTTTCGACCAACTTCCCTTTGGGGTTAGAGGCCATCACTTCTCTTCTTTTGACCATTACCAGGTCTCCTTTCTTGAACTCTCGACCCTTGACTAACTTGTCAAAAGCGCGGGCCATGCGAGCTTGGTAGAGTTGGATGTTTTGTTGCGCCTGGAGGCGTTTTCCTTCGAGCTCAGCGAGCTCTTCCAATCTTCTTTCTGCATTGTCTGCTCACCACTGACTAATCCGTGCTGGATGGCAACTCGCAATGAAGGAACTTCAAGTTCAATCGGCACCACAGCTTCCGACCCATAGACAAGGGAGAAGGTGAACAGCCGGTTGGGGTCTTGTATAGACGTACGATAGCCCAAAGTGCTCGTACATCCTTTCTTCCCAATCTTTAGACTTGACAGTCTTTGCCAGCAACGTGCACAAGTCTTGTTAAAGGCTCTGCTAGTCCATTGGCTTGAGGGTTGTAGGGGGACGATGTCCTCCAGTCAATTTTGTATTTGTCGGCTAGCCGATAAACCTTCTGATTTCTGAAATGGCTGCCATTATCAGAGATGATTCGGCTGGGGATCCCGAACCGGAATATTACATTTGCGGAAGAACTTGCAACTAGTTCTCCGTCACATCTCTTAGTGCTACTGCCTCCGCCCATCTGGAAAAGTAGTCTGTAGCTGCTAAGATGTATTTGCACCCTGATGAAGATGCTGGTAGTGGCCCCACCACGTCCGTGCCCCACTGAGCAAACGGCCAACTTGGTAGAGTGGGATGCAGCGGCACTGGAGGTCTCCTCGCCACATTGCATGTTCTTGACATTTCTGACAAGCTTTGGCAAACTTGCAGCAATCATTGAATATAGTGGGCCAATAATAACCCAATTTCTTTATTCTATCTTCATTTTCGGACCGGCCTGGTGTGCTCCAGCTGATCCTGCATGAACTTCTTGCATCACTGTCCCTTCTGCTGAAGACAAGCAACGGAGTAGGATTTCCTTCGGGCATCTGCCATAATTCGGAACAAGTCCGCTTCTCATCTCGTAAGAATCCTTGATCCTCAGGAGCTTCATTCTCTGTTCTTTTCTTTTGGAAGTTGCTGGTGTTGAAACCAGCGTAGGAGATGCTTCGCCAGTCGGGTGCTGAACCCTTCAGCGACTGCTACTTCCATCTCCCGTTCGTCGGCAGAACCTCTGTTACGCTGGGGACCTGTCGGCGGTTGATTACTGTTATATTCAGGCTTGTCTGGCGGGACTGCCAATGAACTGCCAGCTTAGCGAGGGCGTCTGCCTGAGCATTCCGGCCTCGATTGATGTGCTTTGCTGATGAAGTAAAATTTGACATCAGGCGAGTTGCCAACTGGTGATAGGGGAGGAGCTCTTGCTTTCGCACCTCGAACTCTCCTTCCAGCTGTTTTATAACTAGCATGGAGTCTCCGAATGCTTCCAGCATCTGAATTCCCATGGACAGAGCAATCTGCAACCCGATTATCAGGGCTTCATATTCTGCTTCATTGTTTGTGCATTGTTTGTTTATGGAGCAGGATGTATGCACCACTTCTCCTTCTGGGGATTTCAGACTATGCCTGCCCTGCTCTGACCTGACCGATCCAGTGGCAGAGGTGTCAATTCTGGAAGCGCCATCAAAATATAGCTGCCACGGGAAGGCTGTACTTGGCGGCTTCCAGTTTCATCTCGGGAGTTCCGGTTCCCACGGGCTTTCCGGGTACGGATGCGCAGCAAAGAAGTCTGCAATAGCTTGACCTTTGATGGCCTTGCGCGGTACGTAGGAGATATCAAACTCCATAAGGATTACCGCCCATTTGCCCAGGCGGCCTTTGAGTGCTGGCTGGGACATGATATATCAGGGGATCCTCCTTGGATACCAAGCTGATTTCATGCGACAACATATAGTGCGGAGTTTTTACTGCGAAGACTAGTGCCAAGCAATCTTCTCAATATAAGTGTATTTTTCTTCAGTTCTGACCAGTCTCCGACTGAGGTAATAGAGGGCTTGCTCTTTCCCTTCTTCATTATTCTGGGCTAGCATTGCCCCCAGAGAGTTGTGTGTAGCTGCTATATACAGTATCAACGGCCGTCCTTTCACCGGTGCGCCCAATACTGGAGGAGTCTTCAGATAGTCTTTAGTTGTCAAAGGCTGTCTGGCAATCTTCATCCCAATAGAAGGGAACATCTTTCATCATCAACTTGTGAAAAGGCTGGCATCGCCCTGACAAATTGGAAATGAACCGCCGGATATAGCCAAGCGGCCTTGTAGTGACCTCAGCTCGGAGATGTTCCTTGGTGGAGGTAACTCCTGAATCGCCTTGATCTTTGCGGGGTCTATCTCGATTCCCCGATGTCGGACGATGAAGCCCAAGAATTTTCCGCTCGACACTCCGAACGCACATTTCATAGGATTCATTTTTAGCTCATGCTGCCTCAGCCTCTGAAAAACAATCCGGAGGTCTTGCAGGTGATCTTCTTTTCTTCTGGTTTTGACCACCAGGTCATCTATGTAGCACTCGACCTTGTGGTAGAGCAATTCATCAAAATTTTGTCATTGCGCGCTGATAGGTTGCGCCAGCATTCTTCAGTCCAATGGCATTCTCTTGTAATGATAAATGCCTTTGGAGTTCGGAAAGCAGTATGGACCCGGTCATGCTCCGCAATCCAAATCTGATTGTAGCCCGACCCATCCATGAATGACAGGGCTTCATGGCCGGTTGTAGCATCGATCATGACCTCGGTTATTGGCACCGGGAAGTCATCTTTAGGGCAAGCTTTATTTAGATCCGGAAGTCAACACAAATCCGGATCTGTCCATTCTTCTTTTTCACAGGGACGATATTTGCCAGCCATGTGGTGTACTGATTTTCTTCAACAAATCCCACATCAATGAGCTTGTCAACTTCAGCACAGATTCGGGTGATGAGCTCTGGCCTCATACGCCGCGGTGGTTGCTTCACCGGCTCGGCTTCGGGACTGATTGTTAGCTCATGTTGTGAGACAGCAGGGTTTAGACCTGGCATCTCTTTATAAGTCCAGGCGAAGCAATCCCGGTATTCTAGCAGCATGGATGTACAGCTCCCGTTCTTCTGGGGACAGTTGGGCACTGAGGAAGGTAGGCCTAGGGTCCTTCTCATTTCCCAGGTTGACTTCTATTAGTTCATCGACTGTGGCTTGGCCTCCGTCTTCTATTTCCGGAGGTGCCGGCTGGAGGTCGACGAAGTCTGGAATACCATCTTGAGGGTCGAGTACTTCGACTTCCTCGTCAGACACCGCCAGAGCTTCATGGGGTCTCTTGATCTCTTGTGCTAGCGGCTGGGCGGATTGTTCTATTAGAAGATCCATTGCCGTTGCAGCTCCCGAGGGTGAGAGGACAGCTTCAGTGCTTGTAGATGAGGTTGCAGCCATGACAGGCCAGCAGTTATTTGCCGCCGGACTCGGACAGCATATTGGATTGTAGCAGAAGTTGAGGGAGTCTCGCCTTCTGGGACAGTTGTGTCTTCCACAGAAGTGGCTTTTTCTTTTCTGGTAGCCGGCTCCCCTTGATTGGAGTAAACCGAGGCTCTGTTGACTGGCAGAAAGGGTGTTGAAGTCGTCATTAGCATGACCCCTGCGGAGGGAGAGACTTCTGCTCTTGAGCATCTTCGGCTTCGCTGCTGCTAGCCGTATCAAATTCGGCTTGAAAGGCCGCTCCTTCAGGATGGACCTGCTCCCAGCATCGGCAGGAGATCAAGGTCTCCATTTGTTGATTCCCGGATAGGGTTAATTCAGCATGTTCGGCTTCCGCCGGATATTCATCAAAGGTTGCCCCCAGAGGGCTGTCTTCAGTTGGATAGAAGGTGGAGATGGTGTCCACCTCGTACCGCCCACTGTAATAGTAGTCTTCCAGGGTGAAGCCCAGACCCGGATGTTGAGAGACACGTCTCATTTCTTTGTCCAGATTTACAGGATACCACATCTTCTGGAAAGCTTCCTTGCGTTTTTGAGGCTGATCGGGAGGGATGTGTTGCTTTTGAAACATCCTGGCCGTCCGATCAGTGGTGAATGCCAGGCCCTGCACAGGAACCCGTGGGTTGGCTAGATCTTCAGGGAGGCTGCAATCGTGTCTTCCTGAGTGGATGCTCCTCAGCTGTATAGAATAAGCTGCTGGGCCCATCTTCCTGTGCCACTCCCAAGCTTTGAAAGGTTCGACGTGGGACCATCGAGGCCGGAGACTGGCTTGGTGAGGCCGGCCGGGACTCCGATGCGGTCGTGTGTCGGTCAACATGCACTTCCTTAGCTTTGGGGTATAATGCTGGGGGTGTCACCCTGCCGACATTTCCAGAAGCCGTGATGTGGGAGACCACCTTCGGCTTGACATATCCGCGCGGCGGTGGTGGATACCAACCGTCACCCGATCTATTCTTCGATGCCCCTACGGGGGCTTCAGTTTTAGAAGTCTTCCGGGGAGACCCCGTATACAGATTGGCGTCCGCCAAGTGACACTCAAACACCTCGAATGGGTGGATGTCAGCAAATATCCTTTCCTCCTTCCCCTGGAGGCTGTATTTGATGCATTGGTGGAGCGTGGAGGGCACCACCAAGTTTTCATGCAGCCATGGGCGGCCGAGCAGTGCTTTGTAGGAGGTGCGAGAGTCAATGACGTGAAACTGCACCGTTGTAGTGAAATCTGCCAGAGTCAGTGTGAATTCTGCCACCCCCATAGATACTTCACATTTCTGGTTGAAGCCAGCGATACGCATATCCCCGGCTTTTCGAGATGCACATTGAAGTGGTACCTCTCGTATATTCTATATGGCAGGATGTTGACTGCTGCGCCAGGATCGACCAGAATCCGGTTCAGTTCTCTTCCATTCAGGTGCCCTTTCATATATAGCGGCCTGTTGTGACTGGCAGTAGGCAGTAGCATGTCTTCTGGAGAGAAGGTCATACTGGCTTCTGGTATAGCCTCAGCTATGCAGGTTTCAAACTGGGCAGGCGTCTGCAGAGCAGTGATGATTGCCTGTCGAGTTTCTTCACTCAAAGAGAGAATTTCCCAGATCGTAAAACGAGCAGGGAGCTTCTTGAGCAGCTTCATTATTCGGCTTCCAGCCCGGACATTGGAGAGCTTCATCTCCTCAACCCATCTGGGCTTAGGAAGGTTTTGATTTGTGGGTCCAGACGGACCTGCTTCATCTTCCTCGGACTCGGCACCCTCTCGACTGGCACCGACTGTCGGTCTTCTTTATTGGTTGCTGCAGGGCAAGCCCCATCTGCATTTGCATCCTCAGTAGATTGCACTGGCCGAGGGTGATTGACCCCGGGTGTAGGGTTGCGTCTTGACAAGGCTGTTCCCCTTTGACATCTTCATAATTCAAGGAATGAGGGACGCTTGCCCCCGTCTTGTGTATAGACCTGACGGAGGAGGGATTTGACTCCCTTACCTCCGGCGGAGGTGTCTTGTAGGGTTGTTCCCCTCTGAACATATTGTGATTGGGTGGGGTTGGCGCCCCCATTTTCGGCCTGACCGCGTGGCATGTGCAGCAGTTGCGGCCTCGACCTTGCTTTCCCCCAGTGGGGGTGAAGCAATTTCTTCTTCTTCCTCTCCGGGTAGGTTGAAGAGGCTGACAGTGTATTACAGGAGACACCTGTGTTTATGGGCCACGGCCTTTCTTTTCTTCTTCTTTTGCTTTTTTTCTTTTTGTTCTGCGGGCTGCCCCCAGAATAGGTTGCTCGCTTCAGGGGTGCTGCTTCAGCTTCCTCCTGCTTGAGTGAGAGTTGCTCCAGCTCTGCCATGGGACGTGAGTCCCGTACGAGCAGGGTTTCAGTTCGGGCTGTACATATTCATCTAGCCCTTCAATTAGGTTGCAGTCGAAGGACCCCGGGTTGGTTTCCTTGATTACTGGCAGGGAGTTGTCTCCTCTGTTGGGTGCATGTATTCTGACAGCTGCAGGGAGTGACCACGTAGGCGCTACACTGGCGGAGCAGGCCGGGGCGTGACCACGGATATGTGCCCCCTCTTTTGGGCGGGTGCCCTCTTCTTATTGTGCTTCACAGGGATTGCTGCCACCCCTGCTGTTCCTTCACGGGCTCCAGGAAATGGATTTCGTAGGTGCTCCGTGTGCTTGCTTCAGAGATCTCCTCAGGTAACGCCTGGTAGAGGGAGACCATGTTGACTGCTGCTCTTCGGGAGGAGCTTCATGTGGCTGAGGAGGGTCTACTTTGTACTCTCCCAGCTCTATCTCATTTTTCTTCACCATCCCTTCATGATGTCTTTGAAAACATAACAGTCTTCGATTGAATGTCCCAACATCTGGTGATAGGGGCAGAATCTTGGACTGTCTCTTCTTTTGAGGTCCTCTGGTCTCTTGGCTCAGGCAGAGTGACCATGTATTTGTTACCCAGTCAAAGGATCGGGTCTTATCCTTAGGAAAGGAATAAGCCTTCTTCATTTTGTCCCTCAACGAAGGACCTTCTTTGTCATCTGGAGCTTTCGCAGGTTGCGGGGGAGCCGCTTTCTTGCCTTTCTCCTTCTGTTGTTCGAACGCCTTGATATCAAGCGCATTCGCTTCTTTAGGTGTGGGGCGCCGTTCCGCCGCCTTGCCTTTCTGGGCTGTGCTGGCAGCTGACGGCGGGACGGGCTTGGCTAGAAAAGCCTCTACCTCGGCCACCACATTATTCAGCCGGTCGAACGACCGTATTTCCATCCCGATCATTTTTTCCAAGACCTCCCTCCTGAGATTTTGCTTACATATTTGCACAGCGTCCTCCTGATGCGGGGGCCGCTTACATCTCATTCCGAGGTTCCTCCACCTCTTGATGTAGTCAAGGGCGGTCTCATCTGCCCTTTGTTTTGTCGAATAGAGTTCGGCCACTGTGACCTCCCTCTCTGTGACATGGAATCTTTCCCTGAATTTCCTCTGCATATCTGACCAGTCATTGATTGACCCGGCCGAGAGTGCTGGAGTACCATTCAAATGCGAGCCCCGTCAGCGAGGACCCGAAGAATTTCAGCAGATATGACTCGTCGGTGGACAGATCACCCATAACGGTCATATAATATGCAATATGTTCTTTTGGGGAACCTTTCCCGTTGAATTTGTCAAATTTGGGCGGCTTGTTGACTCCCGGGGGAAGTCGCTTAGCCGCATGGTGTTGCGGGTAGGGCACCCGGTAGGCATCGAATGCGACGTAGTCGCCTTCGCTCTTCTCTGCGAGCTTCAGCTCGATCATCCTTCCACCATCATCCGGCTCACGACCGTGGGGTCGACTGGCTCCGGATAGAAGTGTGCTGGCTGCAGGTACGGGGTGACCAGGGTGGTCGCCTGTGGAGGATGCAGCAGCGGGGGTGTTGGGTGCACCTGAGGAAGCACCGGAGGCAGCAGCGACTGAGGCTGTGGTGGCCGCTGTTGTGCTGTCGTCACAGTTGGCTCTGACGGCTGGGGTAGTGTGCAAAGTGGTGGAGGGTCGTCTCGACGAGCCGCTCCCCGGGATGATTCACCTTGGACTTCGGGTGGTTTGGAGGCTGATGAGTGTTCAGTTTTCTCCATCAGCTGTTTCTTCAGGGAATCTATTTCCCGTTGATATCTTTGCAGCAGCATCAAGACTGATGGGTCTATAGTGGTGGGGACACCTTCTGTCGTTTCCCCGGACGTACCCTCGGGCAGGATATCGAGGAGTACGTCGTCTTCTTCTTCCGTCGTTACCACATTAGCGGTCAAGACGGGGGCTTTGTCATCCCAGTGGAGGTATGACTGGGGCTGTTTCTCTTTCATCGCTGTCAGAAGCCCTCTTGCTGCTTCTGTCCTGCGGGTAGCTGGTCCCGGCCGTACGGCCAACTGAGCCAGTTCTTGGAGTTTTCAGGAAGCTTCCCATATCGGCTGGACACGCCAGCCATGTTGCAAGTGAAAACCTGCATCCTCCTTCTTTGTCGATGGACCCTCCGCCTTGCTTGTTGCGGGAAGGTCAGCCTCTCGAACACAGAAATTCTTCTTCTTTCTTCCCGCTCGGGGAAGGCTTCATCGGCTTTGATCTCAGAGCCGTCATTGTGTCCGTTGTCATCGACCGACGACATCCTTATTATATCCTCTATTTCTTCTTCATCTGCCGTTGATGGGCAGTAATTTTCTTCAGTGGCGACTGTCTGCATCAGCCGCTGCTGTCCGAGTGAGGTGTTACCCAATCCTCGGAAATAGCTTCTGACCAGGCAGGCCATTTCTTCTTGACCCCGTTCTTGATGTAGCATGGGGGAGAGTGGTCGACCTCCAGCAGGAGGAATGTAGGCCAGTCGAGCTCTGTCAGCTGGCTGTTGGAACCTTCGCCCCGTGGCAGGGACGTTGGCTTGACGGGCCACAGCCCGGAAACTTCTGTGACGCGGAGGATCCGCAACCACCTCTTCTTCATTCATCAGGGACAAGCCCCTTTCTCTTCTCGCTCTCGCCTCGTCGTTCATAGGACGATGGCGGGTGGGCGTTGGATGGTAGGCAGGTTGGGTCCGCTTGGGAACCCACACCTGTTTGAATTTCCTCGGCCTGAGCGCCGGGTTTTCTTGGCCATGGTGGCCGGCTTCTTCTCTTTCTGCCCTCCTTCCAGCGAGAGCTTGATAGTTGTTGTAGACAGGGACGTTTGGGATGACGCGATCTGGGGTCACCCGTGCCGTGCGCCCGTTGAGGAAGACACGCATACCTCCCACCAGCATTGATTTTCCGGACTGAGAGACAGTTCCGGTGATCACGGCAGTGTTCTTGCGAGCCTGGCGACGCTGACGTCCTCCAGGGGGCTTGTTGATATCAGTGGGATGCATCACCCGTACAGGTGGTGCACCAGGCAGCTAGCGGCCGGAACCGGGTTCTTGAGCGAATCACCGCGGCAGGGGGCCTTCAGAGGCTCCATTTCCTTCACATCTTCCTTGACGGGTTCCATGGCCTCGACTTCCAGCATGTCGACAAAGGCCAACCCCAAGAAGTTGGGGAAGCCCACAGCAGGAGGAAAGCTACCAAATTCCATGGGCACCGCCAGGTACCCTTGCGCGTGTCCGGCGACTATCGATTGGTCGAAGTCGACGCCAGCTATTCCATGAGTCGTCATTGTTTGCACTGAAAAGATAGACAGGAAAACAATCAGTAGTCTTTGAAAGGGCTTCGAAGCCCGAATATCTCGGCAAAGAGATGAAAGGTGACACCGGTCCCACCGGGCGTGCCAGTGTTTCGACCGTCTTTTCCTTCGCTCCTTTTCGTTGGTATTTTTCATTCATTTATTTCGCGGGTCGATCGACCAATTGACTGACTTGTAGTCAACTGACTGATTGACGACGCGGGCGTGCCAGTCACATGCGTGACGATTTATGATGCGCTCATCCTGACCCATGTAGGGCGAATGTGAGGTTCGGTCGGGACCAGCAGTCCGCCATACCATAAAGGCTATGGCGTTAATTACATCCCCCACGAGGAGGGAACACCTTTGATTAATTGCCGAGATATCGGGCTGTCGAAGCCGGAAAAGGGAACTACATGATGATTATTAGTTGAAGGACTTGCACCCCTCTGTGATTAGCATAAGAAATCATCCCATAAGTGGGAAAGGGGTTAGAATGATGCGACGACACGATTCGGAACGAAACCGGTGCAGTGCATGCGAAGACAGGGATCAAAACGCTTGAAACGGCGCCCTGAAACGTAGGTAAAAAGCTTAAAACGGCGCCATAACCGTAGGTAAAGGGGCAGGCCGTTAAAACGGCGTGGGGAGCTGGGGCGCGCCGGGAAGGGCGCGCCGGAAAGGGCGCGCCGGATAGGGCGCGCCGGAAAGGGCGCGCCGGGAAGGCCGCGCCGGGAAGACCGCGCCGGGAAGGGCGCGCCGTTTTAAAGCGTGATCGCGCATGAACGCGCTGAATTAGCCCGATTTCAAGGAGGCAGGGGCCTCGTTGGTTTATTCATAGATTTATTAAGATTTTGGATGGTTTTGAGAATTTTATTAAGTTGATTATTCATCGGAATCGGTGCCGAGTCATGGGCTCGCGTGAGGCGATTGTTCCGAGCTTAACTCGTTCGAGCCGAAATTTCGGCAGCATCTCCCCATCCCAAAGGATTGTCGGGGAGACGCAGGGAGTACTCACGTGGCGGAGTACACCCCTAAAAGCCGGGTGGCGCACGGCGGCCGGCAGACCCAAACGGATAGGAAAAACCCCGAGGGCTAGCCTGCTAGGGGCACCGAGTCCGTGGGTAACGGTGAGTGAGTGAGGTGACTCGATGTGGGAGCGAAAACCCCGAGGGCTAGCCTACGAGGGGCATGCAACCCAAATCACCACACTACTCTAGTCGGGACGACCGAGTAGAGAAGGGAACCCCGAGGGCCAGCCTACGAGGGGTACACGCGTCTCACGGCCACCACAAAGTCCATTAAGGACTGTGGATTTTAAACTGTAGGGCTTAGCCCCCCCCTTTGCTGTACATCCAATGGTCCACAGGACACTCATCATCGATAGATAAGCCCCTATCAACCGGATAACCAACATGGAAGATTAGAGGAATATTCCCCTCCCCGGACATTGGAGTAGTACTACAGAGCAGACTCCCTGAAATGCAGAGGCGATGCACGACGCAGTTCCACGGAAAGTGGACAAACGAGCTGTTAAGCTTATGTTAGAAATATGAAACCGGCAGGCTAAATGAGTGGATCCTTATATGTTATCTGTTTGGCATGGCGACCTGGGAAAGGGGCATGTAAATTATGCCTGTGAAATAGCCATCGAGGGCTCGGCACAGAGGCGATCCTCTCTTTCCCTCTGGTCTATGAGGAAGGCAAAGGGAAGGCAGAGGGTTTAACCCTTAAGCGGGAGTGGACAGAGATGCGCACACACAAGTGTGTCTCCGACCACGAGGCTTACAGCACGCGCAATGCGGAACTCGATCGTCGCATCGGAATAAAAGAAAACCCCCGGGGAGGGGAAATTGATGTAGCCCCTACCGTAGTAGGGCATGTAGCGCCGAGGGAAACAGGACGAGAAGGAAATCATTCGGACAGAAAACCCGCGGTGCTCTGCATTCATCCTCCACGGTGCCAGCATCATCGCACGGCGCCGTTTCACCGGCTATAAGGAATAAGGTGAGGCAACAGGGAAGAACAGGGGGTTACGGCATCGACCAGAGACCCACGTTTCATTCATTCATATGAAAGACACAAATAGATAGGTGGGGAATATGCATTCCGGCGCCGGCGTTGTCGCTCGGCCGCCGTTTCCATTAACAGACGAAACCTGTTACAACGAGAAGAGGGAAAGAAAAGAAAACATCGTGAGGGAGGGGAGGTGAGGCTCATATCATCGCCCCTCCCTCCTTCACTTACATTCTGCCAGTAGGAAGAAACTCAAAGCGGGGCAGAAGGATTCGCCGGATGAAACACGGACAAACCCACCTCGATAGACAAGAACGGGCGCTCTTCTTCTCCGATTCCGGGAGACTCCGGTGGAGCGGGATGAGGGCCGCCGAGCGCTTGGGCAGAGAACTCGTCGGATCGAAACACTCCTGGATCTCCCCCCTTTCTTTCTAATTCCCTTTTTTTTCTTTTTGATTCCGCTCCCTCTCTTGATCGGATCCCCCTTGATCTCCTCTCTTCTCTTCTTTTTTCCAAATCCCCCCCTTTATCTCTTCTGTCGACAGGCTATATATAGCCTTGGAGTTAAAACGGCGCCCCAGGAAGCGCGCCGGGTTGACGGCGCCGGGGAAGGCCCCTATTTGGTCTTTGCGCGCCGGATAGACGGCGCCGGGGAAGGCCCCTATTTGGTCTTTGCGCGCCGGATAGACGGCGCCGGGGAAGGCCCCCATTTGATCTTTGCGCGCCGGTTTGACGGCGCCGGGGAAGGCCCCCATTTGATCTTTGCGCGCCGGTTTGACGGCGCCGTTTTAAGCGGCGCCGTTTTAACCTGTTTGCCAGGCACGGCCAGGCCGGTGGGTCCGGGGATGGTTCCGGAGACTCCAGTTGACTGTTTCTCTCGTACTGGCTCTCGGGGAGCCTTGACGGGGTGTTGACGAAGCTCTTGACGCGACGAACGGCCTTGATCAGAACTTCGTGTGCTTCCGGTCCGGACACACGGGTGTCCCGTCGGTACGACTTTCGGCACTGTGATTGGTGCCTCTCATCAAGACGGACCTGTGTCCGAAGCTTCCTTGCAGGATGGCATTGCATCCTGGGTAATTCCGCCTTGAACGGCGATCCATCGGCCGCTAATGGGCTCACTAGGGCGAGAAGCCGAACCCGTGTCGGGTGATCGGGATCTTCTTGCTGACAGAACCTCCGGCCCCTTGTTGTGGATGGCCGAGGGCATTCTTCCTCTTTCGGAGAATCATAAGGTAGACCGTCGTCCTTGATCGGACGTCGGATGTGGGGTAGCGGCATGACAGAGTCGATGCCGGATCATTGGGCAGGCTTGATCGCACTGCCGATTGGTTGCGGGTTGACTTTGACTCTCCTGAGGTGAGGTCCCCGGTGTTCCCTTCAAGGTGGCTTGGGGCTTCGTCAGCTCGAGGGACCCTCGATAAGTTGATTTTCATCGGCTTCTGTGCTTCAGTGGGCCGTATCATTCGTCTTTGCGGCTTGGTCGCCAGGGATCATATTTTGAGTGCCAACAAATGCCCCCCAGACGTGGGTGGTGCAAGCGAGGCAGGAGTGCAGCAGTGCCTACGGATGAGCTTCGTGTGATGACGAGAGCTCGAACGGCGCTCAATCTGGCTCCGGATGCCCGTCGGACGAGGCGGGAAGCTGACGGCGTTGCTTAAAACGGCGCGGCCTTTGCTTCGAACGTTAAAACGGCGCGGCCTTTACGGCGCGCCCTGGGCCTTCGGGGTTAAAACGGCGCGGCCTTTACGGCGCGCCCTACCCCTTTCTGGAGTTAAACGGCGCGCCCTCCCCGGCGCGCCATTTGCTCAAAAACGGCGCGCTCCAGGGCGCGCCGTTTTAACGAGATGAGAGGGGGGGCCTATAAAAGGCTCTCTTCTCCATTTCTTCTCTATTACCCCCTGGGGACTCGCGAAAACGAACCAGATCCCAGGTCAGGGAGGCTATTGGTAGGGCCAAGAAGGCCAAGAGAGCAGAGTCCCGTGCTACTAGAGCTCGTCGGAGGAAGGTTGCTGAGGAGGAGTCCGCCACTCCGCTTCCTCGGGTTCCATCTTTCTCTGAATTTGAGGCCGCCCGGACGCAAGGGTCCGAGGGCGAAGGTGATTTCTTATTCTTGCTTGGCTTGTTTGTTTACTTTCACCAATGTGGCTGATCATTCTTCTTTTCAATAGCTGCTGGTGCTACCTCTGCCGTTGTCGGGTTGGAGGCGGCACCTGGAGCTGCTACTGAGGAGAGAGGGGAAGAGGCCCCCTCGCTCCCTATTGAGCGCGACTTGCCTTCGCCGACGCCCCATCGAGAAGTAGAAGGTAATTTGTAGTTCGCCCGCAGGGCTTGTTGGCATATTCTATTTTCAGTCAAGGCCTGACTGTTTGCTATCTTTTGACTTCAGTCGATGTTCGACCCACGCTACTTCCGAGGTGGGTGCCGCAGCAAGGATTGTCGTCGGCGAGCAAGGGCTTCCGAGGGACCAACCCTTAGATACTCCGCCAACGGATGTCCCCGAGGCGGAGACCCCTGAGGAGGTTCAGGCTAGAGGGCATCCTCCTAGCAGCCTGGTTCCCGCTCTGGTATCAGAGGTTCGAGAGCAAGCAGAAGACTCCTCTTCCTCCGAACAAGTTGATTATGGCGGCGGCTCCGGCGATGATGAGGGGTTCCCGATGGCGGAAACCGAGGCTGAGGATGCCGGGGCTTCTTCAGCTTACGAGAGCGACTTTTCAACATTTAGCCCTCCGAGGCTATTGGTAGCCGAGCATGGGCTACCATACCCGATTGCAGGAGAAGGGCCAGTATCTTCAGAGGCAACTCTGGGAGGCCTGAACATAGTGCCGGTCGAGGTAGGAAACCTTTTGATTCCCGCCTGCAACGTTTCTTTTCATTTCCAAGCCAGCTGGCTGATATTTGTATATGTACTGCAGGCTGAGGTGGTACCGCCAGCTATAATGATCCGTATGCCTCTTCTGGCGTAGATATGAGCCAGCCAGCGTTCCCGCCTATTGTGCGGCCCATTGCCCTGCGGCTTCCACGGACCTATGCTGCTGCAGCGGTATCAGAGGAGTCCGGCGTGGCTGCCGAAGTTAGCGCTCCGACTGAGGTTGCAGGGGTTCAAGCCTTGGCAACTGGTGCAGAATCGTTGTCGTTGCCTAGTGGTCTTTCAGACATAGAGGCCGGAGAAATTATTGCGGATGAGGCCGATGTTACTCAGGCCTTGTCCATTATAGAGGGGTCTCTTCCCTTGGCGGCTGGCGAAACTACTCAAGAGGAGCATGTGCCTTCTGTTGCCGACACGGCTATTGCAGATTCACCCCAAAGGGCGGGCAAAGAAGTTGTTATTATGGAGGTCCCTCCAGTTGATATGGCTGCAGTGGTCGGACCGGGAGTGGGTGCCGTGCAGACTATGCCGTCGACGTCCCTCGGGGTGGCCGACGACATCTGGGCTGAGGTGGACAGCAGGGTAGACTTTCGGCTCCCCGAGACTTCGCCATTGGGCTTACAATTTTCTGGAGACATGGTATGGCAATCTCTGGATAATCTCCAGCGGGCCATGTCAGCTTCTCCAGACTTGACTTATGCACAGCTGAGAAGCTTGGTGGACCACCTCTCCCGGCCGCTACTGGCATTTGGTTGCCCCATGGATGATTGGACCCCACGGGTTGTGATGTTGCTGAAGCACGCCAACAGGCGGGATTTCCTGAATCGGGAGGTTTCCGATCAGCTCGCTGCTGTGAAGTTGGAGAGGGCAGATTGCCGCACTGCCGTCAGTTCACTGAAGGTGACGGTGGGACAGCTGAGGGACGCCGCTGAGAATATCTCGGAACGTCAGCTGCTCCTCAGGGCACGGATAGATGAATTGCGTGCGGAACTAGCTAAGGCCGAGGCCGAGCTGCAGGAAGGCGAGCGCCTAGAAGTCCAGACGACAGAGGAGGCCGACCTGGCTGAAGGACGACTTGCTTCACTCAACGAGAGGTTATTGCAGCTGACAGCCACCGAGACTCGTCTGGAGGAATTGACCCAGTACCCCTCGCTGGGCCTTTTGGAACTAGGGGACATCTTCCGGCGTCCTCTGCCGTAGTCTTGGTTTCCCTTTGCTTTTTGTTTCCTTTCCTTTTGGAAGCTCTGTTCCTTTTTTTTTTTGTCTTTGGAGTTTATGTACCCTGGGGGATGCCCTGGGCAAAAGAATGTATTCTCCACTTTTATTAAATGGAAGCATTTCTTTTCGTAGTCTTGACCACGACTTCTTTTCGTCTTTTCTTTCTTTCGGCTAATCACCTGAACCCGGGAACGAGTGCCAATAACGCAGGAGAGCGCTCACGCCTTCAGGGAAGGGATGAGGTGTTCGCTCCACCGCGGTGTAGCCGTTCCTGGGACAGGGCCTTTGCCAGGTTTGGGGGGAAAGCGACCGATCTTGCCGATGGTGGCAAGGGTCGAAAAGGGTAGATGGTCTTGCCGATGATGACAAAAACCAGAAGGGTAGCGACCGATCTTGCCGATGATGACAAGGGTCGAAAAGGTGGACGGTCTTGCCGATGATGACAAAAACCGTTATAGGTAGCGACCGATCTTGCCGATGATGACAAGGGTCGAAAAGGTAGACGGTCTTGCCGATGATGACAAAAACCGGAAGGGTAGCGACCGATCTTGCCGATGGTGACAAGGGTCGAAAAGGGTAGACGGTCTTGCCGATGATGACAAAAACCGTTATAGGTAGCGACCGATCTTGCCGATGGTGACAAGGGTCGAAAAGGTAGACGGTCTTGCCGATGGATGACAAAAACCGGAAGGGTAGCGACCGATCTTGCCGATGGTGACAAGGGTCGAAAAGGTAGACGGTCTTGCCGATGATGACAAAAACCGGAAGGGTAGCGACCGATCTTGCCGATGATGACAAGGGTCGAAAAGGGGACGTCTTGCCGAGATGACAAAAACCGTTATAGGTAGCGACCGATCTTGCCGATGATGACAAGGGTCGAAAAGGTAGACGGTCTTGCCGATGATGACAAAAACCGTTATAGTAGCGACCGATCTTGCCGATGATGACAAGGGTCGAAAAGGGTAGACGGTATTGCCGATAATGACAAGAACCGGATAGGGTAGTGACCGATCTTGCCGATGGTGACAAGGGTCGAAAGGGTAGACGGTCTCGCCGATGGTGACAAAAACCGGATAGGGTTAGTGACCGATCTTGCCGATGGACAAGGGTCGAAAAGGGTGAGGTCTTGCCGATGATGACAAAAACCGTTATAGGTAGCGACCGATCTTGCCGATGATGACAAGGGTCGAAAAGGTAGACGGTCTTGCCGATGATGACAAAACCGTTATAGGTAGCGACCGATCTTGCCGATGATGACAAGGTCGAAAAGGGTAGACGGTATTACCGATAATGACAAAAACCGGATAGGGTAGTGACCGATCTTGCCGATGGTGACAAGGGTCGAAAGGGTAGACGGTCTTGCCGATGGTGACAAAAACCGGATAGGGTAGTGACCGATCTTGCCGATGGTGACAAGGGTCGAAAGGGTAGACGGTCTTGCCGATGGTGACAAAAACCGGATAGGGTAGTGACCGATCTTGTCGATGGTGACAAGGGTCGAAAGGGTAGACGGTCTTGCCGATGGTGACAAAAACCGGATAGGGTAGTGACCGATCTTGCCGATGGTGACAAGGGTCGAAAGGGGTAGACACTGGACGTGTATAAGTGGGATATCGGATGAAGATCCTCGTCACGACCTTGAAAGTGGCCTTTCGGATGGAGGATGGTTCATCACTATTCATCATTTTTTTTTTATTCACATTACCGGCCTAAGTGCCCTTTCGGGTTTTCACCGAGACCAGCCCCCTCTTGCTTTTGCCCACGCGCCCTTTCGGGTTTTCACGTGGCGGGGTACCCGATTTTGCCTGCGACGCCCTTTCGGGTTTTCGCCCCAGCTGGGTTATAGCCATTTTTGCACTCGTCCCGATAGAGGAGCAAGTCTGGCGGGGTATCTCTATTTTTAACCCCTTTTTTTATTTTATTATTTTTTGAGTTCGAGGTGCAGAAGAGCTGGACCGCGAGAGTGTTGATCGGCCTTGTTGATGATGACAAGGCTCGGATTTTAGTTCATTTCGTCGACACTGGCTAGATGTCGAAGCAAAGGATATGGTTTGTTAACAAGGATGTAAGATCCGAGTCAAAGATGAAGATCGACCGATCTCGCCGATGATGACGAGGGTCGACCACGGGTTTGTTCGTCGACATGAGATATTGCCAAAACAAGGATGGGGTTGTCAACAGGGACGTAGGGTCCAAGTTGAGGGTAGAGATCGACCGATCTCGCCGATGATGACGAGGGTCGAAAATGGTTTGTTCACGGATTACCGGCGAGACTTTGATGATTGTCCCTCTCGGGTTTGTTAGGTGGAGAATAGGAGAGGGATTTGGAAGTTATCACTTTACTGACTCAAGCGCCCTTTCGGGTTTTCGCCGAAGCCAGCCCCCTCTTGCTTTTGCCCACGCGCCCTTTCGGGTTTTCACGTGACGGGGTACCCGATTTTGCCTGCGACGCCCTTTCGGGTTTTCGCCACAGCTGGGTTATAGCCATTTTTGCACTCGTCCCGATAGAGGAGCAAGTCTGGCGGGGTATCTCTATTTTTAACCCCATTTTTATTTTATTTATTATTATTTTCTTTTATTTATTTATTTAATTTTTTTATTATTATTATTTTTTTTTTATTCGGAATGAGAGCCAAAGAAGGATAGCTTGATCAGGACGGAGTGTCGCTAACCAAGGAAAACGTAGCTCGATCAGGACGGAATGCCGCTGACCAAGGGCAGGGATAGCTTGACTAGGGCGGAATGCCACTAACCGAGATAAAGAAGGGTAGCTTGATTAGAGCGGAATGCCACTACCCAAGATAGGGTAGCTCGATTAGGGCAGAGTGCCACTAACCAAGGAAAAGTGTAGCTCGATTAGGGCGGAGTGCCGCTAACCGAGGAAAGGTAGCTTGATTAAGGCGGAATGCCGTTAACCAAGGAAAGGTAGCTTGATCAGGGCGGAATGCCGCTAATCAAGGAAAGGGTAGCTCTGTTAGGCGGAATGCCACTAACCAAGATAGGGTAGCTCGATTAGGGCGGAGTGCCGCTAACCAAGGAAAAGGTAGCTTGATTAGGGCGGAGTGCCGTTAACCAAGGAAAGGTAGCTTGATTAGGCGGAATGCCGCTAACCAAGGAAAGGTAGCTTGATCAGGGCGGAATGCCGCTAATCAAGGAAAGGGTAGCTCGTTAGGGGGAATGCCACTAACCAAGATGTAGCTCGATTAGGGCGGAGTGCCGCTAACCAAGAAAGGTAGCTTGATTAGGGCGGATGCCGTTAACCAAGGAAAGGTAGCTTGATCAGGGCGGAATGCCGCTAATCAAGGAAAGGGTAGCTCGGTTAGGGCGGAATGCCACTAACCAAGATGAGGTAGCTCGATTAGGGCGGAGTGCCGCTAACCAAGATAAAGGGTAGCTTGATTAGGGCGGAATGCCGTTAACCAAGGAAAGGTAGCTTGATCAGGGCGGAATGCCGCTAATCAAGGAAAGGGTAGCTTGATTAGGGCGGAATGCCGCTAATCAAGGAAAAAGGTAGCTCCGTCCGATCACTCGGGGAGGGTTGGTTGCGCTGCGTGATACAGCTTAATATGTTTTCCATTGAGGGGAGAGAACTGGATGACTCCTTTGTGGTCCACCAGGACGTAGGCTCCTCCTTCATATACTCGGCGGACGATATACGGTCCGACCCAGTTTTCGACCAACTTCCCTTTGGGGTTAGAGGCCATTACTTCTCTTCTTTTGACCATTACCAGGTCTCCTTTCTTGAACTCTCGACCCTTGACTAACTTGTCAAAAGCGCGGGCCATGCGAGCTTGATAGAGTTGGATGTTTTGTTGCGCCAGGAGGCGTTTTCCTTCGAGCTCAGCGAGCTCTTCCAGTCTTCTTTCTGCATTGTCTTGCTCACCACTGACTAGTCCGTGCTGGATGGCAACTCGCAACGAGGGCACCTCAAGTTCGATTGGCACCACAGCTTCCGACCCATAGACGAGGGAGAAAGGTGAACAGCCGGTTGGGGTTTTATAGACGGTACGATAGGCCCAAAGTGCCTCGTACATCCTTTCTTCCCAATCTTTCTTATTAGACTTGACAGTCTTTGCCAGCAACGTGCATAAAGTCTTGTTAAAGGCTTCTGCTAATCCATTGGCTTGAGGGTTGTAGGGGGACGATGTCCTCCAGTCAATTTTGTATTTGTCGGCTAGCCGATAAATCTTCTGATTTCTGAAATGGCTGCCATTATCAGAGATGATTCGGCTGGGAATCCCAAACCGGAATATTACATTTTGTCGGAAGAACCTTGCAACTAGTTCTCCCGTCACATCTCTTAGTGCTACTGCCTCTGCCCATCTGGAAAAGTAGTCTGTAGCTGCTAAGATGTATTTGCACCCTGATGAAGATGCTGGTAGTGGCCCCACCACGTCCGTGCCCCACTGAGCAAACGGCCAACTTGGTAGAGTGGGATGCAGCGGCACTGGAGGTCTCCTCGCCACATTGGCATGTTCTTGACATTTCCGACAGGCTTTGGCAAACTTGCAGCAGTCATTGAATATAGTGGGCCAATAATAGCCCAATTTCTTTATTTCTATCTTCATTTTCGGACCGGCCTGGTGTGCTCCAGCCGATCCTGCATGAACTTCTTGCATTACTTGTTCCGCTTCTGCTGACGACAAGCAACGGAGTAGGATTTTCCTTCGGGCGTCTGCCATAATCCGGAACAAAGTTCCGCTTCTCATCTCGTAAGAATCCTTGATCCTTAGGAGCTTCATTCTCTGTTCTTTTTCTTTTGGAAGTTGCTGGTGTTGAAACCAGCATAGAAGATGTTCCCGCCAATCGGGTTGCTGGACCCTTTCAGCGACTGCTACTTCTATCTCCCGTTCGTCGGTTAGATCCTCTGTTACACTGGGGACCTGTCGGCGGTTGATTACTGTTATATTCAGGCTTACGTCTGGCGGGACTGCCAACGAACTAGCCAGCTTAGCGAGGGCGTCTGCCTGAGCATTCCGGCCTCGATTGATGTGTTTAACGCTGATGAAGTAAAATTTCAACATCAGGCGAGTTGCCAACTGGTGATAGGGGAGGAGCTCTTGCTTTCGCACCTCGAACTCTCCTTCCAGCTGTTTTATAACTAGCATGGAGTCTCCGAATGCTTCCAGCATCTGAATTCCCATGGACAGAGCAATCTGCAACCCGATTATCAGGGCTTCATATTCTGCTTCATTGTTTGTGCATGGTTTATTTATGGAGCAGGATGTATGCACCACTTCTCCTTCTGGGGATTTCAGGACTATGCCTGCCCCTGCTCTGACTCTGACCGATCCAGTGGCAGAGGTGTCAATTCTGGAAGCGCCATCAAAATATAGCTGCCACGGGGACGGCTGTACTTGAGCGGCTTCCAAAGTTTCATCTTCGGGGAGTTCTGGTTCCCACGGGTAGTTTCCGGGTACCGGATGCGCAGCAAAGAAGTCTGCGATAGCTTGACCTTTAATGGCCTTGCGCGGGACGTAGGAGATATCAAACTCCATAAGGATCACCGCCCATTTGCCCAGACGGCCTCTGAGTGCTGGCTGGGACATGATATATTTCAGGGGATCCTCCTTGGATACCAAGCTGATTTCATGCGACAACATATAGTGTCGGAGTTTCTTAACTGCGAAGACTAGTGCCAAGCAAATCTTCTCAATATAAGTGTATTTTTCTTCAGTTCTGACCAGTCTCCGACTGAGGTAATAGAGGGCTTGCTCTTTCCCTTCTTCATTATTCTGGGCTAGCATTGCCCCCAGAGAGTTGTGTGTAGCTGCTATATACAGTATCAACGGCCGTCCTTTCACCGGTGCGCCTAATACTGGAGGAGTCTTCAGATAATCCTTTAGTTTGTCAAAGGCTGTCTGGCAATCTTCATCCCAATAGAAGGGAACATCTTTCATCATCAACTTGTGAAAAGGCTGGCATCGCCCTGACAAATTGGAAATGAACCGCCGGATATAAGCCAAGCGGCCTTGTAGTGACCTCAGCTCGGAGATGTTCCTTGGTGGAGGTAACCCCTGAATCGCCCTGATCTTTGCGGGGTCTATCTCGATTCCCCGATGTCGGACGATGAAGCCCAAGAATTTTCCGCTCGACACTCCGAACGCACATTTCATAGGATTCATTTTTAGCTCATGCTGCCTCAGCCTCTGAAAAACAATCCGGAGGTCTTGCAGGTGATCTTCTTTTCTTCTGGTTTTGACCACCAGGTCATCTATGTAGCACTCGACCTTGTGGTAGAGCAATTCATCAAAAATTTTAGTCATTGCGCGCTGATAGGTTGCGCCAGCATTCTTCAGTCCAAATGGCATTCTCTTGTAATGATAAATGCCTTTGGGAGTTCGGAAAGCAGTATGGACCCGGTCGTGCTCCGCAATCCAAATCTGATTGTAGCCGGACGACCCATCCATGAATGACAGGGCTTCATGGCCGGTTGTAGCATCGATCATTACCTCGGTTATTGGCACCGGGAAGTCATCTTTAGGGCAAGCTTTATTTAGATCCCGGAAGTCAACACAAATCCGGATCTGTCCATTCTTCTTCTTCACAGGGACGATATTTGCCAGCCAGGTGGTGTACTGATTTTCTTCAACAAATCCCACATCAATGAGCTTGTCAACTTCAGCACAGATTCGGGTGATGAGCTCTGGCCTCATACGCCGCGGTGGTTGTTTCACCGGCTCGGCTTCGGGACTGATTGTTAGCTCATGTTGTGAGACAGCAGGGTTTAGACCTGGCATCTCTTTATAAGTCCAGGCGAAGCAATCCCGGTATTCTAGCAGCAGCTGGATGTATAGCTCCCGTTCTTCTGGGGACAGTTGGGCACTGAGGAAGGTAGTCCTAGGGTCCTTCTCATTTCCCAGGTTGACTTCTATTAGTTCATCGACTGTGGCTTGGCCTCCGTCTTCTATTTCCGGAGGTGCCGGCTGGAGGTCGACGAAGTCTGGAATACCATCTTGAGGGTCGAGTACTTCGACTTCCTCGTCAGACACCGCCAGAGCTTCATGGGGTCTCTTGATCTCTTGTGCTAGCGGCTGGGCGGATTGTTCTATTAGAAGATCCATTGCCGGTGCAGCTCCCGAGGGCGAGAGGACAGCTTCAGTGCTTGTAGGTGAGGTTGCAGCCATGACAGGCCAGCAGTTATTTGCCGCCGGACTCGGACAGCCTATTGGGTTGGTAGCAGGAGTTGAGGGAGTCTCGCCTTCTGGGACAGTTGTGTCTTCCACAGAAGTGGCTTTTTCTTTTCTGGTAGCCGGCTCCCCTTGATTGGAGTAAACCGAGGCTCTGTTGACTGTCAGAAAGGGTGTTGAAGTCGTCATTAGCATGACCCATGCGGAGGGAGAGACTTCTGCTCCTTGAGCATCTTCGGCTCCGCTGCTGCTAGCTGTATCAAATTCGGCCTGAAAGGCCGCTCCTTCAGGATGGACCTGCTCCCAGCATCGGCATGAGATCAAGGTCTCCATTTGTTGATTCTCGGATAGGGTTAATTCAGCATGTTCGGCTTCCGCCGGATATTCATCAAAGGTTGCCCCCAGAGGGCTGTCTTCAGTTGGATAGAAGGTGGAGATGGTGTCCACCTCGTACCGCCCACTGTAATAGTAGTCTTCCAGGGTGAAACCCAGACCCGGGTGTTGAGAGACACGTCTCATTTCTTTGTCCAGATTTACAGGATACCACATCTTCTGGAAAGCTTCCTTGCGTTTTTGAGGCTGATCGGGAGGGATGTGTTGCTTTTGAAACATCCTGGCCGTCCGATCAGTGGTGAATGCCAGGCCCTGCACAGGAACCCGTGGGTTGGCTAGATCTTCAGGGAGGCTGCAATCCGTGTCTTCCTGAGTAGGATGCTCCTCAGCTGTATAGAATAAGCTGCTGTGCCCATCTTCCTGTGCCACTTCCCAAGCTTTGAAAGGTTCGACGGTGGGACCATCGAGGCCGGAGACAGGCTTGGTGAGGCCGGCCGGGACTCCGATGCGGTCGTGTTGTCGGTCAACATGCACTTCCTTAGCTTTGGGGTATAATGCTGGGGGTGTCACCCTGCCGGCATTCCCAGAAGCCGTGATGTGGGAGACCACCTTCGGCTTGACATATCCGCGCGGCGGTGGTGGATACCAACCGTCACCCGATCTATTCTTCGATGCCCCTACGGGGGCTTCAGTTTTAGAAGTCTTCCGGGGAGACCCCGTATACAGATTGGCGTCCGCCAAGTGACACTCAAACACCTCGAATGGGTGGATGTCAGCAAATATCCTTTCCTCCTTCCCCTGGAGGCTGTATTTGATGCATTGGTGGAGCGTGGAGGGCACCACCAAGTTTTCATGCAGCCATGGGCGGCCGAGCAGTGCTTTGTAGGAGGTGCGAGAGTCAATGACGTGAAACTGCACCGTTGTAGTGAAATCTGCCAGAGTCAGTGTGAATTCTGCCACCCCCATAGATACTTCACATTTCTGGTTGAAGCCCGCGATACGCATATCCCCGGCCTTTTCGAGATGCACATTGAAGTGGTACCTCTCGTATATTCTATATGGCAGGATGTTGACTGCTGCGCCAGGATCGACCAGAATCCGGTTCAGTTCTCTTCCATTCAGGTGCCCTTTCATATATAGCGGCCTGTTGTGACTGGCCGTAGGCAGTAGCATGTCTTCTGGAGAGAAGGTCATACTGGCTTCTGGTATAGCCTCAGCTATGCAGGTTTCAAACTGGGCAGGCGTCTGCAGAGCAGTGATGATTGCCTGTCTAGTTTCTTCACTCAAAGAGAGAATTTCCCAGATCGTAAAACGAGCAGGGAGCTTCTTGAGCAGCTTCATTATTCGGCTTCCAGCCCGGACATTGGAGAGCTTCATCTCCTCAACCCATCTGGGCTTAGGAAGGTTTTGATTTGTGGGTCCAGACGGACCTGCTTCATCTTCCTCGGACTCGGCACCCTCTCGACTGGCACCGACTGTCGAGTCTTCTTTATTGGTTGCTACAGGGCAAGCCCCATCTGCATTTGTATCCTCCGTAGATTGCACTGGCCGAGGGTGATTGACCCCGGGTGTAGGGTTGGCGTCTTGACAAGGCTGTTTCCCCTTTGACATCTTCATAAATTCAAGAAATGAGGGGACAGCCTTGCCCCCGCTCTTGTTGTATAGACCGGACGGAGGAGGGATTTGAACTCCCTTGACCTCCGGCGGAGGTGTCTTGTAGGGTTGTTCCCCTCTGAACACAATATTGTGGTTGGGTGGGGGTTGGCGCCCCCATTTTCGGCCTGACCGCGTGGCATGTGCAGCAGTGGCGGCCTCGACCTTGCTTTCCCCAGTGTGGGGTGTAAAGCATATTTCTTCTTCTTCCTCTTCCCCGGGTAGGTTGAAGAGGGCTGATAGTGTATTACAGGAGACAACCTGTGCTTTATTGGCGCCAACGGCCTTTCTTTTCTTCTTCTTTTGCTTCTTTTTCCTTTTTGCTTCTGCGGGCACCTGCCCCCAGAATAGACTGCTCGCTTCAGGGGGTGCTGCTTCAGCTTCCTCCGTCTGCTTGAGTGAGAGTTGCTCCAGCTCCTGCCATGGGACGTAGTCCCGTACGAGCAGGGGTTTCAATTCGGGCTGTACATATTCATCTAGCCCTTCAATCAGGTGTTGCAGTCGAAGGACCCCGGGGTTGGTTTCCTTGACCACTGGCAGGGGAGTCTGTCTCCTTCTGTTGGGTGCATGTATTCTGATAGCTGCAGATGGAGTAATCCACGTAGGCGCTATCACTGGCGGAGCAGGCCGGGGCGTGACGCCACGGATAAGTGCCCCCTCTTTCGGGCAGGGTGCCCTCTTCTTATTGTGCTTCACAGGGACTTGCTGCCACCCCTGCTGTTCCTTCACGGGCTCCAGGAAATGGATTTCGTAGGTGCTCCGTGTGCTTGCTTCAGAGATCTCCTCAGGTAACGCCTGGTAGAGGGAGATCATGTTGACTGCTGCTCTTCGGGGAGGAGCTTCATGTGGCTGAGGAGGGTCTACTTTGTACTCTCCCAGCTCTATCTCATTTTTCTTCACCATCCCTTCAATGATGTCTTTGAAAACATAACAGTCTTCGATTGAATGTCCCAGCATCTGGTGATAGGGGCAGAATCTTGGACTGTCTCTTCTTTTGAGGTCTCTGGTCTTCTTGGCTCAGGCAGAGTGACCATACTGTATTCTGTTACCCAGTCAAATAGGATTCGGGTCTTATCCTTAGGAAAGGAATAAGCCTTCTTCATTTTGTCCCTCAACGAAGGACCTTCTTTGTCATCTGGAGCTTTCGCAGGTTGCGGGGGAGCCGCTTTCTTGCCTTTCTCCTTCTGTTGTTCGAACGCCTTGATATCAAGCGCATTCGCTTCTTTAGGTGTGGGGCGCCGTTCCGCCGCCTTGCCTTTCTGGGCTGTGCTGGTAGCTGACGGCGGGACGGGCTTGGCTAGAAAAGCCTCTACCTCGGCCACCACATTATTCAGCCGGTCGAACGACCGTATTTCCATCCCGATCATTTTTTCCAAGACCTCCCTCCTGAGATTTTGCTTACATATTTGCACAGCGTCCTCCTGATGCGGGGGCCGCTTACATCTCATTCCGAGGTTCCTCCACCTCTTGATGTAGTCAAGGGCGGTCTCATCTGCCCTTTGTTTTGTCGAATAGAGTTCGGCCACTGTGACCTCCCTCTCTGTGACATGGAATCTTTCCCTGAATTTCCTCTGCATATCTGACCAGTCATTGATTGACCCGGCCGAGAGGCTGGAGTACCATTCAAATGCGAGCCCCGTCAGCGAGGACCCGAAGAACTTCAGCAGATATGACTCGTCGGTGGACAGATCACCCATAACGGTCATATAATATGCAATATGTTCTTTTGGGGAACCTTTCCCGTTGAATTTGTCAAATTTGGGCGGCTTGTTGACTCCCGGGGGAAGTCGCTTAGCCGCATGGTGTTGCGGGTAGGGCACCCGGTAGGCATCGAATGCGACGTAGTCGCCTTCGCTCTTCTCTGCGAGCTTCAGCTCGATCATCCTCTCCACCATCATCCGGCTCACGACCGTGGGGTCGACTGGCTCCGGATAGAAGTGTGCTGGCTGCAGGTACGGGGTGACCAGGGTGGTCGCCTGTGGAGGATGCAGCAGCGGGGGTGTTGGGTGCACCTGAGGAAGCACCGGAGGCAGCAGCGACTGAGGCTGTGGCGGCCGCTGTTGTGCTGTCGTCACAGTTGGCTCTGACGGCTGGGGTAGTGTGCAAAGTGGTGGAGGGTCGTCTCGACGAGCCGCTCCCCGGGATGATTCACCTTGGACTTCGGGTGGTTTGGAGGCTGATGAGTGTTCAGTTTTCTCCATCAGCTGTTTCTTCAGGGAATCTATTTCCCGTTGATATCTTTGCAGCAGCATCAAGACTGATGGGTCTATAGTGGTGGGGACACCTTCTGTCGTTTCCCCGGACGTACCCTCGGGCAGGATATCGAGGAGTACGTCGTCTTCTTCTTCCGTCGTTACCACATTAGCGGTCAAGACGGGGGCTTTGTCATCCCAGTGGAGGTATGACTGGGGCTGTTTCTCTTTCATCGCTGTCAGAAGCCCTCTTGCTGCTTCTGTCCTGCGGGTAGCTGGTCCCGGCCGTACGGCCAACTGAGCCAGTTCTTGAGAGTTTTCAGGAAGCTTCCCATATCGGCTGGACACGCCAGCCATGTTGCAAGTGAAAACCTGCATCCTCCTTCTTGTCGATGGACCCTCCGCCTTGCTTGTTGCGGGAAGGTCAGCCTCTCGAACACAGAAATTCTTCTTCTTTCTTCCCGCTCGGGGAAGGCTTCATCGGCTTTGATCTCAGAGCCGTCATTGTGTCCGTTGTCATCGACCGACGACATCCTTATTATATCCTCTATTTCTTCTTCATCTGCCGTTGATGGGCAGTAATTTTCTTCAGTGGCGACTGTCTGCATCAGCCGCTGCTGTCCGAGTGAGGTGTTACCCAATCCTCGGAAATAGCTTCTGACCAGGCAGGCCATTTCTTCTTGACCCCGTTCTTGATGTAGCATGGGGGAGAGTGGTCGACCTCCAGCAGGAGGAATGTAGGCCAGTCGAGCTCTGTCAGCTGGCTGTTGGAACCTTCGCCCCGTGGCAGGGACGTTGGCTTGACGGGCCATAGCCCGAAAACTTCTGTGACGCGGAGGATCCGCAACCACCTCTTCTTCATTCATCAGGGACAAGCCCCTTTCTCTTCTCGCTCTCGCCTCGTCGTTCATAGGACGATGGCGGGTGGGTGTTGGATGGTAGGCAGGTCGGGTCCGCTTGGGAACCCACACCTGTTTGAATTTCCTCGGCCTGAGCGCCGGGTTTTCTTGGCCATGGTGGCCGGCTTCTTCTCTTTCTGCCCTCCTTCCAGCGAGAGCTTGATAGTTGTTGTAGACAGGGACGTTTGGGATGACGCGATCTGGGGTCACCCGTGCCGTGCGCCCGTTGAGGAAGACACGCATACCTCCCACCAGCATTGATTTTCCGGACTGAGAGACAGTTCCGGTGATCACGGCAGGGTTCTTGCGAGCCTGGCGACGCTGACGTCCTCCAGGGGGCTTGTTGATATCAGTGGGATGCATCACCCGTACCAGGTGGTGCACCAGGCAGCTAGCGGCCGGAACCGGGTTCTTGAGCGAATCACCGCGGCAGGGGGCCTTCAGAGGCTCCATTTCCTTCACATCTTCCTTGACGGGTTCCATGGCCTCGACTTCCAGCATGTCGACAAAGGCCAACCCCAAGAAGTTGGGGAAGCCCACAGCAGGAGGAAAGCTACCAAATTCCATGGGCACCGCCAGGTACCCTTGCGCGTGTCCGGCGACTATCGATTGGTCGAAGTCGACGCCAGCTATTCCATGAGTCGTCATTGTTTGCACTGAAAAGATAGACAGGAAAACAATCAGTAGTCTTTGAAAGGGCTTCGAAGCCCGAATATCTCGGCAAAGAGATGAAAGGTGACACCGGTCCCACCGGGCGTGCCAGACTGTTTCGACCGTCTTTTCCTTCGCTCCTTTTCGTTGGTATTTTTCATTCATTTATTTCGCGGGTCGATCGACCAATTGACTGACTTGTAGTCAACTGACTGATTGACGACGCGGGCGTGCCAGTCACATGCGTGACGATTTATGATGCGCTCATCCTGACCCATGTAGGGCGAATGTGAGGTTCGGTCGGGACCAGCAGTCCGCCATACCATAAAGGCTATGGCGTTAATTACATCCCCCACGAGGAGGGAACACCTTTGATTAATTGCCGAGATATCGGGCTGTCGAAGCCGGAAAAGGGAACTACATGATGATTATTAGTTGAAGGACTTGCACCCCTCTGTGATTAGCATAAGAAATCATCCCATAAGTGGGAAAGGGGTTAGAATGATGCGACGACACGATTCGGAACGAAACCGGTGCAGTGCATGCGAAGACAGGGATCAAAACGCTTGAAACGGCGCCCTGAAACGTAGGTAAAAAGCTTAAAACGGCGCCATAACCGTAGGTAAAGGGGCAGGCCGTTAAAACGGCGTGGGGAGCTGGGGCGCGCCGGGAAGGGCGCGCCGGAAAGGGCGCGCCGGATAGGGCGCGCCGGAAAGGGCGCGCCGGGAAGGCCGCGCCGGGAAGACCGCGCCGGGAAGGGCGCGCCGTTTTAAAGCGTGATCGCGCATGAACGCGCTGAATTAGCCCGATTTCAAGGAGGCAGGGGCCTCGTTGGTTTATTCATAGATTTATTAAGATTTTGGATGGTTTTGAGAATTTTATTAAGTTGATTATTCATCGGAATCGGTGCCGAGTCATGGGCTCGCGTGAGGCGATTGTTCCGAGCTTAACTCGTTCGAGCCGAAATTTCGGCAGCATCTCCCCATCCCAAAGGATTGTCGGGGAGACGCAGGGAGTACTCACGTGGCGGAGTACACCCCTAAAAGCCGGGTGGCGCACGGCGGCCGGCAGACCCAAACGGATAGGAAAACCCCGAGGGCTAGCCTGCTAGGGGCACCGAGTCCGTGGGTAACGGTGAGTGAGTGAGGTGACTCGATGTGGGAGCGAAAACCCCGAGGGCTAGCCTACGAGGGGCATGCAACCCAAATCACCACACTACTCTAGTCGGGACGACCGAGTAGAGAAGGGAACCCCGAGGGCCAGCCTACGAGGGGTACACGCGTCTCACGGCCACCACAAAGTCCATTAAGGACTGTGGATTTTAAACTGTAGGGCTTAGCCCCCCCCTTTGCTGTACATCCAATGGTCCACAGGGACACTCATCATCGATAGATAAGCCCCTATCAACCGGATAACCAACATGGAAGATTAGAGGAATATTCCCCTCCCCGGACATTGGAGTAGTACTACAGAGCAGACTCCCTGAAATGCAGAGGCGATGCACGACGCAGTTCCACGGAAAGTGGACAAACGAGCTGTTAAGCTTATGTTAGAAATATGAAACCGGCAGGCTAAATGAGTGGATCCTTATATGTTATCTGTTTGGCATGGCGACCTGGGAAAGGGGCATGTAAATTATGCCTGTGAAATAGCCATCGAGGGCTCGGCACAGAGGCGATCCTCTCTTTCCCTCTGGTCTATGAGGAAGGCAAAGGGAAGGCAGAGGGTTTAACCCTTAAGCGGGAGTGGACAGAGATGCGCACACACAAGTGTGTCTCCGACCACGAGGCTTACAGCACGCGCAATGCGGAACTCGATCGTCGCATCGGAATAAAAGAAAACCCCCGGGGAGGGGAAATTGATGTAGCCCCTACCGTAGTAGGGCATGTAGCGCCGAGGGAAACAGGACGAGAAGGAAATCATTCGGACAGAAAACCCGCGGTGCTCTGCATTCATCCTCCACGGTGCCAGCATCATCGCACGGCGCCGTTTCACCGGCTATAAGGAATAAGGTGAGGCAACAGGGAAGAACAGGGGGTTACGGCATCGACCAGAGACCCACGTTTCATTCATTCATATGAAAGACACAAATAGATAGGTGGGGAATATGCATTCCGGCGCCGGCGTTGTCGCTCGGCCGCCGTTTCCATTAACAGACGAAACCTGTTACAACGAGAAGAGGGAAAGAAAAGAAAACATCGTGAGGGAGGGGAGGTGAGGCTCATATCATCGCCCCTCCCCTCCTTCACTTACATTCTGCCAGTAGGAAGAAACTCAAAGCGGGGCAGAAGGATTCGCCGGATGAAACACGGACAAACCCACCTCGATAGACAAGAACGGGCGCTCTTCTTCTCCGATTCCGGGAGACTCCGGTGGAGCGGGATGAGGGCCGCCGAGCGCTTGGGCAGAGAACTCGTCGGATCGAAACACTCCTGGATCTCCCCCCTTTCTTTCTAATTCCCTTTTTTTTCTTTTTGATTCCGCTCCCTCTCTTGATCGGATCCCCCTTGATCTCCTCTCTTCTCTTCTTTTTTCCAAATCCCCCCTTTATCTCTTCTGTCGACAGGCTATATATAGCCTTGGAGTTAAAACGGCGCCCCAGGAAGCGCGCCGGGTTGACGGCGCCGGGGAAGGCCCCTATTTGGTCTTTGCGCGCCGGATAGACGGCGCCGGGGAAGGCCCCTATTTGGTCTTTGCGCGCCGGATAGACGGCGCCGGGGAAGGCCCCCATTTGATCTTTGCGCGCCGGTTTGACGGCGCCGGGGAAGGCCCCCATTTGATCTTTGCGCGCCGGTTTGACGGCGCCGTTTTAAGCGGCGCCGTTTTAACCTGTTTGCCAGGCACGGCCAGGCCGGTGGGTCCGGGGATGGTTCCGGAGACTCCAGTTGACTGTTTCTCTCGTACTGGCTCTCGGGGAGCCTTGACGGGGTGTTGACGAAGCTCTTGACGCGACGAACGGCCTTGATCAGAACTTCGTGTGCTTCCGGTCCGGACACACGGGTGTCCCGTCGGTACGACTTTCGGCACTGTGATTGGTGCCTCTCATCAAGACGGACCTGTGTCCGAAGCTTCCTTGCAGGATGGCATTGCATCCTGGGTAATTCCGCCTTGAACGGCGATCCATCGGCCGCTAATGGGCTCACTAGGGCGAGAAGCCGAACCCGTGTCGGGTGATCGGGATCTTCTTGCTGACAGAACCTCCGGCCCCTTGTTGTGGATGGCCGAGGGCATTCTTCCTCTTTCGGAGAATCATAAGGTAGACCGTCGTCCTTGATCGGACGTCGGATGTGGGGTAGCGGCATGACAGAGTCGATGCCGGATCATTGGGCAGGCTTGATCGCACTGCCGATTGGTTGCGGGTTGACTTTGACTCTCCTGAGGTGAGGTCCCCGGTGTTCCCTTCAAGGTGGCTTGGGGCTTCGTCAGCTCGAGGGACCCTCGATAAGTTGATTTTCATCGGCTTCTGTGCTTCAGTGGGCCGTATCATTCGTCTTTGCGGCTTGGTCGCCAGGGATCATATTTTGAGTGCCAACAAGCGAGGCAGGAGTGTTGCAGGCGGGAATCAAAAGGTTTCCTACCTCGGACCGGCACTATGTTCAGGCCTCCCAGAGTTGCCTCTGAAGATACTGGCCCTTCTCCTGCAATCGGGTATGGTAGCCTTGCTCGGCTACCAATAGCCTCGGAGGGCTAAATGTTGAAAAGTCGCTCTCGTAAGCTGAAGAAGCCCCGGCATCTCAGCCTCGGTTTCCGCCATCGGGAACCCCTCATCATCGCCGGAGCCGCCGCCATAATCAACCGTTATAGTCAGCCTGTCAACCTGCAACCATATACCATCATGGCCACCCTGAGCTCTCGACAAATCGACCACAAAATCTATAGTCATATGATCCCATTTCCATGCAGGAATCTCCAAGATTGCAAAGTGTCACTGGTCATTGATGCTCCGCCTTCACTGTTAACATGTTAAACATCTGGCCACGAACTCAGCAACATCCTCCTTCATTACTGGCCACTCGAATTGCCTCTTCAAATTGCAATACATCTTGATTGGCTCGGGATGCACAGGATAACGGGAACCATATGCATCCTGCAAATAGCTTTCCTTACATGTTCCTCAGTTGGGACATACAACCCGCCTCGAAATCTCACCACTTCATCATCACCAAACTCCACCTCGGCCATAGACAAGACACGTGGTAGCTCGAGGTCCACACGTTGAGCCTCCATCACCTGGTGGTGGATTGCTAGCGTGATAGTCAAACTAGCAAGAATAGCTGACCCTTGATGTAACGACCGAGAATCCGGTTATCGGGAAAGGCCTGATACCCGAGACTCGTACCGCCACCCACGAGCCCGAAGACTCGGAAGGGTTAAAGGAATGGTGTGGAGACTACACAAGTATCACAAATAATTACAGAAATGAACATTATATTATTAAGCAGGAAATAAATTAACAGTTCACATGATACATGGTCCAGAGATATAAAATAACAACATCAGTAGTCCACAAACTAGTACAGAGACAAGAAAGAAAAGTACAGCTACACGGGCATACCCCGGCTTTGACCTCTGGCACTAACGCTGGGCACCTCAAACCACGTTGGCCTCAGACGCCCTCCCCTGTCACGACTCACCTGAACACGGTGAAAACAAACAGGGAATGAGTCTCGGAATAAGACTCAGTAGGATCACTCGGACTCTACCTCGCAAACAGAGAAACCGTTACACTAGCAGTAAGTAAGTACCTCAGAAAAGAAAGCCCTGTAATCTACAAAACACCGCGCCCATGGCACGAAAATCGACACGCGTGCCACGGTCAAACGACCGGAGCGCCACGGTCAACACGACAAAACCCGAAGGTTGAAGTCGTAAGGACTGACAGTCTGACACTCCCGACTCGACAGGAGTACCTCCCACTAGAAGCACAGCCGGTAGCGTTCCCCTGATGTCTTACACCACATCGCAGGTGAACTGCCTGACGTGTTAGCTACTACCAAAGGCACGAACACCGAACAAGTAACCACAAACGAGTGACTAGCTGGGGTCACGCCCGTCAGCGTGGGTCCAACCGCCCCCAACCACGTGTGCACACACAGACCGTACGTCCTAGGTCTGACCTCTAACTGGTTTTCCCATGGAGCCGGACTCTGGCTACGACGAGGGGCCCGACGGAAACCAGTCTAAAATCGTCCTCAGGGTAGCCTCTCCACCACTCCTGGTGGGACCACACGCGTGTAAGCAGGCTACGACTAGTGGAGGGTCACTACGGAGTAGACTCTCAAGTCAACGGAAAATAACGTCCGCATCCGACAAGTACGGGGACCGCCCACGTACCAGCACGTCGCACGGTGACCACGGTCGGAACAGAAACGGGGTTGCAACCACTCGGGGCAACCCAGAGCCTGACGGTCTACCCTAGACGCGTCACAGGCTCTGACGGTCTAGGCAGGACCGTCACAATCACCTGACGGCCCAACGCAGAGGCGTCACACGCTCGGTGCAAAAACAGGGCGTAACGCACCTACCATGGTGCGTTACAGTCTGTGACGCGCCTACCCTGGGGCGTTACAAGACAATAGAGAACAGCTGTGACGCGTGCCACTCGGTGCGTCACAGCTGTAACGGACCAACCCGGTGCGTCACAATGTGGGAATGCGTCTGCTCTAACGCACCCACATGGGGGCGTCACATGGCTGTGACGCGCCAAGCCAGGTGCGTCACATGCCTTGACCCCCAACGGTCAAAAACCAACGGTGGCAGCCCGATCGAACGCCCCTGACGGTCCAACCTAGGGCGTCACAGTACCGTGGCGGTCTATCGTGGGACCGTCACAGCCCACAGACCCCACTTGGCTGCACTCAGGGCTGTAACGCATCCATCTGGGCGCGTTACATAGTGTGACGGTCACTGGAAGGACCGTCACACTCGCCCGAGGGTAAAACGGCGAGGAAATGCCCAAAAAAAATTGGCCACGCCCCATGCCTCCACGGAGAGGGGGAAATCAAAGGGGAAGACCCCTGGGGACCCCTAGCATGATTCTACGCCAACAAAACGCGAGATCATGCATCAAATCCATAGATCGGGCGAGCTCTCCCCAAATCATGGAAAACCCCAAACCCGCAAGAAATTCCATCTCTCGGCCTCCCCTCGGCCTACAAATCGCGGGAAAAGAAGGCTAGAGGCTAGGGAAGTCACCCTACCTCAGTTGCGTCCTGAGACGCGCCGGATCAACCACGAATCGCAAAGAATGCTCGAAAACCCTCGTTCTTCCTTGAGCTCCCACGGTTCACGTACGCCTCCACGATCACCTCACCGTCGCCGTCGCCACCACGCCGTCGCCCACAGCCCTCTGCAGCCGAGGGGCTCACCGCGATCTCGCCGGACAAAGAAGAGAGGGAGAGAGGGCGTCGTACGATGGGGGAGAAAGGAGGAAGAAGAAGAAGAAGAAGAGGGTGGGGAAGAGAGAGAAAAAAGGGGGGTTTATTTATAGGAAAATTTAGAAATTCTAAAAAATATCAAAAATAGAAAATTATATTTCCGCGATCCTCAGAATGCACCGATCGCAACGGTACCACTCTTGCCTAGGTGAACAACCCGGTTCACCCACAGCGAGGTTCCGAAGGAATTACCGAAACACACACCGGGAATCGAAAACACACGCGGAAAAGCCTCGAAACGCTTCTGGGCCTCCGAAACAACTCCGGATCGCGCCGATCCGAATACGAAAGATGTCCGAAATAAAATTTCTGACACAACGAAGTCTGACACTCCGAGAAATAAAATATGGGACCCACGAAGAAGGATCCGAAAGGTCCGAGATATTACAGCCCTCCCCCTTAAGGAATTTCATCCTCGAAATTGAGAACAACCCAAGGGGAAAGAAGAGGAAGACTCACTCAAATAAGTAAGGGAACTACTGACGCATCTCGTCCTCACGCTCCCAAGAAGCCTCACCACCAGAGTGCCGCTGCCACACACCTTAACCAAGGGGATGACCTTGTTCCGCAGGCGCTGCTCTCACCTATCCTCCACGCGGACCGGAAACTCTGAGAGAGAAAGATCTGGAGTCCTTGGACTAAACAGAATCCTCGAGCACATGAGAGTCATCGGGTATATACTTCCGCAACATCGAGACGTAGAACACGTCATGCACCGACGCCAACTCAGGAGGGCAACTGCAACCGATAAGCAACGTCGCCGATGCGCTCCATAATCACAAAAGGACCAATATAGCGGCACTCAGCTTCCCACACCGTCCAAAGCGCATCACCCCCTTCATCAGAGAACTCTCAAGAACACGCGATCGCCCACGGCGAACTCGGGGGCCTAGCCTACGGTCAGCATAGCTCTTCTGCCGACTCTAGGCTGCCAACATGTTCCGACGGACCAAGTGCACAACCTCCACACACTGCTGCACCAGCTCCGGTTCTGTCAAAAACACGCTCACCGACCTCAAACCAATCAAGTGGAGTATGACACGGACGCCCATACAAAGTCTCATAAGGAGCCATGCCGATGCTCGAATGATAGCTGTTGTTATAGGCAAACTCCACCAACGGTAGGTGGTGAATCCGACTCCCCTATCACTCCAGGCAGTAGGATCTCAGCATGTCTCCAAAGTCTGAATGGTCCTCTCTGACTGACCATCTGACTGAGGATGATACGCCGAGCTAAAAGCTAAATCCGTGCCAAGCGCTCGCTGGAAACTCCCCCAGAATCCAGAAGTGAAGCGCGGATCCCGATCCGACACGATGGAAATGGAAATCCCATGCAACGGAACGATCCGCTCCACATAAAGACGAACCAACTTGGACATGCTCCAGCTGACTTTGACCGGTAACAACCGAGTCACCTTCGTCAGCCTATCCACCAGCAACCAAATACTATCCTGACCACTCGGAGTCCTCGGCAATCCCACCACGAAATCCGTGGTCACGTGGTCCCATTTCCACGCAGGAACATCTGAGGGCTGGAGAGTACCTCCTGGTCGCTGATGCTCCGCCTTCACCTGCTGACAGGTTAGGCACCTAGCCACAAACGTGACGACATCTCTCTTCATGCCAGGCCACTAGAACTGCCTCCGCAAGTTCCGATACATCTTCGTCGCACCCGGGTGTACGGTGTATCTACTCCCATGAGCCTCGCGCAACACCGCACGACGAACCCGCTCCTCAGCTGGGACGTACAGCCTACCACGGAACCTCACGGCATCGTCCTCGCCTAGCTCCATATCAGCCCAAGCCAATATCCGGGCAACTCAGGGTCCGCATGCTGAGCCTCTGTCACCTGACGCGGATAGCAGGCGTGACAGTCAGACTCGCAAGCACTGCCAACCCTGGCTCCTGGGGAATCTTGAGCCTGAATGAAACTTCGGGCACTTGTTCCCAGAGCCTCCACTTCCTCAGCATCAAGGCACTGACCGCAACCTTCCGACTCAAGGCATCGACGACGACGTTCATCCTGCCCGGCTGATAAGACATGGTAAAGTCATAATCCTTCATAAACTCCATCCATCGCCTCTGTCTGTGGTTAAGGTCCCTCTGTCTGAACACATATCGCAAACTCTGATGGTCAGTGAAACATCGAACCTCTCGCCGTACAGATAATGCCTCCAGATCTTCAGCACGAAGATCACAGCCGCCAACTCCAGGTCATGGGTAGGGTAGTTCTCCTCGTGGCGCTTCAGCTGCCGAGATGCATAAGCCACCACTCTACTGTGCTGCATCAGCACAGCACCCAATCCGACCCGGAAGCATCTGTACACACCACAAAGCCTCCCGATCCAAAAGGTAAAACCAACACCGGAGCCGAGGTGAGCAACCTCTTCAGTTCCCTGAAACTCTGCTCACACCTCAGACTAGACGAAAGGCACGTCCTTCCGCGTGAGTCTAGTCATCGGGGCCGTAATGCGAGAAAAATCCTGGATAAACCGCCGATAATAGCCGCAAGCCCCAAGAAACTCCGGATCTCCGTCACCGACCTCGGCCTCGGCCACTGCATTACTGCCTCGACCTTGGGGGTCCACAGAAATGTCATCACCAGAAATCACGTGCCCCAAAAAGTGCACCTCACGAAGCCAGAATTCGCATTTACTGAGCTTCGCATACAACTGGTGATCTCGCAACGTCTGTAGCACCACACCCAAATGGTACACATGCTCCTCGACAGACCGTGAATAAACAAGGATGTCGTCCACAAATATGACCACAAACTGGTCCAAATACGGACAAAACACTCTCTGCATCAAGTCCATGAAGGGTGCGGGGGCATTGGTGAGCCCGAACGGCATCACCAAGAACTCATATGCCCGTACCTCGTACTGAACGCAGTCTTCTCCACGTCGGACTCGCGAATCCTTAGCTGATAGTAACCGGACCGCAAATCAATCCGTGAGAACACTCGCGCAGACTAAAGTTGGTCGAACAAACCATAATCCGCGGCAATGGATACTTTCTTAATGGTCACCTCATTCAGCTGCCGGTAGTCAATGCACAAACGTAAACTATCGTCCTTCTTCTTCACAAACAACACGGACGCACCCCAAGGGGAAAAGCTAGGGCGAATATACCCCTTGGCCAGCAGCTTCTGCAACTGCGCCCTCAACTCCCTCAACTCAGCGGGGGCCATACGGTAGGGAGCCTTCGCCAAAGGTCCCATACCAGGCACAACCTCGATCTTGAAATCAATCTCCCGCTGGGGAGGCAACCCAGGTAAGTCCTCCAGAAAAATATCGGGGAACTCGCACACCACCGGGATGTCCTCAACATCCGACTCCATCCGGTCAGTCACAACCACGGAGACGAGAAAACCCTGACAACTCGCATCAAGCAACCGACGAGCTCGAATCGCAGAAATAGAAGCGGGAAGAGGAAGACCTGATACCTTGGAAATAGAAGGTGGGTCTGTGAAGTCACCGAAAATAAACCCTGTTCGAGCCGCAATCCACCAACGCATGATGTGCCTCGAGCCAATCCATGCCCAAAATCACATCAAAGTTCTGAAGCGGCAACGCATAGAGCCTAGCCGGCATACTCCGCCCTTCCACCCACACAGGAACCTCATCGAAGTAATACGGAGTGATCATAAAATCACCCGAAGGTAACTCTACAGCCAAATCACAAGAAAACTGGGTCACCGACTCCTCAATACTCAGTGCGAAATCCTCCGAAACAAACGAGTGATACGCGCCAGAATCGAACAAAACCCGACCCGCACAACCCAAAATCTGAACGGTACCTTCCACGAGCTGCGACGCCACTGCCTCTGCCCTGGTCATGTGCGTGATCTGGCCTCGAGCTCTCTGCCTGCCTCCCACACTAGCTGACCTGGGTAGCGGGGATATTGTCCCTGCTGCTGCCTCTGCTGCTGTGGGAACATGCTGCTGCTGAGGAAACTGTTGTTGCTGCCTCGGGACAGTCACGTGCCATATGCCCTGCCTGGTCACACCGGAAACAAACTATCGGCGCCGAGCAATGCCTGCCTGGAGAACTCGTTACACCGCGGGCACGGTCCTCGCGATCCACCCATTGATCCCTGACGCTGAATAGGAACCGGCTGTTGTACACTGCCCGATGACGCCTGCTGCTCACGGCCTCCCTTCTTCTTCTTTCGGAAACTCTTCCCGAAGAACTTCTTGACCTTCGAGCCGAAGAACACAGATCCTGTCACTGATGCTACCGGCGCCGGCGCTCCTGAACCACCCGACGTATGCTGGAAAGAACCCTGGTGATGGGTAGACGGCTGGCTGCGACCTGACAAAGACTGCCCCTAGCTAATCGTCCTCGAGTCCTCTGCATATCCATCTCCAAGGAAGCCGTGACACAGACGTTGTCTCCAGATCAGTGGCAGCGTTCGCGATCAAATGGTGTCTCAACTCCTGCCTCAAGCCTTGAACGAACTGTGCGGTCTTCACCCTCTCATGCTCCATGATATGGGGTGTATACCGACCCAGCTCAGCAAATCGGGCCCTATACTGCAACACGGACATGTCACCCTGAACCAGCACCAAAAACTGACGTATCCGCTGCGTAGCAATAAACTCTGGACAGTAGGTACGCTCGAAAGCACTGACAAAGTCACCCCACACAATCTGCTCAAGTGGACGAAGCTGGAAAGACGTCTTCCACTCGGAAGACCACCACTCCCGAGCCGTACCCTGCAACTGGTTGGAGGCCAACATCACTCTATCCTCTGCAGTACTCTGCTTGGAACTGAACACCCGCTCCATCTCGTCGAGCCAACTCCGAGCCAAATCAGGGTCTGGCTGACCGCCGTAGTAAGGTGGATGAAACTGCATGAAATCCTTCACTGCTCGGCCTGGCCCACCCCTGGTCGACAAGCCCTCACCAGTCTCTCCGCCGAACTGTTGAGACATAAGCTGGTACATGCCACGGAAGAATCCTCGGCCTCCGAAAATCTCGCAGTATCCACTGCCTCGGTGGCCGCAGGTGGCACTCTACTATGCTCCTCCTGCTCCTGCTGGATCTCCTGACCTCCAGCTGACTACCCTGCTGAGAGCGAGTGTCCGCCTCGGCGTCATGCTTGCTCCTGAAGCAAAAGACAGAAAACACGGAAACAACAAGGTCAAGAAAAATGCACGATGCCCGATGCCAGCGTTAAACCGTACATCATCGCTGTGGACTAGTGGACCACTACAATCACTTATGATTCTCGTATAATCCCACAACCGCCGCTCTGATACCAGCTGTAAGGACCCGAGAATCGGTTACCAGGAAGGCCCGATAACCCGAGACTCGTATGTCACCCACGAGCCCGAAGACTTGGAAGGGTTAAAGGAATGGTGTGGAGACTACACAAGTATCACAAATAATTACAGAAATGAACAGTTATATTATTAAGCAGGAAATAAATTAACAGTTCACATGATACATGGTCCACAAGATATAACAACAGCAGTAGTCCACAACTAGTACAGAGACAAGAAAAGAAAAGTACAGCTACACGGGGCATACCCCGGCTCTGACCTCTGGCACTAAGCTGGGCACCTGAACCACGCTGAGTCTCAGACACTCCCCTGAGGTCGCGACTCACCTGAAACACGGTGAAAAAAGCAGGGAATGAGTCTCGGAACAAGACTCAGTAGGGATCACTCGGACCCTACCTCGTAAACGGAGAAACCGCTACGCTAGCAGTAAGCGAGTACCTCAGAAAAGAAAGCCCTGCAATCTACAAAACACCACTCCCACGGCACGAAAACTGACACACGTGCCACGTGTGAAACAACAGGAGCGCCACGGTCAACACGACAAAACCCGAAGGTCGAAGTCGCAAGGACTGACAGTCTGACACTCCCGACTCGACAGGAGTACCTCCCACTAGAAGCACAACCGGTAGCATCCCCTAACGTCTTATACCGCACCTTAGGTGAACTGCCTGACGTGGTAGCTAGTACCAAAGGCACGAACACCGAACAAGTAACCACAAACGAGTGACTAACTGGGGTCACGCCGTCAGCGTGGGTCCAACCTTCCCCAACCACATGTGCACACACAGACCGTACGTCCTAGGTCTGGCCTCTAATTGGTTTTCCCCTGGAGCCGGACTCTGGCTACCGACGAGGAGCCGACGGAAACCACTCTAAAACCGTCCTCAGGGTAGCCTCTCCACCACTCCCTGGTGGGACCACACGCGTGTAAGCAGGCTACAACTAGTGGAGGGTCACTACGGAGTAGACTCTCAAGTCAACGGAAAATAACGTCCGCATCCAATAACGTACGGGGACTACCCCACGTACCAACACCGTCGCATGGTGACCACGGTCGGAACAGAAATGGGGTTGCAAACCACCCGGGGTAACCCAGAGCCTGAAGGTCTACCCTAGACGCGTCACAGGCTCTGACAGTCTAGGCAGGACCGTCACAATCACCTAACGTCCCAACGCAGGGGCGTCACACGCTCGGTGCAAAATAGGGCGTAACGCACCTACCATGGTGCGTTACAGTCTGTGACGCGCCTACCCTGGTGCGTCACAAGACAACAGAGAACAGCTGTGACGCGTGCCACTCGGCGCGTTACAGCGTGTAACGGACCAACCCTGGTGCGTCACAACGTGGGAATGCATCTGCTCTAACGCACCCACATGGGGGCGTCACATGGCTGTGACGTGCCAAGCCAGGTGCGTCACATGCCTTGACCCCCAACGGTCAAAAACCAACGGTCGGCAGCCAACGGTCAAACGCCCCTGACGGTCCAACCTAGGTGCGTCACAGCACCGTGGCGGTCTATCGTGGGACCGTCACAGCCCACAGACCCCACTTGGCTGCACTCAGGGCTGTAACGCATCCATCTGGGCGCGTTACATATTGTGACGGTCACTGGAAGGACCGTCACACCCGCCCGAGGGTGAAACGACGGGAAACACCTAAAAAAATTGGCCACGCCCCCATGCCTCCCCGGAGAGGGGAAATCAAAGAGGAAGACCCCTGGGGACCCCTAGCATGATTCTAGGCTAACAAAACGCGAGATCATGCATCAAATCCATAGATCAGGCGAGCTCTCCCCAAATCATGGAAAACCCCAAACCCGTAAGAAATCCTATCTCTCGGCCTCCCTCGACCTACAAATCGCGGGAAAAGAAGGCTAGAGGCTAGGGAACGTCACCCTACCTCAGTTGCGTCCCGAGGCGTCGGATCAACCATGAATTGCAAAGAATGCTCGAAAACCCTCGTTCTTCCTTGAGCTCCCACGGTTCACATACGCCTCCACGATCACCTCACCGTCGCTGTCGCCACTTTGGACGTATAAAAATTGCACGTCCTTATGTCCCGCTAAGCCCCCGCATTAATATCAAACTCGAAAGAAGAAGACCGGGGAGACTGGTCATCCAGAGCTCCGGGAGAATACTACCGTCAGGTAAATCCCCACATTTGCACGGCGCATTAAATGACAAGGAAAATATAGGATACCCTCCTGAATTTATACACTGCTATGGACCCACCCTCGGGTCCCTAACGGTGAAGAAATATCCCAAAGAGTGCACAACTTCAAACTCCTAAAGCAAAGGCAGAAACCCTTTCAAACGGCACACCCCCCTGCCCTTTCAACGGCACACTGCCTAAATAAGCCCCAGCGGCACCCTTGAGGTGCCTCCAGCGGCACGCTCTTCAGCTGCCCCTCAACGGCACACCCTTCAAGTGCCTTCAACGGCACACCCTCAGTTGCCTTCAACGGCACACCCCTAAGGTGCCTCCAGCGGCACACTCCTTTAGCTGCCTTCAACGGCACACCCAAGTGGCCGTTCAACGGCACACCCCTCAGCTGCCCCAGCGACACACCCTTGAAAGCCCTTCAGCTGGCACGCCCAAACTGCCCCCTCCAACGGCAGGGCGTTTCTGCTTCCTCCAGCGGCACAGCGGCCTGGCCTCCCAGCGGCACACAGCGTGAACTCCCCCGAACGGCACAAACCGGCAAGATACACAACGGTATTAGAGGGGCCCCTTGGCGGCAATGTGGCCATGTCAACGCCAACTAAACCCCCGCCTTGGTGTCGCCCTCTGATTGGGTGAGGGGAGATCTTCACATGACGAGGAAGATACCGAAGTCAACCTCGGATGGCAGTGCCATCATGAGGTCGACCCTGTCAACGGCCCACCTATAAAAAACCTCTCAGAAAGAAAAGAAAAAAGGCTGAAGGCACCCGTTCGAGGAGAGACGAGAGGGAAGAAGAAGAGAGAAGAAGAAGGTAGAGGAGAGCATGGAGAAGAGGAGGGATTGCATTGTATAGGGAGGGGATGGATGGCAGTGAAGGGGGTGATCACCCTCCTCATTCCTAACTTCTCCCAAACTTTTCTCTCTTGTTCTTCCCCGTTCTCACCCCCGTTTGCTCGTATATACTGCATCACGCTGGGTCTTCTGGCCATGATTTTTGTCATCTTGAGTTTGTCATGAATGGAATACATTTTGGCTTTGCTTCTGTTGTTGCATTTGCTGTCTTCTCACGTCCCTGATCGTGGTTTGCATCTTTCCCCCCGGGGTCTTCTAGCTTCGTTATGGTTTCCCCTCGTACGTCAGTCAGCTTGGGCTCCGCTCGCAGGGATTCATCTACTAGCCGGGAAAGAGCCCCCCCTTCAAACCCTTGGTACTCATTGCCATTCAAACCCCTCAGTCATCATACCGTTCAAGTCCTCTAACAATGCGCCCAATCCCGCCCCCAACGGTACACCATTGAGTCTGCCCAGTGGCACGCTCTTCCCTGGGTTTGTCCAGCGGTACAGCCTCCCTTCTCTGCTTGGCGGTACACCCCTTTGGCTGCCTCAGCAGTACACCCCTAGCGGCACACCATTGAGTCTGCCCAGCGCACGCTCGGCCCTGGGGTTGTCCAGCGGTACAGCTCCATTCTTTCGCTTGACGGTACACCCCCTTTGGCTATCCAGCGGCACACTTCCTCTATTGGCCAGCCAACGGCACCCTTGGACTGTCAGCCTGGCACCCCTGGGCCATCATTTCTCGGTGTACTCATAGTCGTATCAGTCTAGGGATTTCTCGTTCGGCGTTTTCTCCGAGTTTTTTTTGAGTTTCCCCAAAGGTGGCTGCCTAGGCACACACCTCAGTTGTTGGTTCATGTCACTCCATGTGGACATGTCCCTTGTATTTTTACCGTCCGGGTTAAGGGG
>JAHNEJ010002933.1:0-150512 GCA_022559845.1 Amorphophallus konjac | reverse complement strand
AATAGGAGATGGATATGGGACTTGGTTTGACTCTAAGTGTAACCACTCAATCACTTATGCAACCCTAGACACGGGGTGGGAAAGGTACAACCAGCCCGGCGTCCGTGTGGGAATCCACGGCTCGCGGGGACTTATGGAGGTCCCTGCTGTGATTTCCTAGTCGGCCCCAAGGAATATGGAGACGAGAGGTCCTCACAACAAGATAGGAAAATGCAAGCTAAGATATGACAAGATGAATGACCCTATGTGCACCGGAGTGCATGCAAAGTCTAACCTAACAATCTAACAATCAATAGTGCACACCATGATATGCAGATATGAGTAAAGCAAGAGGAGGGTCAAGTGTCACCCAAGCAATAAATCACAGCAAAAACTGCGGAAATAAATGCACCTCGGATGCGTACCTGCCAGGAGAGTAACGGTCGAAGACCCATGCGTCAGAGAACAATAACGGTCGAAGGCCAGACCGCCAGATAATATATAACGCAGGGGGATGAGACCGTCAGATGAGCCAGGGAACCAAAAACTAACAGAAGTAACCGGAAAGCCCGTGAAAGCTCGCACAGCAGAGCGAAAGCGGCGGCCTAATGCCCCTGCGTCAGACGACTATGACGCGGGGACACAGGGCCGTCAGAGGACTCAGAAAACCAGAATATGCAGTAATCAAAGGGGAAACAAAGGGCAACTCAACAAGCAGATGATGGCAGGTTTTAAACAAGAATCAAGAGCACGATTGGCACAAGTCGTTCCACCGTGATCGCCAAAAAATTATCTGTTGATATTTATTTGCCTATCTTTTATCTTACTTTTGAGGTTTGCAAAGTAATATGGCAAGATGACAAACAAGCAATCAAAGATCTACTCAAACCTGTGAACATGTGAACATGAACCTAAGCAATCATAGCTAGCTCTAGCATGGGCATGCTATCTCGATCAAATTACGCTAAGGAAAAGGAAAACACACGCCGGGGCGTGGAGCGAGGAATAAATAAAAACACACCGTGAAGGTGGAGCAAGTAAGGAAAATAAAGAAGATATGATGAAGAAGACAGCTAATGCCCAATACCAAGGAAAGATTTGATCGCCACCAAAGTAAACACAAGTCAAAGACTCGAATGTACCTTGGAAATAGGTGGATGAAGCACCCGCCCACGGGAGAGAAAACCAGAGAAAGCCTGCAGATCAACTTGGAAGTAACGGCCAGAACCCCGTGCGTCGCTTAGAAGCAACGGCCGCACGATAGACCGCCGGAAGATAGTGACGCGCCTGCACCAGACCGTCAGGTAACCTGCAGTAGTAAAGCTTGAATTCTTGTAACTCTAACTCTTCCAGCCGGCTAGAAGACTTGGGCCTCGTGCTAATGAACCTGTAAACCTGCCAAAGATGTAGAAAGACAAGACAACCTCAATTAGCCCTCTTCACAAGCATAGCATCAATTCTTAAAGAGTTTAAGAACATCAAAGGAGAGGGAATTACCGGGGAGTTTTTGGTTTTTTAACCCCTCTGGGTGTTTTTAAAAGTTTGGGAGGATGTTTGTATGCTTAAAGAACAGTGAAAAATGTGGAGGAAGAGGAGGGACAATGCTTTGTTTGAGGAAAACCAAGGAAGAACTCAAGCATGCAAGGATGAACTTGAAAGACCAAACTAAAGTACTCCCTTGATTAGAAGATGGATGGACGTGGGAAGTAGCTCCTCCTGGATGAAGATGGCTCCTGAGTTCGGCAGCACTTCGTTGCGAATTCAAATCTCCCCCCCTCTCTTGGCCATGAAGTCAAGGGTTCTATTTATAGACCCTCAAACTCTTAGGTCGAGCAGAGGATAATTCAGCAGGAAAGAGGGATAAATCTTAACAAATCCCCGAAGATAATATCACCAAGAGTCCATAGAAACAAACGGGGGGTCCTGAGGATCAGATTTGAAAGAGATAACGTCAATCCAAATTCTTATCTCGACCACGGAGTAGCAGAGAAAAGGCATGAACTGCCAGGACTCTCGGAGGGAAGTAACGGCTGCACGATAGACCGCCACTTGGAAGTAACGCATCAAGGAACGGCCGCCATTTTCAACCCTATCCCAAAGAGATAAGATCAACGGGAAGAAGATCCAAACAATAGGACTCTTCAAGGAAGCGACGGCCAAGGCATAGGGCGTCAGAATGAAACGACGGCTGCACGACAGACCGTTATTATCAACGTGTAATAAAAAAGGATAAGCTTTACAATGAGGCCTTAAGCCTTAGGACTCTTCAAAGAGTAACGGTCCAGGACCCATCCGTCAGAAGGAAACAACGCGCCTGACTGGGACCGTTATTATCATTGAGGTTCAAAAATAGAGTGAAGGGTTTGCTAAGATTCATCCAACGAAATGCCACCGGGAGCCACATCTTAATCCAGGAATTAAGACCCAAGAAATAGACTTCAACTAATCAAGAGACTCAATGAAGGGTGAACAACTCGGAGCATCGTATAGAATGAATAAGGAGACGACCCGACTTATTGGGTAAAAAACGGGTGTTAACAGACGGCTAAGCTCCGAAAGGCTCCCTCGTCCATCAACACTTCACGCCCCAATGGGCACATTAAGACGGCAGGAGGCTGATGCGTCCCTGAATACACACACTGCCGTAAGTTCATCCTTGAGCCTTTGGCAGCGAAGAATACGGCGAAGGGCTCCGGATTCCTGAATCCCCGAAGAAGACCAACAACTTCAAGCGGCAAGGTACGTGCTGTCAATCTACACTTAGATGGATGAATCAAGCCTTGAGTCAGAAGGAAGCAAGGCCTTTTTCCAACAAATTCTCCTGCGAGCTGACCCTCGAAGATTGGAGACCAAGTCTTGAAGGAGCAATACCCAAAAGTCATTTAAATGGTGGGCCTTCCAAGTGCCTTAACCGGTGGGCCTTCCAAGTGCCTTAACCAGTGGCTCCCAATGGGTCTTAACTGGTGGCTCTACCGAGTAGCTAAAAGGATGGCACGTCCCAAGCGCTGATAAACGGTGGCCCCTGATCATCCACCCAAAATCGATGGCGTTAATAGGTGGCCCCGTGTGTCACCATATCTGGTGGCGCGACGGATAAACGGTGGGCTCGTGAGCGCATTAAACGGTGGAGCTCTGAAGCCACATAACCGGTGACGGCCTCATCCAACACCCATATCCGGTGGCCTTCTTCAACGCATATCCGGTGGCGCTCTGAAGCCACATATCCGGTGGCCCTCTAAGGCGTGATAACCGGTGGCGATGGCTTAAGCATTAAACGGTGGCTATCAAAATGCCATTAAATGGCGGGCTTTTGAAGGACTTAAACGGTGGCTGGCGTGAAGGGTTAAATGGTGGCTCTGGTCCACTTTGATGAAAATAGCCGACCAACCTTTTTCCAAGACTGTTGGGTATTGCCCCTACCCAGGGGTCCCTGCTCCGACGCGCAACGGCTATCCTTCAAGTACGATTAGATGTTTGATCCTTCAGGCAACTTTGGAAGGCGCCCTCCATCTGGTGTCAACCTTCTGCCCACCTCGAATGGGGTAAGTTGGCAGTCGACGTGAAAAGGAAAAGGCTGGGAGGAGGTCAGAGGATTCCCCGTTGACCGACCACCGACGTCATCGTGAGCGAGCTACCATATAAATAAGAGACACGAAGAGAAGAAATAAAGGGGGACATAGAAAAAGAAAGGAAAAAACGGTGAAGAGGAAGAAGAGCGAGACACGAAGAGGGAAGAGAACCCACAGGGGTGAAGAGAGAAAAGGCTATGTGTGAGTGTGCAGAGGTGAGGAAGAAGGGAGATGGGGGGAAGGAGTTACTACTCCTTTTCTTCCTCGTCCTCCCTCACTGCATGAAACTCTTTGTTTTCTTTTCCTTTTCTCTTTAACTGTATTTTCCCCCCTCTTTTGTTAGCATCCAACGGAGATGCATGTATCCATACCTTGATTTCGAAAGGAATGAACAAAGAAAAAAGGAGTCTGTCCTACCTTGTGTGTCTGCACAATGCTATTTACACCACTTAGTTTCTTTGCATCGGATGGGTTTCTTTGAGGAATGGCACGGGACCTGCTCAGTCTGATGAGTGGATGCAACGACTCAAGATCCGGATACCGGGAATGATCCGATACCATTCGAATCATGTCCCGCCGCCCACGAGCCGGAGGGCTCGGAAGGGCTGAAAGGTGTGTGTGGAGTAAATAGAAATATGAAATAAAACAGGACAATTCAATAATTAACAAAAATAAATAATTTAACTATAGAGTCTAGTCCAAATAAAGTACAGTCTACAGAGGAAGGAAAGTACTCAATGCCGAGTAAACACTTGGCCCGGCGAGCTGGCAACTACGAAACTCCGCGCTGCACCCCCAAACGTCGAGGAAGAACCGCTACACCTGAAAAGCAGGGGTGAGCCTCCTATCACTGGTTCAGTAGGGGTCCCGCGGAACCCCAACCGTAAACAACGACGGTAGCAGAAAGCAACAACTATAGCAGGAACAACAAACACGGTGGCCGGTAAAACCTCGACTATACAGCTACTCCTACTGTATCGGGAAACACGCCCCGATCTCACAGTGGGGGGACCACTGGACTAACAGGAAAATCTCTGGCTACACTGCCAAGAGAAGCATCACGACATCTCTGTCATGAAGGCTGTCCTCGCGGACAAAGGCCCAACCCAAGACCACACGGTCTAGGGGAAACAATCACGACCTCGCAGTAGTGAACCCTATGTCATCTAGGGAAAAACCTCGATAATCCTTATCGGAACCCTAGACCTCTACGTCGTGAAAACACCCAAAAATTACAAGTAAAATCACGTCTGGCAAACGAGAAATGGAAGCTCGAGTCACGAGAATCTCACGTCACGTGACGGGAGTACCTGTCCACCAGAAGTAAGATCGGATGTGTCCACTAATGCCTTAATTAGTCCGCGCCCCAGGTGTCTCCCTCACCCCAGGCAAAACTGAGACACCGTACTAGTAACCACTAAACAAGGACTAGCTGGGGTTGCGCCCGTCAGCACGGGCCTGTAGCCCCCAGCCACGTGTGCACACATAAACTATGCGCTCTAAGTCGGGTCCTCTAGCTGATTTTCCCCCCAGCCCAGACTCAGGCTGTAAGACGAGGGGCCCTACGGTAACCAGCCTAAAAACTGTCTCACTCGAGTAACTCCGCCACCACTCCCAGGTGGGCCAACACAACGCGTGTCGTCGGGCCACGACTAGTGGGACAAGTCATTAGATGCGAACAATCTCCGTAGAGAGGAAACTCGGAAGGTTACGCACGAACCCATTGCAAGTAACACGGAGTACCAAGTGGCTCGGGGCCACCAAACTCAGGATGGTCTGCTAGACCTACTAAACTCAACGGTCCTTGAGTCACGAGACTCGGGTCAAGACCGTTGTACTGGGATGGATCCATGCCGTCAATCTGGCCTTTCCCTAGGTCAGAAACCTCGGTAGAATAAGTCACGAGGCGGCTCACGGCCGCCGAGTTCGATCCTCTTTAAGGGGGAAATTTCAGAAAGCCCTCAGCCTTAGGTTGGGTCATAAGACTCATACTTCATAGGCCATACGCATGGCTAACACGGAAACCGCTTTCCGAAGAAGCTACGACATGCGGGGATAGCCCTCCGCACACATACCGATACACAGTGAGTCAACCTAACGAATGCACGGAAGCCCGGGAACACATGGGGTCACCCGCATCCCCAAAACTCACGGGGACACTAATCGAGGTAACACGATACCTCTCGGATCACGAAGAATCACGTGGACACCTCTTCCGTAAATCGGTATCGCATACGGACACCTTGGGACAAGAAAAGGTGATACACGGCGGCCCGGGGGCTGAATGAGCTTGGCGGCCAAACTCTTGGCCGCCCAGAGGCCTGGGCGGCCACACCAGTGGCCTCCCAGCACGTGGGCACCCTTTGGGCGGCCACACCTTTGGCCGCCCAAAGGTTTGGGCGGCCATCGTTCTGGCCGCCCACACCTGGGCCATACAAGGTTGAGGGCGGCCAGGACCCTGGCCGCCCAACACCCCTGGGTGGCCAGACCTTTGGCCGCCCAGTGACCTGGGTGGCCAGGGTCTTGGCCGCCCAGACCAGGGCACAGACGGCCACCTATGTGGCCGCCTCCTGTGTTTTCCGGAAGACGGGCCTATGGACATGTAAAATTGCACTCCCATACGCCCCAACTCGTCTAGCATCAACAACGACTCCAAATAGAAAAAAACTACTGGGAAGATGGGCCATCCGGACTCTCCGAACACACGCACATTGCCGTGAAGCTGTCTCCGGAGTCACGACAATGAAGAGAAATCAACCACCAAGAGCCCCGCAATCCATGGGCCTTGAAGAAAATCAAATGGGCCATAACTCGCGCTCACAACGAGCTTAGGACAGCCCATTCAGGCCTTCAACGGCACGCTCTCAGGCCCCTTCAGCGGTACGCCCTGAAGCCTTCAGCGGCATGCCCACAAGGCCCCTCAGCGGCACACCCCCAGGGTTGCCCAACGGCACACCCGTGCCCTCCTCCAGCGGCACACCCCGCCCGGGCTAGTCTCTTCAGCGGCACGCCCTTTTGGAGCTTCAACGGCACACCCAGCCCGCGCCTCAGCGGCACGCCCCTGATGCCCCTTCAGCGGCACACTCCCTGCAGCCCTTCAACGGCACACTCCTTGTGCCCCCTCAGTGGCACACTCCCTAGGGCCCCTCTTCAGCGGCACACTTTCCGGCTACTCTTCAACGGCGCGCTCTCCGTGCCTTCGACGGCACGCCCCAAGGCACCCAGCGGTACGCCCCCGATGGCCCTTCAGCGGCACACTCTCGCACGCCCTTCAGCGGCATGCCCTTCGTGCCCCTTCAGCGGCACGCCCTTCGTGCCCGTTCAACGGCACGCCTTCGTGCCCCTTCAACGGCACGCCCCTAACGCCCCTTTAGCGGCACGCCCTTTGGGCTCTTCAGCGGCACGCTTGCTGTGTCTTCCAGCGACACGCCTTTTGGCCCTCTCAGCGGCACGCTTGTTGTGCCTGCCAGCGGCACGCCATTCAGGCTCTTCAACGGCACGCTCCGGCAGGACGACGTGATGCCCATGCCCTATGGATCCTTGGCGCGCAGTGGGCTGTCCAAGGTGTCAGCCGGGGATTGGGCCACGTTGCCTATCCCCCCTGCCACCAAGGACGACGGGTCAAATCCCCAATCAATGCCTCCGGTTTCCCGCCTCCGACTGCCGTGTTCGGACGCTCCCGCCGTGTGGGGTATAAAGACCCCTCTCCTTCGATACAGAGCGGGGGCACAAAAAAAACACACACAGGCAGAGGGCGAAAAGAAGAAGAGAAGAAGAAGAGGAGAAGAGAAGAAGAGGGAAGAGAGGAAGAGAGGGGAGAGGCTTCGCCGCTCCACCCCCCACCACCGTCTGTGCGAAGAGGGAAGAGAGGAAGAGAAGAAGAAGGGGAGGGGAGGCTCTGCCTCCCCCCTCCTACTGCTCCGTCCATCGCCGTCCGCGCGAAGAGAAGAAGAAGAAGAGGAAGGGAAAGAAGAGAAGAAGAAAAGGGGGAGAGGGCCTGCTGCCCTTCCCCTCCCCATTGCTACTCCGATTCCCGGCGTCCGTGCAAAGAGAAAAAGAAGAAGAAGAAAAGAGAGGAGAGAGAAGAGAGTGAGCTGTGGGAGAGGAGGAGTCCATGCTTCGTTCCCCTCCCCACTGTATTTCTTTTTCTTCTTTCTTTTCCTTCATTTCTTTTTTTTATCGCCGTTGCGATGTATTAGCCCCCCGGGGCACTCCTCTTGTGAGAATAAAAGTGGAAGGCCTGCAAATTCTTTTGGACGTCTTTCTAAGGCATTTCTTCCCTATTTGCATCCTTCGGTGTTTCACGCCCCTTTCTTTTTTTCCCTTCTTTAGGGTTTACTTCTTGCCAAGCGTTTTCGCTTTCGTTCGTCCCACTCGTATCTTCAACGGTACACCCAATTGTGCCTCCAACGGCACACCCAGTCGTGCCTTCAACGGCACATCCTGATTGTGCCTCCAACGGCACACCCAGTCGTGCCTTCAACGGCACGCCCCGATTGTTCCTCCAACGGCACGCCCAGTCGTGCCTTCAGCGGCACACCCTAGCCTTCAACGGCACGTCCTCTTTGAACCCTTCGCCGACGCGCCTAATCTGGCCTTCGCCGGCACACCCCATCGGCCCTTCGCCGGCACACCACCCAGTTACTTTGCCCGGCACGCCTTGGCCCCCGTTCCCCGGCACAACCCCTGGGCGCGTTGCCAGCACGCCTTGGCCCCCCATTCATCGGCATAGCCCCTCCGCGGCACACCCGGGCTCCTCCTAGCCCGGCACGCCCTCGAGGCTTCCTGGCGGCACACTAGCCACCTGTCCCTCCTTCTTGCCCGGTGCACCCCCTAGCCAGTCCTAGAATAGTCTTCCACTCGCCGTTCCTTCCGAGTTTTTCGAAGCTTTATTAAGGTGTTGCCGCTCTCGGGCGCCCACCTCCAGTTGTCGGGTTCCGCCACTCCTTGTGGGCGCGTTCCCTGTATCTCCCTTACGCTCGGGTCAAGGGGAGATGCTGCCGAATTTTCGTTAGAAACGATAATAAAAGGAAGCAACCAACAAATGGAACGACCGCACATTAAAAAGGACTAAAAGAAAGCAACAAACAAATAAAAAAGAGAACAACGGTAAAATGCTTTAACCGAGGCAAGGGAACCGTAATCAACTCAAAGAGAGCCGAATCGAACAACAACTAAGTAACTTGAACATCCGTCCTCAGGAGAGAAAGAATGAAAGTTGATCAAGAGAAAGAGAGAAAAAATCCATGCAAACTTAGTAAAATCAAGAGAGAAAAGAAGAGAGAAAAGACATAAGAATGGAGGAGGAGTGGGCTCCCCATGCTCTTCGCCGGTACACCCTCTAGCCACCCTTCGCCGGCACGCCTCCCCTTTCTTTCCCCGACACACCCATTCTGGCCTCTTCGCCGGCATGCTCCTGTGACCCCCTTACCGGCACGCTCCCTCCCTACGCTCAGCGGTACGCCTGCACGTCCTTCGCCGGCAAGCCCATCCGCGCCCCCTCGCCGGCACGCCCGTTCGCGCCTTCGCCGGCACACACGCCAGCCTGCCCCTCCACCGGCACACTCTCCCAGCCCCTCTTCGGCACGCTCTCCTTGCCTTCACCGGTACACCCCTTTTTGCCCCCAACGGCCCACTTTTCCTTCCAAAATAAATATATATAAACATATATAAATATGTCATGATAATGATAATGATAATAAATTAATAAAAATTATGATAAATAAATAAACCTGAATATATATATATATATATATGAGAAATGAACAAAAAATGTGAAATAATAATAATAATAGTAAAAAAAGGAAAGGGAAAATATAATAGTAATAATAATAAACAAAATGGAGAAATCATCCAGAATAAATACATAAAAGGGAAATAAGCAATAAAATATATATGCACATAATTTAAAGCCCAGATAAAGAAAGTGGTAAAATCTATGTTGCAGCCCCGTCTCTCCCGTGACCCGATGCTGAAGGAACAACAATGCCGCCCTTCCAGGTTGAGCCTGAGTCTTGGGAATTATCCCGAAATGGCCATGGCCCGACCTCGCCTCGGGTTGACATTCTGATTAAACCGGACTCATTTCTCAGGCCGGATCCCTTCTGAGCCACTACTAAAATTGCCGCACGTTCGGCAGACATTTGAACGGATTCACCTCGGTTTTCGTCGTGTTTTTATTACGGACCTGTGTCTGAACATGAAAAGACCCATGAGCAACCAACATGGCCGACGGCTCCTACCCCGACGTGGTCGTGACCCAGTATTGCTCCGGGCCGATAGCTCGTCAAATCGGATTCACCCTATCGGGTTCATTGAAATTGCCGCAAACTCGGCATACATTTGTACGGGGTTGTTCCTATCTACGTCACACCTTCAATATGGACCCTTGTCCGAATATCAAGTGGTCCGCAAGTGACCGACAAAAATCTGAATAGAACGAGATGACTCCTGTCATCCCTGGACCCTATACATGAGAATATCAATAAGGCCTTTGTGGGCTGTGCTTGGACCTCGGGTCCGTCCCGATTATGGTCATTGTCTGACCCACACCCTCGGCCTATAGCTCGCTTCTTTCGAACATGTTTTGGTTTTGGAATCTAGTCCTGGGACTCTTCCCAGTTGCCCTCCGGCACCAGGAACATTAATGATGCCCACGCAAGCCCCGTTTGGACCGCGGGAGGCGCCCCGGGTATGGTCCCGACTCGATCTCGCACCGGGCCAATAAATTCGCTAGTTTCGTCCGAATATTAAATGGTCTTCCGAATGACCGACACGTTTCGAACGTCTGCTTCCCTAGACATAGGGCTTTTCAACCGATTAAAGGGATATTCCCTCGTTGTCCCTTGGCACCGGAAATATTAATGACGCTCATGCAAGTCTTGTTTCGACCGCGGGGGGGGGGGGGGGGGGGGGCCCACCGCAGTATGGTCGCAGCTTGCTCTTGCACCGGGCCAACTGATTTACTGGGTTTTGACTGCTCCAACCGAGGCTCAGCCGAACGTTTTCCGCTCTTCCGAACAATAAATTTACCGTACCTCGGCATACATGCGTTCCGATTTTCCCACGACAACCGTGATTTTCTCGAGCCGGACATTCGTCCGAACATTAAATGGTCAGTACACGACTGACATGACCACGAATGGTTTTCTTCTCGCCCTCGCGCAAGGATTTCAATACCTCGTAATAGACCTTCCATGCAATTGATTTCTTGGCCATGAGGCCCTGAATCCCGGCGATTAATCAAGGGTGTTCCCTCGTATGGGGGATGTAAATGAAGCCGTGACCTTTATGGCGCGGCGGGTTTTGGTCCCAACACGAACCACACAATCGTCTGATCGAAGTCAGATCGAGCGCATCATGGGCTCTTCGGAGCCCGAATAAATTGTCACTTCGTGACTGGCACGCCAACACACTTAATAGACGAATAACCTAAATAAATGAACAAACGAATAAAACCATCATGTCGAAAAGTGCGTCCACAAGTCTGGCACGCCCGGTGGGACAGAAACTACCATTCATCTCTTCGCCAGGAATCAGGGCCTCATGGCCTCCTAATAAATGATGTTTGCTTGCTTTGATGAATTGCAAGTGTTGTCTTCGCCAGCCCTATGGGGAGAAAATCCACACTCGATGCAGCTGCCTTCGCGGCCTCGAGGACGCTACTTCGAAGCATATGTAGCTTCCAGGAATCAGGGGGGCTGTTATAAAAAAAAGGGGGGGAGAAGAGAAAGAGAAGAGAAGGGAGGGGAAATCAAGCCCCCCCCGTTTCCCTCAAGAAGAAAGAGAAGAAAAGAAGAAAAGAAGAAGAGAAGAAAAGAAGAAAAAAAAAGAGAAAAGAAAGAAGCAAAAAAAAGAAGAGAAAGAATTGGCAAGAGAGGGTTGTACGGCCACGTCCGTTGAGACCCGTGCTGAACAAAGATTACCACTGTGAGGTTGATGCGGTGGAGCGAACCACTCATCCCCTCCCTGAGGGGGTGAGCGCTCTCCTGCACCTCCACCCTGGTCAATCATACAAAAAAAATGGGAGAAATAAAGAAGAAAGGAAGAAAAGTTGGCCAGCATCGCCGACTGAAAGAGCAAGAAGAAACCCGGCATCCCGCCCGACTCTAGGAGGTCCCGAGTCCGCGGTGCAATGACCCCGCTCGTTTCTCCTTCCTGCGGCCTCCATCAGGCACAAAACGGCCCCCGAGTGGTTGTTAAAAGACCCAGCGAGCCACAATTGTAGCTTGGTGAATGGTTGCCCGCTGTGGGGAATGCTTTATAGCAATGAGGCCAAGCACGGCCACCACTCCCGAAGAGAGCATACACATACCCCGCCATGGGGGATGAGAAGAAGATATATACCATGCTACGGGGGCATAGGAGGAATACACCCCATTCCCAGGGGCACATGAATGGAATCCGCCTCGACTGAGGGGCACACAAAGCAAAAGCTACACCCCGGCTTCGGGGCATTTGAAGAAGAGTCCGCCCCGACCTGGGGACGTAAGAAGAAATAGAGCTGCACCTCGGCTTAGGGGCATTTGAAGGGGAAATACACCCCGATATGGGGGCACCTGAAGCAAAAGACATACCCCGCCATGGGGGCATAAGAAGAAAAGAATTCACCCCGGCCTGGGGACACACAAAAAGAGAAACTCACCCTGGCTTAGGGGTATATGAAGAAGGAACGTACCCCGACTTGGGGGCATAAGAAACAAAAGCACACCCCATGCTAGGGGCATATGGAGAGGAATGCACCTCGCCCTGAGGGGCGCAAAAAGTATAAGAACACACCCTGGCTTAGGGGCATTTGAAGAAGAAACATACCCCGCCAGGGGGGCATAGAAGTCATGAAGAATACGCCCCGGCTTAAGGGCATTTGAAGAAGTCACATCCCACCTCGGGAGCATGAGAAGCAGCAAGAATACACCTCGGCCTAGGGGTATTTGAAGAAGAAATATACCCCGCCTGGGGGCATAGAAGCCGTAAAGAACACGCCTCGGCTCAATGGCATTTGAAGAAGCTACAGCCTGCCTTGGGAGTATAAGAAGAAAAGAGTCCACCCCATCGTAGGGGTATTTGAGGAAGAAACACACCCCGCTATGGGGGCATAGAAGCCATAAAGAATACGCCCCGACTTAGGGGTATTTGAAGAAGAAGGATACCCCGCCTCAGGGGACGTTGCAAGCAGCGATACACCCTGCTAGGGCACACAGGAAGCAAACCACACCCCACTCATGGGGACACATAAAGAGAGTACACCCCGCCATGGGGGCACATGAAGAGAATCCACCCCGACTCGGGGGTACATGAAGCAACAAAGAATACACCTCGCCTTAGGAGAGTCTGAAGAAAAAGCATACATCCCACTTTGGGGGCACAAGAAGTAAACATTCCCCAGCGTGTCGTGGCAGAAGAAGAAGAATTCCCCCCTCGGGGGCATATAAAAAAAGAAAAGCAAAGATACACCTGGTGCCCGGCGCACATGAAGAGAAAGGCACCTCCCTTTGGGGGCACAACAAGCAACAAAGATACACCCCGACTGAGGGGCACAGGAAGAGAAATACACCCCTACGCCAGGGGCATATGAGACAAAACTATACCCTGATTTAGGGGCATTTGAAGCAAAGACTTCACCCCGCCTCAAGGGGGGGCATAAGAAGCGAAAGATATACCCCACCCCGGGGGCACAAGAAGAAAACACACCCCACCTTGGGGGCGTAAGAAGCCAAGAGATATGCCCTGCCACGGGGCAGTAGATGCAAAATGCATTCCCCCCGGGGGCACATGAAGCAACACACCCCTCGCCTCGGCAGCATATGAGGCCAAGAGGCTACATCCCGGCTCGGGAGCATAAGAAACAAAAGATATACCCCACGTCGGGGGCATATGAAGTTAGGAATCACACCCCGTCTTAGGGGTATTTGAAGAAGAAGCATACCTCGCCTCGAGGGCCTAGAAGCTATAATGAGCACGCCCCGACTCAGGGGCATATGAAGAGAAGTCTACCCCGGCCTAGGGATATTTGAAGAAGAAACATACCCCGCCAGGGGGCATAGAAGCCATAAAGAACACGCCCCGGCTTAGGGGTATTTGAAGAAGATACATCCCGCCTCGGGAGCATAAGAAAGAGAAGAATACATCCCGTCTTAGGGATATTTGAAGAAGAAATATACCCCGCCAGGGGGCATAGAAGCCATAAAGAATATCCGCCGGCTCAGGGGCATTTGAAGAAGAAACATACCCCGCCTGGGGGGGCGCAGAAGCAAAGAGACAGAGTACACCTCCACCCGGGGCACCGAAGCAAAGAGGCATACATCCCGACCTGGGAGCACATGAAGAAAGAATATACCCCGACTTAGGGGCGTCAGAAGAAGAAACATACACCCCGATCCGGGGACATAAGAAGCAAGAGAATACGCCCTGCGAAAAGGGTATAAGAAACATGAAGAATGTACCCCAGTCTGGGGGCACAGAAAGAGACACACTCCGCCCTTGGGGCATAAGAAGCAGAAGCACTTACCCCGCTCTGGGGGGCACAGAAAGAGACACACTCCATCCTGGGGGCATAAGAACCAAAATACACCTCGCCATGGGGGATAAGAAGAAGGAGACATGCTCCACCATGGGGGCACAAGAAGCAACAGCTGCACCCCGGCTCAGGGGCAGATGAAGAGAAGTCCACCCCGGCTTAGGGGTATTTGAAGAAGAAACTTACCCCGCTCGGGGGCATAGAAGCCATAAAGAACACGCCCCGGCTCAGGGGTATTCGAAGAAGAAAGATAACCCGCCTCAGGGGGGCACAAAAAGCAAACCACACCCCGCTCCTGGGGGGCACATGAAGAGAGTACACCCCGCCATGGGGTCACATAAAGAGGATCCACCCCGACTCGGGGGTACATGAACCAACAAAGAATACACCTCACCTTATGGAGAGAAAGACACCTCCCTTTGGGGGTACAACAAGCAACAAAGATACACCCTCGTGCCGGGGGCATATGAAGAGAATACACTCCATCCCGGGGGCGTAAGAAGTAGAAGAATCCACTCCTGCCTGGGGGCATGTGAAGAGAAAGATACCTCGCTTTGGGGGCATCAAAAGCAGCAATACACCCCACCTTGGGAGCACAAGAAGCAAACATCCCCCCGGTGTGTCTGGCCAGAAGAAAAGAATTCACCCTGACCTGGGGACACTCGAAGAAAGAAGCACATCCCGCCACGGGGGCACATGAAGAGAACCCCTCCCACCTCGGGAGCATAAGAAAGAGAAGAATACACCCTGGTCTGGGGGCTTTTTAAGAAACAACACACACTCTCCATGGGAGACAAGGCCACATACCGGCCCGGGGACACATGCAGAGCATCCACCCCGCTCAGGGGGCACAAAGAGATACACTCCGCCCTTGGCGCATAAGAAGTAGAAGCATTTACCCCGACCCGGGGGCACAGAAGCGAAGAGACATACATCCCGACCTGGGAGCATATGAAGAAAGAATACACCATGTCTTAGGGGCATCAAAAGAAGAAACATACACCCTGCTATGGGGGGCATAAGAAGCAGAGAAATTCACCCCAGCTTAGGGGCATAAGAAGAAAAAAAAACACACCTCGGCCTGGGGGCACACGAAGAAAGGAACGCACCCAGCTTAGGGGCATTCGAAGAGAGCTACACCCCGCCTTGGGGGCACTTGAAGAAGAAACATACCCCACCTGGGGGCATAGAAGCCGTGAAGAGTATACCCCGGCTTGGGGGCATTTGAAGAGAGCTACACCCCGCCTTGGGGGCGTTTGAAGAAGAAACACACCTCGATTTGGGGGCATAGAAGCCATGAAAAATACACCCCGCCTGGGGGCACAGAAGCAAAAAGGCAAAACACACCCCTCAGGGGGACGCCTATGAAATATAGCTACACCCCAACCTGGGGGCACATTAAGAGGAATACACTCCAGCGTGGAAGCATTAATGAGAAAAGAAGAGCAGAATAAAAAAAAAGACACGCACGAGGCAGATGTGGTCTTCGAGCCCGCCTCATCACACAAAAGAAAAGAAGGAAAGAAAGAATACACATGAGGCAGACGTGGTCTTTGAGCCTGCCTCATCACACAAAAGAAAAGAAGAAAAGGAAGAAAAGACACATGAGGCAGACGTGGTCTTCGAGCCCGCCTCATCACGCAAAAGAAGAGAAGAAAAGGAAGAAGAGACATGCATGAGGCAGACGTGGTCTTCGAGCCCGTCTCTTCACACAAAAGAAGAGAAGAAAAGAAAGAAGACACATGAGGCAGACGTGGTTCTTGAACCCGTCTCTTCACACAAAAGAAGAAGAGAAGAAAAGAAAGAAATGATCACGAGGCAGACGCGATCTTCGCACCTGCCTCTCCATAAAAGAAGAAGAGAAGAAGAGAAAGAAGAGCCATGAGGCAAACATGGTCTTTGCACCTGCCTCTCCACAAAAGAAGAAGAGAAAAAAAGAGTCACGAGGCAGACGCGGTCTTTGCACCCGCCTCTCCACATAAAAGAAGAAGGGAAGAAGAGAAAGAAGAGCCATGAGGCAAACATGGTCTTTGCACCCGCCTCTATACAAAAGAAGAAGAGAAGAGAAAAAAAGAGCCATGAGGCAAACATGGTCCTTGCACCTGCCTCTCCATAAAAGAAGAAGAGAAGAAGAGAAAGAACAGTCACGAGGCGAACATGGTCTCTGCACCTGCCTCTCCATAAAAGAAGAAGAGAAGAAGAGAAAGAACAATCATGAGGCAAACATGGTCTCTGTGCCTGCCTCTCTACAAAAGAAGAAGAGAAGAGAAAAAAGAGACATGAGGCGAACATGGTCCTTGCACCTGCCTCTCCATAAAAGAAGAAGAGAAGAAGAGAAAGAACAGTCATAAGGCGAACATGGTCTCTGCACCTGCCTCTCCATAAAAGAAGAAGAGAAGAAGAGAAAGAACAGTCACGAGGCGAACATGGTCTATGCACCTGCCTCTCCATAAAAGAAGAAGAGAAGAAGAGAAAGAACAATCATGAGGTAAACATGGTCTCTGCACCTGCCTCTCTACAAAAGAAGAAGAGAAGAGAAAAAAGAGACATGAGGTGAACATGGTCCTTGCACCTGCCTCTCCATAAAAGAAGAAGAGAAGAAGAGAAAGAACAGTCACGAGGCGAACATAGTCTCTGCACCTGCCTCTCCATAAAAGAAGAAGAGAAAGAACAGTCACGGGACGAACACGGCCCTTGAACCCGCCTCTTCACACAAAGGAAGAAGAGAAGAAAAGAAAGAAATGATCACGAGGTAAACATGGTCTTTGCACCCGCCTCTCCTCACAAAAGAAGAAGAAAAGAAGAGAAAGAAGAGTTGCGAGACAAACTTTTACCTCCGGCCTTCAGCCACCCAACAAATAGAAACCAATCAGCATTCCGCCGACGGGGCGTTAAACCGAAAAATATTCAGCCATCGGGGCTTCAAGCCGATAGATATTCAGCCATCGGGGCTTCAAGCCGATAGATATTCAGCCATCGGGGCTTCAAGCCGACAGATATTCAGCCATCAGGGCTTCAATCCGACAGATATTCAGCCATCGGGGCTTCAAGCCGACTAAACCTTCCGCCGACGGGGCGTTAAACCGACTAGACCTTCCGCCGACGGGGCGTTAAACCGACTAAGCCTTCCACCGACGGGGCGTTAAACTGATTAGACCTTCCGCCGACAGGGCGTTAAACCGACTAGACCCTCCGCCGACGGGGCGTTAAACCGACTAAACCTACTGTCGACGGGGCGTTAAACCGACTAAACCTTCCGCCGACGGGGCGTTAAACTGACTAAACCTTCCACCGGCGGGGCGTTAAACCGACTAGACCTTCCGCCGATGGGGCGTTAAACCGACTAGACCTTCCGCCGACGGGGCGCTAAATCGACCAACTTTCAGCCATCGGGGCTTCAAGCCGATAGATATTCAGCCATCGGCCTTTGGGTCGACAGCTACCCCATCATCGGCCTTCGGGTCGACAGCTACCTCATATCGGCTCCTAGCCGACAGCTACCTCATAATTGGCACCTCAGCCGACAGCTTCCCAGTTAAAAAAAATAGACTTCTCACTTTGGTTCGGATCCTTCCCCGGCCAGAGGACAATAGAATAAACCTTTCATTTTGGTCCGGACCCTTCCCCGGCCAGAGAACAAAAGAGACCCGTCTCTTCGACTCTCACATCCAGCTACCCAACGCCCCTCTGTAGGGCCATTTCGGCCGGGGCCCACTGTCAGGATTAATCCATCCGTCCCACCGCGCCTCCCGATTCAGGCTTCCGCAGCCCACTCCCCAGCATCTTTTAGCCCCTATGGCTCACTCCCGTAATGTCCCTTGGGTTCTATAGCCCGCTTCCCTAATATCCTTTCGGCCATTTTACCGTCTGCTTCCCTAATTACCTTTACTACCACTACACTTATACGTAATAACAATATTTTCTTATGCAAAAAAAAATAAAAAAATAACACAAAAAAAATAATAAAATAAAAAAATAAAACAAACACAAAAAAGAAAATGGAAACAAAAAAAGAGAATGCATGATTGCCCTGCTTGCATGGTTGCTTAATATAGAATAATACACCTCCTTGAAATTATCTAGGACCGTGTTTCCTTACTAAATAATATCGCCCCGATTCTGGATGCACGCGCGTCACGGCGTACGCTCGAAGGGAACTCGATTATGGCGAGTGCACACGTCAAGGGGAAGAGTCATGGCCGAATCGCTAAGCCCAACTCACAAAATAAACCTGAGACAACGCTCCCACACTTAGCACTTAATGTGTTCAATAGCCTTCGACTATAGGGATTACCGGAATTTCTTCTTAGCACTATACGAAGACTTGAATTCCTGCACTAGCGTGAAAGGTAATCGTGAGGAAAAAGCTGCCTACCCCCACTGTAAAAAAAAAAGAGAAGAAAAAAAAAGAGAGAGACACGTGAATCCGAGTAGTCGGGAATCCCCATTGAGACACATGAGGAGACTCGCGCGAAATGGTGAAGCGAATTATAATAAGGATGAAACCTATTAGCCGGAAATCCCCATTGAGACACATGAGGAGACTCGCGTCAAACGGTGGAATCCGTAATAGAATTACAATAAAGATGAATCCTAGTGGCCGAAAATCCCCATTGAGACACATGAGGAGACTCGCGCCGAACGGTGAAATCCGCTACCAAAATAAACAGAGGGGGGGCTGTGCGAAGCTACCAAAATCGAGAGCCTGAAACATATGTGTAGGCGCTAGAGTGATCCTCGAGTGTCACCAGGAAAACCTGCATATCCCAATGGTTAGGGCTCTTTGTTCACACATTTGCACTGCCACGCCACAGAGAATTGCCTCGGGTGAAATGCGTGAATTTAGGCTATGCATGCAAGACATCGATATCCTCTTGACGGGTGCACCACCCCTCAATTATGCCTCGCGGCCCGCACCGCATCTACGAATTACGGGCGACGTCCCTATCCTATCCCCTATAGAGGGAGCTGCCTTACTCATATTTATGTTATGCCTGCTAATGAATGCTTGCATTCTTTAAAAAAAAGAAGAGAAAAAAATGATGACAAAAAAATAACATAAAAATAATAAAAATAATAATAATAATAAAATAACAAGAATGTGCGTATGAAATAAACTCAATTTCGGCCATCGAAGCCTACTTTCCTAGCACCGGCTCGTAGAGCCCAATCTTGGCCCCCATGGCCTACCTCTTGCCCTCGCGGCTCGTTAATCCCAAACTTTGGCTCTTTAAGCCCGCTCCCAGCTTGACTGTTTTGACTTCCCTTATCGGCTCCTGAGCCGACAGCTTTCAATTATCGGCCCCTGAGCCGACAGCTTTTCAATTATCAGCCCCTGAGCCGACAACTTTTCAATCATCGGCCCCATGCCAACAGCTTTCAATCATCGGCCCCTGAGCCGACAGCTTTTTAATCATCGACCTTCGGGTCGACAGCTTTTCAATTATTGGCTCCCATGCCAACAGCTTTCAATTATCGGCCCCTGAGTCGACAGCTTTTAATCATCGGCCTTCGGGTCGACAGCTTTTCAATTATTGGCTCCTATGCCAATAGCTTTCGATTATCGGCCCCTGAGCCGACAGCTTTTAATCATCGGCCTTCGGGTCGACATCTTTTTAATTATTGGCCCCCATGTCAACAGCTTTCAATTATCGGCCGCTGTGCCGACAGCTCTTATATCATTGGCATCCACGCCAGCAGCCACCCGGAGTTCTTCAAAAAAAAAGAGAGAAAAAAAGAAGGGAAGAAGAGGAGAAGAAAAAAAAACAACAAAAAGAGTGAAGAGAAAAAAAAAGATGACAAAAAAGAGAAGAGAAGAAAAAGAAGAGAAGAAGAGAAAAGAGAGAAGAAAAAAAAAGAGAGACAAAGATACCAACATACGGCTTCAGTTCCCGACACTCCGTCGGCACTGATGAAGAGACAAAGAGACCAACACGCTGCTTCAGTTCCCGACACCCCGTCGACACTGATGACGAGACCAACATACTGCTTCAGTTCCCGACACCCCGTCAGCACTGATGAAGAGACAAAGAGACCAATATGCTACTTCAGTTCCCGACACCCCGTCGGCACTGATGAAGAGACCAACATGTTGCTTCAGTTCCCGACACCCCGTCGGCAGTAATGAAGAGACAAAGAGACCAATATGCTGCTTCAGTTCCCGACACCCCGTCGGCACTGATGAAGAGACCAACATGCTGCTTCAGTTCCCGGCACCCCGCCGGCACTGATGAAGAGACAAAGAGACCAACATGTCATGTCAGTCCCCGACACCCCGGCGGCACTGACGAAGAGAAGAAGAGACCAACATACTGCTTCAGTTCCCGGCACCCCGCCGGCACTGATGAAGAGACAAAGAGACCAACATGTCATGTCAGTCCCCGACACCCCGTCGGCACTGACAAAGAGAAGAAGAGACAAGCAAACCACGTCAGCCCCTGACATCCCGTCGACACCGACGAAGAGAAAAGGAGACAAGTACACCCACAGGCACCGCCCGGCTCATCCTTCGCCTACGTTACCCGTGGGTTGGGGGCATTTGTGGGCATGTAAAATTGCACTCCCATACGCCCCAACTAGTCTAGCATCAACAACGACTCCGAATAGAAAAAAATTACGGGGAAGATGGGCCATCCGGACTCTCCGAACACACGCACATTGCCGTGAAGCCGTCTCCGGAGTCACGACAGTGAAGAGAAATCAACCGCCAAGAGCCCCGCAATCCACGGGCCTCGAAGAAAATCAAATGGGCCACAACTCGCGCTCTCAACGAGCTCAGGATTGCCCATTCAGGCCTTCAGCGGCACGCTCTCAGGCCCCTTCAGCGGTACACCCTGAAGCCTTCAGCGGCCTCTTCAGCGGCACGCCCCCAAGGCCTCCCAGCGGCACACCCCCAGGGTTGCCCAACAGCACACCTGTGCCCTCCTCCAGTGGCACACCCCGCCCGGGCTAGCCTCTTCAGCGGCACGCCCTTTTGGCGCTTCAACGGCACACCCAGCCCGCGCCTCAGCGGCACGCCCCTGATGCCGGAGTCACGACAGTGAAGAGAAATCAACCACCAAGAGCCCCGCAATCCATGGGCCTCGAAGAAAATCAAATGGGCCACAACTCGCGCTCTCAACGAGCTCAGGATTGCCCATTCAGGCCTTCAGCGGCACGCTCTCAGGCCCCTTCAGCGGTACGCCCTGAAGCCTTCAGCGGCCTCTTTAGCGGCACGCCCCCAAGGCCTCTCAGCGACACACCCCCAGGGTTGCCCAATGGCACACCCGTGCCCTCCTCCAGCGGCACACCCCGCCCGGGCTAGCCTCTTCAGCGGCACGCCCTTTTGGCGCTTCAACGGCACACCCAGCCCGCGCCTCAGCGGCACGCCCCTGATGCCCCTTCAGCGGCACACTCCATGCAGCCCTTCAGTGGCACACTCCCTGTGCCCTTCAGCGGCACACTCCCTGTGCCCCCTCAGCGGCACACTCCCTAGGGCCCCTCTTCAGCGACACACTTGCAGGCTACTCTTCAACAGTGCGCTCTCCGTGCCTTCGACGGCACGCCCCAAGGCGCCCAGCGGTATGCCCCCGATGGCCCTTCAGCGGCACGCCTTTCGTGCCCCTTCAGCGGCACGCCCTTCGTGCCCGTTCAACGGCACGCCTTTGTGCCCCTTCAATGGCACGCCCCTAACACCCCTTCAGCGGCACGCCCTTTGGGCTCTTCAGCGGCACGCTTGCCGTGTCTTCTAGCGACATGCCTTTTGGCCCTCTCAGCGGCACGCTTGTTCTGCCTGCCAGCGGCACGCCATTTAGGCTCTTCAACGGCACGCTCCGGCAGGACGACGTGATGCCCACGCCCTATGGATCCTTGGCGCGCAGTGGGCTGTCCGAGGTGTCGGCCGGGGATTGGGCCACGTTGCCTATCCCCCTGCCACCAAGGACGACGGGTCAAATCCCCAATCAATGCCTCCGGTTTCCCACCTCCGACTGCCGTGTTCGGACGCTCCCGCCGTGTGGGGTATAAAGACCCCTCTCCTTTGATACAGAGCGGGGGCACAAAAAAAAACACACACAGGCAGAGGGCGAAAAGAAGAAGAGAAGAAGAAGAGGAGAAGAGAAGAAGAGGGAAGAGAGGAAGAGAGGGGAGAGGCTTCGCCGCTCCACCCACCGCCGCCGTCTGTGCGAAGAGGGAAGAGAGGAAGAGAAGAAGAAGGGGAGGGGAGGCTCTGCCTCCCCCCTCCTGCTGCTCCGTCCATCGCCGTCCGTGCGAAGAGAAGAAGAAGAAGAGGAAGGGAAAGAAGAGAAGAAGAAAAGGGGGAGAGGGCCTGCTGCCCTTTCCCTCCCCGTTGCTACTCCGGTTCCCGGCGTCCGTGCGAAGAGAAAAAGAAGAAGAAGAAAAGAGAGGAGAGAGAAGAGAGTGAGCTGTGGGAGAGGAGGAGTCCATGCTTCATCCCCCTCCCCACTGTATTTCTTTTTCTTCTTTCTTTTCCTTCATTTCTTTTTTTTTATCGCCGCTGTGATGTATTGGCCCCCCGGGGCACTCCTCTTGTGAGAATAAAAGTGAAAGGCCTGCAAATTCTTTTGGACGTCTTTCTAAGGCATTTCTTCCGTGTTTGCATCCTTCGGTGTTTCACGTCCCTTTTTTTCCCCTTCTTTAGGGTTTACTTCTTGCCAAGCGTTTTCGCTTTCGTTCGCCCCACTCGTATCTTCAACGGTACACCCAATTGTGCCTCCAACGGCACACCTAGTCACTGTAGACACGCCGTTCTTGATATTACAGTGAGTAAATCTCATATTACACTATGATACCCCAAGGCGGCCTTCACATTTTTAATTACTCTAGTGATTTCCTATTTTTCTGATCTTTTTTTACATTTTTCTGAATTTTTCCGTGAAAAATCTTGGAGGTGTCCAGGAGACTGGACGCCTCCATAAATTCATATATATATAAAATAATAAAAATAATAGAAAAATTGAAAAATCATGGAGGCGTCCAGGTTCCTGGACGCCTCCATAAATAAAAATAATAAAAAAATAAAAAAAATCATGGAGGCGTCCACTCCACTGGACGCCTCCATCAAATGACAAAAAAATGAAAAAAAATAATAACATAATAAATAAAATATATATATATTCTTGAAGGCATCCAGGAGACTGGACGCCTCCATGATTTGACTCACGGGTACCCCCGACCGTTGGTCGAGTTGTCGTTTGAAAAGAATCCAAATTATGGAGGCGACCCCCGGCCCCCGGCCATCGACTGACCGTTGCTCAGTCTGTCGTTTGAAGAAAATCCAAGTTATGGAGGCGTCCAGTCCCCTGGATGCCTCCATCAATCAGCTCACGGGCATCCCTGACCACTGCCTGACCGTTGCTTGGCCTGTCGTTTGAAAAGAATCCAAATTATGGAGGCGTCCGAGCCCCTGGACGCCTCCATCATTCAGCTCAAGGGCACCCCTGATCTCCGACTATCCGTTGGCTGGCTTGTAGTTTGAAAGGAATCCAATGTCATGGAGGCGTCCAGGCCCCTGGACGCCTCCATCCTCTGGAACTCTATAAATAGAGGCCTACCCCCCTCAGTTTAGGGGGTCGAAAAAAGAGAGCCGATAGGCTGCCGAATTCTATTTCTAACTCGCGGGTGTTTTGTAGGGGGGGAAGTTCTGCCGGATTCCTGGGTGCCCGTGCTCGCGGGAGAAAGGCCGCCTTCGCCCATCGTGCTCCCGCGTCGTCCTTGCGCTGCCGAAGCTCCGCCGGGCCTCGCCATCGACCATCCAATAAGCCATTCTCCTCTCTTCTTTCCTAGTTATCTTGCATTCATCATATCATATCTTCCACCCCCCCCCTTTTTATGAGGGAGTCTCTTCCCATTCTTACGTTGGCATAATCGCAATTCATCATAAGCAATTTTCTCCTACTCGTGTCCGAGAGGGGTTTTAAAAGACAACACCAACCAGGTGTGTGTCCTACCATCATTTCATTACTTGCATCGTTAGAATTGAATACTGCACCTTCGTCTTTCTGATCCACTCGTTACTTGTTTGTCGTTGTTTTGCAAGGGTAATTAAAGAAAGCCCTCTCTGTCGGCCGGCCGAAGGGGGAGGAAGAAGCAACCCGCCATTTCCCGCTCTCGACGATTCACGGTCTCCGTGCCTCGTACAAGGTACACGCGATCATTTCTTTTCATTGAGGTAACCCCTCTGGCGATCACATCCCTTTAGCATCCTACGTATGCTCTTTTCTCTATTGGCACATTTCATGCCCCTTATTAGCCTTTAGTCACGGCGAGTTTTCGTTTTCTCCTCTTTTAAGTGGATCCCTCCTCGGCTTCCACAGATTGGCGATCACGGTGGGACCTCAGTTGCTTTCTTTTAGTTACTCTTGCAGCCTCTTGTGATTTGCTTTATCATCTCTTGCGTGTTGTTTATCTCTCAGTTGCTTTCTTTTAGTTACTCCTGCCGCCTCTTGTGATTTGCTTTATAATCTCTTGTGTGTTGTTATATCTTGATTGTCTTGTTATTCTGTTATGCTCTATATATCTGTCAGCATTTCATCGCATACGTCTGTCCCTCTTTTCTATCTTTCTTTTTATTTCTTTCTAAGGACCACCCTCTCTCGGTGAAGGAAGGACTCTCCGTCGGGAATTCCTCTCGACGGACTAGGATCTCCTTCACTGGGACCTCTGTAAGTCCCCGATAGCGAAGGATTCCCTCTTCGTTCACTGGGCAGGTTGTACCACTGAAGTTCCCTGGAGATAGTCAACCCATTCGTGGTGAGTCGAGTGTCCCTAGTTCACACGGCGGTAAAACAAAGGTGTAACTAGGATTTTTGCAAATTTTGTGTGAATTTTTACAATCGTTAAAAAGAAGAAAAAAAAGAGTTAAAAAAAAAAGAGACGTAAAGCATCCACTTGTGTGTTAATCTCTGCTGCTTATGTGCTGGTGTATGTTATTACGTTCTGGAAAAGTGTTAAGGATGGCCGAGTATAATTACGATGCTTTCGAGGCTAACGCCTTCGGCTATGAGCCCTAAATGCATGACTCGGGTCATGGCTCTTACGTAGAATACAGCCCGGACCAGGGCTACCAAGGTGGGCCTCATGTCTACGCTGTGGATGCCGGTCCATCCCACGAGCCCTCACATGAGGTGCCGAACGTTGCCGGGGATACATCTTCCCTCCAGGACATCTCCTCTCTGTTAGGTGTCCTCGCCAACACCCAGCTCAACCCTGAGCAACTTCAGGCCTTCCAGGCCATTCTGAAAGGGAAATCGGTTTCCCCCTCTCCCACGGAGCCGAATCCGGCTACCACTCATGTCCAAGAGTCTGTACAGGCCATTCCCTCCCCCTCACCTCTCGGGCAGGCAAATCAACAGCCTCCCTCCTTCCAATTCCCCTCCCAATCTCCGGCGCCAGCCGCCCTCCAAACACCAATCCAACCGGGCCTATCCATTGCTAGACCCCAATACCCTTCCTGTCCTAGGTTTCCTTCTCAGGTCTCCGGGAGGCCTACCGCTTCTCCGTGGCAAGCGCCACCTTCACCAATTGACCCGTTCACCCAGTCCCTCTTGAACAAGTTGAACAAGATGGATGAGCAATTCCGAAACTTACAGAAAATGGTGGATGTAAAATCCACCCCTGAGATTTCTCTGCCTGTCCTACCAATATTTCGCCTTCCCCCTTCTGAGATGCCCACGTACCGTAGGTACAACGGCACTGGCAACCCCTCTACCCATTTGAAGGACTTCATGTATGAGTCCTCGTTCTGGCAGAATGATAAAAGATCCCTGGCATACCTCTTTAGGAGATCATTAGATGGCCCTGCACTGGAATGCTTCTACGCCCTAGAGCCGAGTGAGGCTGAGGACTTCAACGTGGTTCAGAGGAAGTTCCTACAGAGATACCGGGATCGGGTTGGCCCGTCTCTTTCTATCACCGACCTGGTCGCCGAAAAAATGAAGTCGGACGAAGATTTCGTCCAGTATGCTGATAGATGGAGGTATCTGGCAGAGAGGATAAAGGATACCATCTCAGAGCCAGAGCAGGTGAAGATGATTATATCAAATGCTACCCCCTAGTTTAGGCATATCCTGGCAATGAACAAGCTCAACACCATGGAGGAACTGTACGAGAGGGCTCGGTATGTCCAGACACAACTGAAAGATTCCCCTCTCATGCATATGTTCGAGCCACCAAAGCTGAGGGTGTTTAGGAAGCCGGGCACTGGTGTCCAAGATGGGGTGACAGAAGGGGTAGTGACAAATGAGCAGGTGAGTGTGGTTGGCAATCCCAACCAGCAAGCCGACCTCAGGCCTCCACAAACCCTACCACTCCCCTTCCATCAGAACCAACAGGGTCAGCAACCCTATCGTCCTCCCCTACAAAACAACTTCTATCAGAACAATGTGGCACGACCCTTCCATCCCCAGCAACAACAACCGCCACCTGCTCAGTACCATCATGTTCCACCCCCGGGGAACTACGCCCCCCCACAACAACAGAGAAGGCCGATTGGCCCGAAGAGAGCTCACTACCCACCATTACCGGAATCACTACCGGACATCTTTAATGCTCTCATGGCTGTTAATTCACTCGTCTTGCCTAAAGAAAGACCCATATGGCCACTAAACGTTGACACGTCCAGATATTGTGTTTACCATAGGCAGCCGGGCCATACAGTGGAGAACTGCTTTGATTTTAAGGACTACATTTATGATATGAATGATGGACACTTAATTGATTGGGATGAAATGAGGAGAGTTGTCGCCGCTTTGAAGGCAAGGAGACCTCCCCCCAGACCGTAATTACAACAATCTCAGCAGGTCCCACAGCAACAACCGAACATGGGCATTGTTCAAAACCCACTCCCGGAGCACCAACGACCCAATCAGCAAGTCAACCCCATCTCTTCCTTCCCAGAAATCGGAAGAGGGCAAGGTTGGCACGCAGAGGGCACCTCCGTTCTTGTTGCCAATCACGTTCCTAGCCAACCCCCTCGCCTCATCCGGTCGGCACCTCTTTCTGCTCGAACCACGCCACAACCCCCGAGTGGACCTCCTTTTGTCCCACAATCATCACGCCCTCTTATCCGCTCCCCCGTCGCCAGTTCCCTCCCGGTCCAGCCCTCCACCACACCTCTACCTACACCCTCAAAGCCCCTAATTTTGCCTCGCCCATCCAAGGCCCCATCCACCTCCGCCACTCCTTCACCCCTACCCTCGAAACCTCTCATCATCCACCATCCATCCCAGGTGCCGTCCACTCCGCCTCCATCTCTCCCAAGCAAACCCCTCATCAGGATCCCTACACCTGTCATCACCTCCGCTTCGCCGACCATCCCTCCCCCACTTAAACCTCTGATAAAACCCATACCAAACCCCGTCGAGGTGCAACCAAAGCAACAAGCCATGGTGCTCCGAAGTGGAAGGATCTTCCACCGAGTTTTTCCCCAGAACGGTCGGAGTCCAGAATAGTCCCAACAAGAGAAAGGAACTGAAGAGCAGTTAGAGGAATCCATCCCCGGGACACAATATGATCTTCTAAAACATCTGGACAAGATGCCTGCCCAAATCTCCATCTTAGAATTGATTAAGAGGTCCACGTCCCATCAAGAGGCACTAATGAAGTATCTCCAAATGGTCATGGTGAACGAGGATCTCCCGGTAGAGAAGATATCGTCGGTGCTGACACCGACAAGCACGCAACCGGCCATCACATTCCATGACCACGAGCTTGCCCCCCAGGAAGCTCGGAAATATGCTTTGTGCATTGCAGTGAAGATCAACGGGGTGCCCGTAAACCCGTGCCTAGTGGACACGGGTGCCTCAATCAATGTGATCTCCATGAACACTCTCTTGCTATGTGGGGTTGATTTAGAACAGATAAGGCCATCGGCTATCACAGTCACCGCATATGATAATAGCAAGAGGCCTCCGCAGGGAAGGATTATCCTTAATGTAGAAGTGGGTCCTGTTGCTGTTCTTACGGAGTTTCACATCCTCGACATGGACCCCACGTTCAAGGGCATATTGGGTCGTCCTTATATAGAGACGCTGAATGCTGTCCCTTCCACCAACCACCAATGCTTAAAATTCCCGTACAAGGGACGGATCATCAAGGTGTTTAGCATGCCCCTGCTCCCTACGGTGGATGCTATTAACACTTCATTTCCCTCTGTCTGGCCGACCCATAGGCCTATCCTTTCCCTGCTAGATGTGTGTGACCCTAGCCGCCCTTCACCAACACAAAGAAAGCCACTTCTTGGGCCGACGCCACGTTTCCCTTCCCACTCCAAGGGATGGGAGATCATGAACAACTTAGGTTACCATCAAGGCAAAGGTCTAGGAGCACAATTACAAGGAAGACTGAGACCGGTAGGGAAGGCCGGGGTAATCCTAAGAGCTGGCTTAGGTTTTGAAGGCCCGATTGAGGAAGGTGGAGAACCTCTTACATGGACCTTGTACTCTCATTTCATAAAAGCGCCGGTTATACAGTTGGGGGATCAGTCGCAAGAATCACATGGGGAAGTTCGGATTGCCTACTTAGCCGAAAGTTGCACGAGGGCTACAAAGAAGGGGAAGCACGATGACCTGGACTGCGAGTGGAACAAGTGGTTCGATATACATGATATTTCCATCGCGTTACAACAGATGTTCTCGCCTCCGAACTTGGAGGGGCAGTTTTTGATCTCCGAGGTGCCAAAAGGTGTCGTTGACATTGCCGAAATTCCAAGTTTTCCTCGCCAAGAGGACGTTGCCATTGACGGATCGCTTTCCGTCATTCTAGCTAATCATTCTCCTCAGCCGTTGCTGCTGACTCTTTCTTGGGCTAGACATTTGTCTGATGATATTCCTAGGTCCCCTTCTCTACTCACATTCTTACGCAGGTTTCTCAGCCCGCGCCAGATTTTCAACCATGATCTGCTCAACGAGCCTTACAACCCCTTAGCTATAGTCCCCTCCTCTTATTCCCCAAGTTCTTTCAATTGTCTTGTAATTGAAAATGAAAATGAAAACGAAAAAAAACGTCAATTTTCAAACTTCTCAACAACACATCTTCGTTGAGGAAACCTCCTACATCTCCCACAGGTGCGTCTCGCTTTGCGAACCGCCCGTCCAAGGTCCGATGAGCGACCTTTTTCACCCCTCCTCCGAGGGGCCTATCCCTGTACATTCTTCACCATCCCCTTCAACATTTTCTCCCTCTGTAAATAATGTCAGTCAATCTAGGTCAAGGGTAGTACCTAGGAAGAAATCCAAGGGTAGGCGGATCCCTCGTCGATTCCTTCTGGATTTAGCCATCAGGTGTCAGGTCCTTCTTGCCATCCCTCAGTTATTAGAAAATCTCGTCCAACTACCGGAAATGGAATGTGAGGACAACTGTGCAATTGATGAAGGGTATGGAGTTTATGAGATCATAGATGAGGAATACCCTAGTGAAGATGAGGGTGAAGAATATGAGGATACGGCTGCTGCATATGCTAGTGGAGTGAGGAGATTCGACGGGCCGTCAGTCGCTGTAGAAGAGTACACCAAAGAAATCAACCTGGGGACCGAGGAAGACCCTAGGATCGTCCTCATAAGCAATAATTTGCCGCCATCTGAAGAAGAGGAATTGATCGAGGTTCTCAAGGAGTATAGGGACACGTTCGCATGGAGATACGAGGATATGCCGAAATTGGATTCCACCCTGGTCGAACACCGCCTAACGCTAAAACCAGGGTCTGTCTCGGTAAAGCAGAGGTTAAGACGTTTCCACCCCCACATGGCTTTGAAGATGAAGGAGGAGGTCGATAAGCTCCACAAAGTCAAGCTTATTAGAGTCGTCATATATCCTCAATGGGTGGCAAACATTGTCCCGGTCATGAAAAAGGATGGAAGGGTGAGAATTTGTATCGATTTTCAGGACCTTAACCGCGCGTGTCCAAAAGATGATTTCCCCTTGCCTCACATCGACGTGTTGGTTGATAATACAGCAGGCTATGAAACTCTCTCGTTTATGGATGGATTTTCAGGGTATAATCAGATCCGTTTGGCGGAAGAGGATCAGGAGAAGACATCATTTACCACACCTTGGGGAACTTATTGCTATTTGGTCATGCCATTTGATTTGAAGAATGCTGGAGCTACTTATCAAAGGGCTATGATGGCAATATTTCATGACATGATACATGTGTATTTAGAGGTGTATGTAGATGATTTACTGGTGAAATCCAGGACTAGGGCAGAACACTCGAGAGTTCTAGCTAAGGTGCTGCAAAGATCGAGGGAGTTCAATTTGAAAATGAATCCAAAAAAGTGCGTATTTGGTGTCTCGTCGGGCAAATTGCTTGGTTTCATTGTGAGTAAGAGGGGTATTGAAATAGATCCCAACAAAGGTAAAGCAATTAGGGATATGTCACCTCCGAAAAACCTGAGAGAAGTTCGAGGGTTAATCGGAAGGTTACAATTCATTCGTCGATTTGTGTCCAAGCACTCGCAAAGGTGTAGACCTTTCTACGAGTTGACCAAGCCGGGAGTAGAATTCCACTAGGATTCTAAGTGTCAGAAAGCTTTCGAAGGGTTAAAGGAATATCTGGCTAGTCCGCCCGTTCCTCATCCCACCCAGGCCAGAAAAACCTCTGATCCTCTACATCTCAGTCTTGGATGACTCTGTGGGAGCCGTCCTCGCACAAGCTGATGAAGAAGGTAGGGAACGGGCAACCTACTACCTCTCCAAACTCCTCAACTCCTGTGAGCAGAAGTACACTGCCATGGAGAAAACCTGTGCTGCCCTCGTTTGGGTGGTACAGAAATTGAAACATTATCTCCTGGCTCACGAAGTCCGTTTGATTGCTCGCATGAACCCCATCAAGTTCCTTCTGGAGAAATCTGTCCTTACTGATAGGCTAGCACGCTGGCAGAGTTTCCTATCTCAATTCGACATCACCTATATCCAGCAAAAGGCGATCAAAGGCTATGCTATAGCCGAACATCTCGCCCATCACCTTCTTCCTAAGTTCGATCCTGTCCAATCAGAGTTTCCAGATGAGGAACTAATGTCCGTCACTCAATCTGAAGAGCCAATGTGGACGTTATATTTTGATGGAGCTCTGAATTCTCAAGGGAAAGGAATCGGCGTTGCCCTCCTGTCACCTGAAGGCCTCACGTTCCCACTGGCTTACCAGCTCAAATTTTAAGTTACCAATAATATAGCTGAGTATGAAGCCCTTCTAGCTGGCCTGGAACTCGCTCATTCTCTTCGTATCACCGAATTACGAGTCGTGGGTGATAGTCAACTCATTCTTCGCCAGGTGCTCACTAAATATCGCACTCGCGATCCTAAACTCAAGCCATACCAAGAACTCACAGCTGCCTTTGCCAAACTGTTCACCAAACTGATCTTTGTCCATGTCCCTCGCCATGAGAATATTTTGGCCGATGCCCTCGCCTCATTGGCGTCATCCTTAAGGTTCCCTCTAGGGAGATGGTTTGAGTCCATTCACATCTATAAGCGCCATGCCCCTGCAGTTGATGACGCTTCCTACGTGAACATCAAAGATAGGATAGCAAGAAAGATCCTACAGGAAGGAATCCTTGAGAAGAGGGAGATCATGTTGGCAGAAGCCGAGGAAGAACTGGCTGATGAGGAGAAACCATGGTTTTATGAAATCATCAAATACTGCAAAGATCAGTCATACCTTGAAGGAGCCACCACAGAAGATAAGAAGGCCATAAGAAGAGCGGCTCAGAAATATACATTGGTGGGAGGTCTACTCTACAGGAGGAGCCTTACCGGTGTTCTGTTAAGATGTCTTGATGACGACGAGGTTTGGAAGTGTGTAGAGGAGACACACTCAGGTGTGTGTGGGGGCCATGTAAATAGTCAGATGCTCGCCAAGAAGATCATTAGGCAAGGCTTTTATTGGCCCACTATGGAAGAGGATTGTGCCATCTATGTCCGTAGGTGTGTCAAGTGCCAACTTTACGCCGATAAAATTCATTCACCATCTTCCTCACTTCATCCAATATCCTCCCCATGGCCTTTCTCCATGTGGGCATTCGACATCATTGGTCCCCTAGGTGATCCCAATTCCCTCATCAAGCAGAAATCTTTCATCCTCATTGCGACGGAATATTTCACCAAGTGGGCCGAAGCCGAAGCTTACGCGGAAATCAAGGCATCAACAGTCTGCAAGTTCATCATAAAGAACATCCTCGCCAGGTTTGGCGTCCCAAGCACAATCGTCACCGATAATGGGCCACAGTTCGTCTCCCAGGACCTTCAGGACCTCTGCAAGAGGTACGCAATTGCATTGCATCATTCATCACCTTACTATCCACAAGGTAACGGCCAAGCGGAGGCCACCAATAAAATATTGCTCAAAATCATCAAGAAAACCTGCGAGTCTAGCAAATTTTCAGATTGGCCAGAAAAGCTTATCGAAGCTCTATGGGCGTATCGCACTTCAATCCGTACCCCCACCGGGCAGACTCCGCTTGCCCTTACTTATGGTATGGAAGCGGTAGTCCCATACTAGACCCTGATCCCTTCTCTCCGAGTACAATTAGATGAGGAATTTCCCCTTGACGAACGTCGTAATTCACTCCTTGCCCAGTTGGAACTCTTGGATGAGAAACGGCTGGCCGCTGCCGAGCACGCGCGTGTGTATCAAAATAGACTCGCTCGCTTTTATCAAAAGAAGGTCGTTAAGAGAAAATTCAAAGTCGGTGAGATGGTTGTCAAAAGAATTTTTTTCAAACCTGGAGGGCCGCGTTCTAAGCTCCAACCCAATTGGGAAGGACCATTTGTAATTCAAGCTGTGTACCCTGGCAACGCCTATAAGCTAGTCAATGTCGAAGGGACCGAGTTATCCCACCCTTGGAACGGGCTTTATCTTAAAAAGTACTACCCGTAACTTAGTGTCAAAATACAAAAAAAAATGATGAATAGACAGAAAACAACAAAAATTGAAAACCACTAAAAATATGAAAATTCAAAATGCCGATGACTGGTGATCACCATGTAGTTAGGTCACTGCATCCAACCTTCATGTTAAGATAGGGCCCATTAAGGCTTGGTAGGCACCGGGTCTTGGTCTGCCAGAACCGTGGAGATCCCTGTCCGGCCACATCAGCCTATGCTCACTCAAAGGAAACCAACATGTACTCGCCTATGTATTTTATCTAAAAAGTTGGTAGCATCACCGACAGTGGGGTCGCACCCAGAAGATCTCCGGAAGCTATAATATTTATTCTCTTCTCTTCGACAAAACGAGACAGCCGGCGCCCTTAAAACGCTGAGCATGAGAAACCAAAACTCAAACCCCTTAAGGCAAGAGTAGGATCCATTTCCTCGAGCATCGATCAGAGCACGAGAAGAGAGCAGTGTCCCCGCAGGCATACAAGAGGGAGCCCACAACGTCAAACTATATCTCCCTCGCAAAAAGAAACATAAAACCAAAATCAAGAAAAAAGCCTGGTCGTCACCGTGCCTGATGCGATAAATGAAATACCTCAAGACAAAAAGTCTAAATCCACAAAAGGAGTTATGGAATGTAAATGATCGAGATTTGGTCCGAAGTTGTCTGAAAGAGGAGAGTTAATGGGCCCTTATTGGCTCGCCGGGTTAACGGTTTTGCCAGTCCTCTCAGGAGGTTTACCCCATACACTCTTCCTTCTTCCTTTGAAGATGAACGCTAGATGGAGTTTCTGAAGGGTAAAACCCGCCAAGGTCTGCAACCTTATTTTAATACACACGTATGGTTGCCTACTTTGAAAAGCAAAAGCTATCGCTGCGAAGGAGTCTCTGTGTTTCTGGCCGGTTAAGACCCATGTTTACCACCTTGTTGTCTTGTTGTTTAACCTTGGGCTTAGGCCAATGCAAGCGCGTCACCCCTGGGTGCGACGGCGTCTGATTCCTGGTCAGCGTCGCGTGATTGGTCGTTAGGGTTCTAGGGTGTTCCATCATATACTATCTAGAGTTGTGAGGAAACAGACTCGGGTAGGGCAAATCATTTACCTTGAACACTTTTTGGGCGAATCCCTGTGGTCGGAAGCAACTGGGAGCCTAAACATGGCATGGCGATATTGTCATCAGGGTAAGTCTTAGCCGGCGGGATCATCATTCGAGGGGTCTAGAGGCCCAAATCAACCTAGATGTGCACTTAGGATACCTGGGAGGTTAGTAAGAAACCCCTGTTCTCATGAAGGTAAGGTGCCATATGGGTGCTCATCAGGCTTTAGCGATAAAAAAATGATAAAAAGAAAAAAAAGAGAAAACGTAGATATTTGGAAAACAAAAAAAATTAGAATGATAACAAAGACAAAAAAAGCCAGAAAAATAATAATAAAAAAATCATTTCGCATGATTGCATTTGTATGCAGCATTTCATTTTTAAATTCCGCTTGCATTAGTGTGCTTGTCTGTCACATTCATCGTTATCGCATCTTTCCCCTGCCTTCGTTAATAAAGGCTTGGCCCCTTGACCCATTATCAAGGACAGTTGAAGTGAACACCTGCTTATTGAGCAAGGGGCCAAGTCAGAACAGAGATACTGACCTGTTTGTTTCAATGATGCGTGCAAGGATTCAAGATAGCAAGAGTGAGATGAAAATCAAACAAAATCATACCTTTTATTCGATTCTTAAATAATGAATTGTACATTAAGTTCCACATTCTCTCTCTACATTACTTGTCCCGCCACCCTCCGGGCAAAACACCCTCAAGGGTGCTACCCAGCTACGAAAAGCGGTACTTCTACCGCTCTGTACACCTCTTCCCATTCCCACACCCCGGCGCTGATTCGTGGGAGCGGCAAAGGAGCTACTGACACGAAAGCCACGCTCTCGTGCTCTTCGGTAGCGCTCCTCACCATCTCTCAGCCATTGTTCAACGAGGCCAAGGCTGGTTCGGAGTTCGAACAACTGGGCCTCCATGACCCTTCGCTCCTCCCTTTCAGCTAATCTATCGGCTCTCTCTCTTTCTCTGTCCCTCTCTTTCTCTGACCGTTCTCTCTCACGATCTTCCCTCTCCAATTGAAGGGGGATTCTAAGCTCCATGGCATCCCTGGAAGAATCGTCATCCGGACGACGCCGCAATTCCTCCTCCAGCTCTGCTATTCTAGCCTCTCTCTGTGCAGCATGGGCAAGTGACTCCTGCATCTCCTTTTCCTGCCAGATATACTATCTCAGATATGTGGCAAGGCAAAAAAAGGAGAACTCAACATTGAAACTCTTACATGTATAGAGAGCATTCCTTCTGCCTCCGCGGCACGCTGCGTAGTCCGAGCAAGTTGCTCGTGAAGCAAATCAAGTTCTGAGGCGGGGATCCATAAGCTGGAAGAGACGCCGCCTCCTCCCATCGCTGACGAAGCCGCGTCGATCTGGGCGCGCTATAACCACATGGGATGAAAATTAGCGGCCGAACGCCATCAATCTACAGTTTTAATTAGGAGTGCGCATTGTACATACACCTACCGAAGTGCTCAAGGCTCCACGGGTGTCGCCTAATTGTTGCTCCGTTTCTGCCAGGCGTGATCGCAAGTCCGCTATCATGGTATCACGCACATCCTGCAACCATAGGAGTCAGCATCCACAGAGAGGAGAGGAGGAAAGGAGAAAAGAGGAAAAGGGAGACCCACCTCCACAAGTCCCCGGGGTTGGAGCCGCTTGTAGACACGCCATTCCTGACGTCTCCTGAGAAAGTCTCATATTATTATACGACGCCCTGCGACGGCTTACGCATTTCGAATCACTTGAGTACTTCCTTTTCTTGAGTCTTCTTCCGCCCTTTTCGGCATCCGGAATCGTCTCGTCATGGCATTCGGACGGCATCAACACCAGTCAGACGCATCAAAAGGTTCCGGAACCAAGAAGGGTGTCTGCCGGGCGCCCGCCGACGCCTGATCTAAGGACCCGGGTGGGTCTTAATGGGGGCGTCCAGGCCCCTGGACGCCCCCATATTTTTAATTTATTTTATTTATTTTTTCAGGGCTTAAACTAAATAAAAAAATATATAAATTAATGGAGGCGTCCAAGACCCTGGATGCCTCCATAAAAACAAAAAAAAATAAAAAATATATATAAATTGCCAGTTGGCATACAAAAACAAAATAAATAAATAAATGTATATATATTAATGGAGGCGTCCAGGCCCCTGGACGCCTCCATAAAAACAAATAAAAAATTTAAAAATGCCAGCCCTTGTATAAAAGACAAAAGAAAAACAAAAAATAATATGATTTTGGAGGCGTCCAGACCCCTGGACGCCTCCATAAATTCCCTCACGGGCGCCGGCCACCGAACGACGGTTTGTCGTGTGTGAAAAAAGCCAAAATATAGAGACGTCCGGTCAGCTGGACGCGCCCATTTCTGAATCACGAGGCGCCGCTCACAAAACCACGCGTTGTCCGAACCGCGTGCGGCCGTCGTCGGTTTTCGGTGGACCTAATTGAGTCGTCCGGAACCTTGGACGCCTCCACAAAACTATTCCTAAAAAATCAATAAAAATAGAATAAAATATTATTTCGGCCCTGATGGAGGTGTCCAGGGTCCTGGACGCCTCCACCCTCCGGAGCCCTATAAATAGAGGCCCACCCCCTCAGTTCTAGGGGAGCTAAGCAGTGATCCGATAGGCTGCCGGAGCCCAGAGGCTACGGAGTCATTTTTCTAACCCGTGGGGTCTTTTGTAGGTGGAGGTTCTGCCGGCTTCTCGGGTGCCCACGCTCGCGAGAGGAAGGTCGTCTTCATCCACCGCGCTTCTACGTCGTCCCCATGCTGCCGGAGCTCCGCCGAATTTCACCACCGGCACATCCAATAAGCCAACTCTTTCCTTTTCTTCGTAGTTCTTTTGCATTCATCATCTCGCATCCATCATCTCATTTTCCTCCTACTCGAGTCCGAGAGGGGTTTAAAAGATAACACCAACCAGGTGTGTGTCTTCCCGTTATTTCGTCATTTTTATTGCAAGGATATGAATACTACACATTCATCTTTCTAAGCCACTTGTCATTTGTTTGTCGTTGTTTTGCAAGGGTAGCCGAGGAAAGCCCTCTCCGTCGGCCGGCCGGAAGGAGAGGAAGAAGCAACCCGCCATTTCCCGCTCTTGAGGTAGGCGCGATCACCTTCTTATTTTGGGGTCTTTCGGCCCCTGGCGATCACATCTTTTCATCGAGGCCGCGGCGAGTCACTTCCCCAATGGCCGTTTAAATTTCTGTTCTCATATTCTTTTTATATCCTGTTATATTTTGCTTATATCATCGAGGCCGCGGCGAGTCCCTTCCCCAATGGCCGTTTAAATTTCCGTTCCCTATATTCTTTCTATATTCTATTATATTTTGCTCATATCATCGAGGCCGCGGCGAGTCACTTCCCCAATGGCCGTTTAAATGTCTGTTCTTATATTCTCTCTATATTCTGTTATATTCTGCTCATATCATCGAGGCCGCGGCGAGTCACTTCCCCAATGGCCATTTAAATATCTGTTCTTATATTCTCTTTTATATTCTGCTATATTCTGCTCATATTCTCGAGGCCGCGGCGAGTCACTTCCCCAATGGCCGTTTCAATTCTTGTTATTTAATTTCTGCACCATTCCCGTCCCCCCGAGGTCGCGGCCAGTCACTTCCCGCTATGGCCGTTTGAACCCCATATCTTGCTATATTATACTTGTCCCGCTCGCCCCGCCGGAGCAATCTCCCGTGGTGGCCCCTTCTCCCTTCTCTCTTATTTCTGTGTTGCAGCAAAGCAAACAACCAAAAAAAGAAGGAGCCCGCGCGCTCTCCGCTTCCCTCTTCCCCCGCTCTTCGCCTTGCCGCGTGACGTCGCTCACAGATTGGCGATCACGGTGGGACCTCTACTGCTTCCTTTCGGCTACCCTTGCAAGTTCGGCACCATCCGTGCCTCTCCACCTTCGCGCCCGCGCGCGCCCCCGTTGTGCTCACGGCAGCACCGTCAGTTCTGATTGGTTCTTTGTTTATTGTATGTCTGTTATTTCTGTTATTTTCCCACTCCATATATCTGTCGGCATTCCATTGCATACATCCATTTCTCTTTTCTATCCTTTTTTTATTTTTTGAGGATCACCCTTTCCCGGTGAAGGAAGGACTCTCCGTTTGGGAATTCCTCTCAACAGACTAGAATCTCCTACACTGGGACCTCCGTAAGTCCCCGACATCGAAGAATTTCCTCTTCGTTCACTGGGCTGGTTGTACCATTGAAGTTCCCCGGAGTTAGTCATTTCATTCGTGGTGAGACGAGAGACCCTAGCTGACACGGCGGTGAAACAAATTGGAATTAGGGTCCTTCCTATTTTGTGTGAACTTCTGATCTGGTTAAAAACACAAAAAAATTATCAAAATCAAAACAAAAAAAGGGACGTAAAGCATTCACTTGTATGTTAATCCATGCTAATTGTTTGCTCGTGTATGTTATTACGCTCTCAAAAAACATGATGGATGGCTGAATATAATTACAATTGTTTCGAGCCCGACGCCTTCCGTTATGGGTCTCAAATGTGTGACCCAGGTCACGACTCTTATGGGGTCTACAACTCAGACTGGGGCTATCATCCTGACCCACATGTTCATCCCATGGACGTTGGCCCGTCCTATAAGTCCTCATATGGAATACAGGCCACTGTTAGTGGAGCTTCCCCCTCCACTAGTGTTCCCTATGCCTGGGATTTCATGGCTTCTCATGTCGACTCTCTCAGCTCTCAACTTGGAGCCTTACAGGCTGTTATTGAGAGGAAATTTCTTCCTCCTTCCCCTCCTCAAGCCAACCCCCTTCACACTTTCATGAATAACGTCACTAAAATGGAGAAGGATTGGAAGGAGAGAAGAGATGAGTATGGCATTGAGAATATGAGTGAGCAAGAAGTTCTCCCAAGTTTTAACGATCAAGTGGACGCCGTCTGCCCACCATCCATTCATCACACTAATCCATACAGCTCTCCGCCTCCACATCCACATCTATATACGCAAATTCCTCCATGTCAATATACGTCACCTCATCTCATCAACACGCCTCCACCACGGCCTCCATTTGAACTTGATGATCATAAAGAATTGGAAATGGCACATGATGAAATTTATGAAGATTTTGAATATACACCTACTCCGAGTTTTCTTCGTTTCCCTCTTCCACTGCTCCCACAAGAACCCCCTGCTCAGGATGAAGCCACTAGTTCTACCCCTGCTTATGAGTCATCATGGTGTTACGATGACGGGTTTACACCCCAACAACCCGCATCAATGCACCATGAATCACCTTCTACCCTTAACACCCCACGTATCACCAAAATCCGACGTTTCCTACGTACCAAGCCTTCTACTGTCACCCCTTCAATTGTACAAATAACCCCCACACCATTGGCTTCCACTGAGCATTCCACTAACTCTTGTTCCCAACCGAGTAATCCTCCATCGTCTCCACCTAAAACCTCCACTAGCCTTGTAACCCCGAATCCAACCATTCCTATTCCTCCACTCCCCTTACCTAAACCCGTGATTAACCTTGAGCCGGGCCCATTGATTGTTGCACACGAGCCAACCTCGTCTCCTCTCGAGAACAAGGAGAAGCCCGTCGTGTCTCAACCTCCACTTGTCCTTCCTATAGCCCCCATCATTGAATCTCCATTACCCGTTGAGCCTGTTGTCTCAATCTCGCCCCCTTCCACCACCTCTCGGAGTGGGTGTCTTTCTACAAATACATGTGCCAAAGATGATGTTCAAGAATCAGACAAGAAGAATTTGGCCACGGCAATGCCATTCAAGATCCAAGATTTAATTTGCCGAATGCCGATTCGGGTTCTTGTGCCGGTCACCTTTGAGAATGCCGAATTTCCATCTGCACCAATGCCCATCAAGAAGGACCCTCAGGAATTGGTGCTGACCAAATCAGGGGCCAAAATAACCACGATCACGTTACTCATTGGCCAACATGCTTTCAAGGCTCTTATTACCCCTTGTTCGGTCATAGTCCAACTGACGAATCAAGAGAGGAGTTTCTCCTCCAGCATGGTGATGACACATTCCACTGCAAAGGGGATAATGAACTCTGTACTCGAGGGCGAGTCAGGGCAGTTCTTGCTGGAAGCTTTTGACATCATGTCTACTTCCCACCAACTCCCATGCGAGGGACGAACGCCTATGCTACCCAGCATGACCACGTGTGATATTCCAACAGCCTTGAGCAGTGCCCCAAAAATGAAGCTCCTTATGCCAAGCATCCAACTTCCAATGATAGACACCGTTCATCTGCCACGGGAGTTATTTCCAAGGGAGCCATTTCATGTCAAGATCCCTACTTCGCAAGCGGAGCTCTTAAATCTTTGTTTTGATATTTTGCCAAGAGAGTTACCGTTCATGTATGAATGTCCAAAGGGCCTTATTAGAAGTCCGTCAAATGAGAGCCTGTGGGCCCTGACCATACTAATGGACCCGATTGGTCAGAGAAAGAAGAGGCCTTCTGCCTGGGCACATCATTGGGATCGGCCTGCAAACCCAAAAGGCCAAGAAGCCATGTTGAAGGTTGAGAGGCCGCAGTATGAGAGAGTATTTACCAAGAAGAGGGAAAAGCATAAAGTGAAGCTTAAGGATAATAAATCCCTTGTTGAAGGAGCCCACATCAGTTCATCCACTTCCTATCCCGGTCCATCACTGCTCATGCTGCTATTCAACTTCTTTTTATGGGCAGTCCATTGGTTAAGGAGACGCCTCCCGTCATCTAAATCTAAGTCATCAAGCTCCTCTGCTCTAGGGTCCCCGAACCCTCACATTCCTCGTTGTCCGGAGCTTCCGGACCCCTACATTCATCCCTGTCCGAAACCTCCGGACCCCTCCCTATTTAATTCCATGTTTTTATCCATCTCTCACCCCCATCCGGAACCTCCGGATTTCTTATCTTATTCTCCATCTCTCTCAGGGCATCGCGCCCTTCCTTCCCATATCCACCTGGAACCTCCGGGCCTCTCCTTCTTTCGATTTATCCTTTTGTTCTTCCAAGTCATCACGTCCTTCATTCTTTTCACCCCTTTGAATTGTCTTTTTACACACCTCCCAGGGCATCGGGTCCCTCATGATCTTCTTCCTCCGGAACCTCCGGATTCATTTCCCCATGATTCTCCTCTTTACGTCCGGACCCTTCGGATCCGCCTCTCTCGATTCATCAATTTCTGATTCCTCCCGATCCCACTCCCGAGTTCGACCCCGTTCCTTCCACGTTAACTTCCTCGGGCACCTGCCCGTTCTCACACTGTTTCCGAGGCTTTAGTCCTCACTAATTTCTTTGATTTCTTCTCATCCTGTAAATTCTTCTAGGTATCTTTCACCTAAATCTTGTTTTATCCCCCACTTATTTAAAATAAACCGCCCTAGTTGGAGGGTTATTGTATAAGAGAAGCCTTACTGGTATTCTGTTAAGATGTCTTGGTGACGATGAGGTTTGGAAATGTGTAGAGGAGCACACTCGGGTGTGTGCGGTGGCCACGTAAATAGTCAGATGCTCGCCAAGAAGATCATTCGCCAAGGCTTTTATTGGCCCACTATGGAAGAAGATTGTGCTGTCTATGTCCGTAGGTGTGTCAAGTGTCAACTTCACGCCGATAAAATCCATTCACCATCTTCCTCACTTCATCCAATATCCTCCCCATGGCCTTTCTCCATGTGGGCATTCGACATCATTGGTCCCCTAGGTGATCCCAATTCCCTCACCAAGCAGAAATCTTTCATCCTTACTGCGACGGAATACTTCACCAAATGGGCCGAAGCCGAAGCTTACGCGGAAATCAAGGCGTCAACAGTCTGCAAGTTCATCATGAAGAACATTCTCGCCAGATTCGGCATCCCAAGCACGATCGTCACCGACAATGGGCCACAATTCATTTCTCAGGACCTACAGGACCTCTGCAAAAGGTACGCAATTGCATTGCATCATTCATCGCCTTATTACCCACAAGGTAACGGCCAAGCGGAGGCCACCAATAAAACATTGCTCAAAATCATCAAAAAAAACTGCGAGTCTAGTAAGTTTTCAGACTGGCCAGAAAAGCTTATCGAAGCCCTATGGGCCTATCGCACTTCAATCCGTACCCCCACCGGGCAGACTCCATTTGCCCTCACTTATGGTATGGAAGCGGTAGTCCCGTACGAGACTCTGATCCCTTCTCTCAGGGTACAATTGGACGAGGAATTTCCCCTCGACGATCGTCGTAATTCACTCCTCGCCCAGTTGGAACTCTTGGATGAGAAGCGGCTGGCCGCTGCCGAACACGCGCGTGTGTATCAAAATAGACTCGCTCGCTTTTACCAAAAGAAAGTCGTTGAGAGAAAATTCAAAGTCGGTGAGATGGTCGTAAAAAGAATTTTTGTCAAACCTGGAGGGCCGCGTTCTAAGCTCCAACCCAATTGGGAAGGACCATTTGTAATTCAAGCCGTGTACCCTGGCAACGCCTACAAGCTAATCAACGCCGAAGGGACCGAGTTATCCCACCCTTGGAATGGGCTTTATCTCAAGAAATACTACCCTTAGCACAAAACAAAAAATGATGAAAAGATAAAAAACATCAAAAACAAAGAAATATTGAAAACCACTAAAAATATGGAAAATTCAAAATGCCGATGCCTGGCAGTCACCATGTAGTTAAGTCCCTGCATCTAACCTTCATGTTAGGATAGGGCCCATTAAGGCTTGGTAGGCACCGGGTCTTGGCTTGCCAGAACCGTGGAGATCCCTGTCCGGCCACGTCGGCCTATGCTCGCTCGAAGGAAGCTAACATGTGCTCACTTATGTATTTTATTCAAAAAAAATCGGTAGCATCACCTACGGTGGGGCTCCACCCAGAAGATCTCCGGAAGCTGTAATCTTTATTCTTTTCTCTTCGACCAAATGAGACAGTCGGCGCCCTTAAAACGCTGAGCATGAGAAACCGAAACTCAAACCCCAAAGGCAAGAGTAGGACCCATTTCCTCGAGCATCGATCAGAGCACGAGAAGAGGGCAGTGTCCCCGCAGGCATACGAAGATGGAGCCCACAAACGTCAAACGACTATATCTCCCTCACAGAAAGAAATACAAAATCAAAATCAAGAGAAAAGCCTGGTCGTGACCGTGCCTGGTGCGATAAACGAACCCCTCAAAGCAAAAGTCTGAATCCACAAAGGGGGGCCGTGGAATGTAAATGCTCGAGATTTGGTCCGAAGTTGTCCGAAAGGAAAGAGTTAATGGGCCCTTATTCGCTCACCGGGTTAACGGCTTTGCCGGTCCTCTCAGGAGGTTTATCCCCTACACTCTTCCTTCTCCCTCTAAAGATGAAGGTTCGATGGAGTTTCTGAAAGGTGAAAACTGCCCAGGGTCTGCGACCTTATTTTAATATACACATTTTGGTTGCCTACTTTGAAAAGCAAAAGCTATCGCTGCGAAGGAGTCTCCGTGTTTCTGGCTGGTCAAGACCCCTGTTTACCACCTTGATGTCTTCTTGTTTAACCTCGGGCTTAGGCCAATGCAAGCGCGTCACCTATGGGTGCGACGGCGTCTGATTCCGGGTCAGCGTCGCGCGGTTGGTCGTTAGGGTTCCAGGGTGTTCCATCTTATACCATCTAGAGTTGTGAGGAAACAGACCCGGGTCGGGCAAATCATTTACCTCAAACACCTTTTGGGTGAATCCCTGTGGTCGGAAGCAACTGGGAGCCTAAGCATGGCATGACGGTATTGTCATCAGGGTAAGTCTTAGCCGGCGGGATCGTCATTCGAGGGGTCTAGAGGCCCAAATCAACCTAGATGTGCACTTAGGATACCTGGGAGGTTAGTAAGAAACCCCTGTCTCACGTAGGTTAGGTGCCATTTGGGTGCTTGCCGGGCGTTAGCAATAAAAAAAATTGAAATGATAAAAGCACAAAAAAATGGAAAAGAGAAATGTACATATTTGCAAACAAAAAAAATCTTTTTATGATGAAACAAAAAAAAACAAAAAAATATCAAATATAAAAAAGAAAACAAATCAATTTTGCATGATTACATTTGCGTGCAGCATCTCACTTTTAAATACCGCTTGCATTCGTGTGCTTGCCTATCGCATTTATCATCACCGCATCTTTCCCTTGCCTTCGTTAAATAAAGGCTTGGCCCCTTGACCAGTTATCAAGGACAGTCACAGTGACCATTTGCTTATTGAGCAAGGGGCCAAGTCAGAACAGAAATTCTGATTTGTTTGTTTCAGTGATATGTGCAGGGATTCAGGTAACTGAAGCAAAGGTGAAAAACAAACAAACCAAACCTTGTGTTTTATTCCAAAAAACCAAAAAAATTTACATCAAGTTCCGTCCTCTCTCTCTGCATTACTCGTCCCACTACTCTCCGGGCAAAACACTCTCAAAGGTGCTACCCAACTACGAAAAGCGGTACTCCTGCCGCTCTGTACTCCTCTTCCTATTCCCACATCCCGGCGTTGATCCACGGAAGCAGCAGAGAAGCTACCAACACGAAAGCCACGCTCTCGTGCTTTTCGGTAGCGCTCCTCACCATCTCTCAGCCACTGTTCAGCAAGACCAAGGCCGATTCGGAGTTCGAATAGTTGGGCCTCCATGGCCCTTCGCTCCTCCCTTTCAGCCAAACTGTTGGCTCTTTCTCTCTCTGCGTTTCTTTCCCTCTCTGCCCGTTCTCTCTCACGGTCTTCCCTCTCCAACTGGAGAGTGATCCTCAGTTCCATAGCATCCCTGGATGAGTCGTCATCAGGATGACGCCGCAGTTCCCTCTCCAGTTCTGCTATCCTAGCCTCCTTCTGCGCAGCTTGGGCAAGCGCTTCTTCCGTCTCCTTTTCCTGCCGAGTGTACCATCTCAGATACGCGATAAGGCGTAAACAAAGAGAACTCAACGCTGAAACTTTTACCTGTATACGGAGCATCCCTTCTGCCTCCGCAGCACGCTGCGTGGCGTGAGCAAGTTGCTCATGAAGCGAGTCAAGTTCTGAGGTGGGAATCCACAAGCTGGAAGAGGCACCACCTACTCCCATCGCTGGGGAGGCCGCGCCAATCTGGGCATGCTACGACCATGTGAATTAACAGCCAACATCTGGAATCTGGGGATTTAATTAGGAATGTACTATACACCTACCAAGGCGCTCGTAGCTCCGCGGGCATCACCCAACTGTTGTTCCATCTCTGCCAAGCGAGTTCGTAAATTCGCTATCATGGCATCCCGGACATCCTGCAGCCTTACAAGTCAGCATTTTCACCAGAAAAACCAAGAAAAGGAGAAAGAAGAGAAGAGAAAAAGGGGAAACCTACCTCCACAAGTCCCCGGGGTTGGAGCCGCTCTGCGTACTTTGTCCTATATAGACGCAAGTAGTCCTCGCTGTCCCGCGCCTGTGATTCTACAATCGTGCCACCCCGTTGCCAGTCCTCATACTGTTCGGGGAATCGCACGCGCCAGTCAATGCAGGTCGCCGGTCCCCGCGTCTTTCTCCCGACACGAGGTGGCGCAGCTGAATCCACCCATTCTTGAGCCAGTCCTAAAGTCCTCATAACTAATCGTAGCCGAAGCGGCTCGATTTCATTCAGGCAGTGCATCCATAGTTCCCGTCCGAACCGGGCACGACTTGCTAGAACCCACGGCTGGTTGGCATCGACCATGTCTGAGTAGGGTCTCCAGTTTACCATCGCTGCAGGGAACTCCTGTAGCTCTCGCCTTAGCACCATCAGTTGGTAGGTTAGGGGTGCCGCACTCATGATGGGTTCCCACCGCCTGGCTAGCGGCACCATCACGGGTCGCCAATGTCGAGCTCTCCCCATAGGGAGGTAATAATAGCTCCACAGCTGCTCGGCGCAGGCCATCAGAACTTTGCAAAAAAATAACAAAAAAAAATACAAAACAAGTAAAACCAAAAAAATACCTGGATGAATGGTGTGAAACCACTCACAGTCATCTCACGATCCGTTTCTTGGAATAGGCCTGCAAACAAGTGCGCCAGCATGGCAGCTCCCCAGGCATAGTACCCTACTCTTTCAAGGTCTGACATCAGTTCCAGGAAGCAACATTGGATACCGTCCCCTTTCGAGCTCAGTACCAATCTCCCCAAAAGGAAGAGGAGAAATCTCCTCAAATCTATGTTACATCTTTCCCAGTTGCCGAAATCTGTGCAATACACGGCACGGCATCCTGTTTCTATCCTTTCCATGAACTCTTCTGAGGATTCGTCATCCCGCCGACGAGTGTCGGTGAGCCCTAATGCATCCATGAGGGACGCCCTAGATACCGACCTGTTTTTCCGACCATCTAGGTCCAAACCCAGTAACTTCTGGGCACCTTCTCGGTAGTCCGCGTAAGTGACTCTGGTCACTGCCTCGCCATCCACCTTGAGACTCGTAATTCGGACCACATCTTCCAAGCTGGGCACCATGTGCCCCCAGGGCATCAGAAATGCCCGGCTCACTGGGTCCCATCTCTCACACAAGGCTTGGATCAGGACTAGGTCAAGCTGGATCGGCTCGATCCGAAGGAAGGTACCAAATCCCATCACGTCTAGCCTCGCCTTCTGAAAATCTGGGAGGCCCCTGTACGCTGCTACTACCAACTCCCATAAGATTTGTGATTTCATCACAACCTACACATACCAGGAATGGGGGTGAGGTTTGGTCAGAAGAAAGGAAGAAAAAATGAGAGAAGGGCAAGAAAACTTGGCTTACGAGTTGTGATTGGGCCCTTTCGCTGAAGTGCCCTTCAAAGTCTGAAAGCCTCCTGGAACTACTACCACTGGACCTGCTTCTCTTCGAGGAATGGGAAGATTCGCCCTCCATCCAACTCTCAGAATTTTGAACTCCTCCTCTCCCGTGAGAACTTGTGCTCCTCGAGTTATTCCTCGATATACCTGGGAAGATAAAAGGGACAAGAATTTATAGAAATGGAAGGAGTGCGGGCCAAGATTGCCTCCATCACCTGTCGATGATAGCCCTCGCAATAAGACACCGGCCAAGCGGCCCCATGTGTCGCTTCACCGCTCGCACAGGGTGATTGACTGGACGAAGAATAGGACGAATAGCCCCTATGTTGTCTAGGGATACCCTATCATGTTTTGGAGGACGTCCGCAAAATTTGGCACGACATCCGGGAAAAGGAACTAGGGCCGTCAGTATTGACTTCGACGGTAGATTCCCGTGGAAAATGGTCACAACAAGACGTGATTCTCCGCTCGAGGCGGAGTCTCGACAGATCCGTCACATGGGAACAGTGCAAAGGAGAAGAAGTGTAGGGAAGAAGGAACGCACAAGAGGACGAACAAGCATCAGAAAATCAAATCACTCCATTCATAATTCTACATAAGCTGTCAAAAACATCATAAACATAAAGAGGTGGCGGGTCCACTAGCCCGCCAATCCTCACCATCACTCGTCTCTCTGGGCACTCTCCTCCTCTCCCCCGAGGTGAGGGTCCCTCAGAAGCCTCCGGGATCCCCGTGCAGTAGCACCTGCCTCGCCTCTTGGCACCTGCTCCGCAGCAGTGACTCGCTGCTCCTCCCCTGGCGTGGCAAGGAAGCCACTGGCGGCAAAGCGACCAGACTGCCGGAGTCGCTCCCCGAACTCTCGCGCTCTCTCGTAGCGCGTCTCCATCCCTCCTAGCCTCTGCACGACGGCCTGAAGGCCCAGCTGTAGCTCCCTCACTTGGGCCTCCAAGGCCCTCCTCTCGGTCAGATCCCGCTGTCGCTCGGACCTTCTCTCGGCTTTCTCTCTCTCTACCTCTCTCCTCATCATCTGCAGAAGAACCCTTAACTCCAGGATGTCTGGAGAAGGTCTCTCCTCACCACGATGCCGCAGCTCCGCTACAGTCGCCACCCAGGCGTCACGCTCCTCTTCCGCCCGGGTCGCACGGGCCACCGCACCGGCAAGTTGCTCCCGGAGGGAAGTAATCTCGAGAAAAGGGGCCGAGGAACTGGAAGATCCGCCAGCCACTCCTACCGTCGCTGTCTGCTGGGCACGCTGGAACGAAATAAACAACGGCCGTCAGTGAAACCCCAAAATCTGAAGATAAAAGTGTGGCACATAACTTACCAGGAGCGACAACTCATGTTGAGCGACGGCCAGCTGCCGCCTAGTCTCTGACAGTTGGGCGCGCGAACCACCAATGCCACGCGTGTCCCCAGCTTGGGGAAGCCCCGCGTAGCTCTCTCTCTGCCGCCGCAGGAAGTCGGCACTGTCCTGCACCAGTACACCCCCTTGCTGTCCAGGGAGACGTACGGGCCAGTCCTCGAGCCTCACCTTGCCGCGACTCTCCCTCCTGACGCGGCTCGGCTCATCCGCACTCGCCCACTCATCGGCCAGGCCCAGGGTCCTTGCCATGTCCTGCACCAAGAAAGGGGTCCCATATCAGTCAAAAGGAACGCGTCCCCTGTCTAGGACGCGTCCATCATTTGAGTGCAACACTCGCCGAACCCTTTCCTCCTCGCGCGGCTCGCTTCAAAACCCAAAATGAATTAAAAGAGGAAGAGATCGGAGGACCTACCGGACCGTGTTCACCTCCTCCCACGCCATCGGGCCCCTCGGGTCCCTCGGGGGCCCGAAGCGGCCCTTCCTCCTCCATGGACGCCGTTCCGTGCTCGGGCGCGTCCCTCCTTGGGCGAGGATTTTCTCGTCCCTCTCCACCTTCACCACGGTCGGGCCCACCGAACTCCATCGATCAAAAGAGGAGGAAGACGAAAAAGGGGCAAGCGCGTTTCGGCGGAAGGCGGGCTCGTTTGCGGGTAAGGCACGGGAGAAGAAAGGACCACCCGTCGCTTTAAATTTAAAATCAAGGATTAAGACGCGTCCTCGCGCCTGGACGCGCCCAAAAGGGGGAAAAGGAAACAAAATCCCCCCGTGCAAAGTATAGTTCCCCGCTGTTCAGGGCAAGGTCTCGCGGAGCGTGCCTCAAGGGACAACTCAGTGCAAAGAAGAAAGTGTGGGAGAGAGAAAAGTACACACAACACAAAAGCCATTTCCATTTCATATAATAGCCGAAAGTACATCATACAGTGAGAAGGGTGACGTACAAGCAACTCTCTAACTCTCACCGTCACCCTCCTGGTCATCTCCTTCCTCCCTCCTCTGACGGAGATCCCTAGGGGGCCTCCGCGACCTCTGTGAACCCTGAGAAGCCGTGCTCGCCTCGCCCTGCGGTGGCACTCCAGCCTCGAAGGCGCGACGACGCTCCTCGGCCGAAGAAACCAGATAGCTGCCCATGGAAAAAGAACCAGACTGACGAAGTCGCGCCCCGCGTTCCTTCGCCCTCTGGTACCGCTCCTCGCTCTCCCGAAGCCTCCCCTCCGCCGTGCCAAGACTCAATCGGAGCTCCAGCAGCTGGGCCTCCAGAGCCCTCCTCTCGGTCTGATCCCGCTGTCGCTCCTCCCTCTCTCTCTCCCTCTCCTCTCTCTCTCTCACCGCCTCCCTCCTCGACAACTCGAGGGCGATCCGCAGATCCAGCACGTCACGAGGGAGCTCCTCAGCCTCTCGTCGACGCTCCTCCTCCAGCTCCACAATCCGGGCGTCACGCTCCGCAATCCGGGCGTCACGCTCCGCCACCCGAGCGTCGCGCTCCTGCTCGGCACGAACAGCACGCGCCAGGGCCTCTCGGATCTCGGCCACCTATCAAGGCACACATGCACCGTAAGAGAACAGTGATCGAAGGAAAGCAGCTAGAAAAGGGTCGCGGCCAAGCAAACACTCACTCGAGCCTCGCGGTCACGCTCGGCCTCCTCAGCCCGAGCCACCGCATACGCCAGCTGCTCCTGGAAGGCAGAAACCTCCGGAGGAGGGCCCCGCGAACTGGAACCCGCTCCACCAGCCATCTCGGCTGCCGCTGTCTGGTGGACCCGCTGAAACACGGGGCAAACGTCAGTCAAAGGCTAAGCATCAAAAATCCAGGTCACAAAAAAATGCATCACATAAACTCACCAGGATCTCCAACTCCTGTCGGATGGCCACCAACTGTCGCCTGGCGTCCGCCAACTGGGCCCGCAGGTCGGCGATCATGGTATCACGAGCATCCTGCATTACACATAAGTTAGTGTCCCATGCATATACATATAGAAAGGTGGAGCAATTTCATTTCACTTACCCCTGCCATACCACCCAAGGAGAGGCGGTCCCCGTACGTAGCTCGGTACCGTCTCATGTAATCTGTGCTGTCCTGTACGTGGGACACTACTGGGACCCCACCCTGCTGCCAGTCATGGTACTGTGCTGGGAAGCGCGTACGCCAGTCCATGATCTTCGCCTTCCCCTTGGTCTTCCGCCCGATGCGGGCCGGCGCATCTACGTCAACCCACTCCTGGGCCAGCCCCAACGTCCTCATGACCAGTCTAAGCCGCAGCGGCTCAATCTCGTTCAGGCAATGGACCCACACGTCCCGCCTGAAGCGAGGAAGACCCGCTACAACCCAGGGCTGGCCAGCATCGCCCATGCCCAGGTAGGGCCTCCACACCACCTGCATCACCATACATACATTATGTTAGTTACCATTCAGTCTCATGCATAAACACAAAAAAATCATACGCATCTTACCATGGCCTCGGGATACTCGCTCAGCTCCCGACGAAGCGACGCCAGCTGGTAGCCGTGGGGTGCTGCAACCACGACCGGCCTCCACCGCCGCGCCAGAGGCACGGCCCTCCTGTTCCCATGCCTAGCCCTCCCCATCGGGAAATAGTAATAGCTCCACACCTGCATCCATCATACATCATTAGTACAAGAATTGCATATTTAACTGTGGGAATGCATAAATAAAATGTTTACCTGGAGGAAAGGTGCGAAGCCGCTGACTGTCGTCTCCTTCTCCGAAGTCTGGGAGAGATCAGTAATCAAATGGGCAAGCAGAGCCGCTCCCCACGCATAGTGCCCCACTCTGTCAAGATCCGCCAGGATCCCGAGAAAACGGCAGTGGATGCCGTCCCCCTTCGTCCCCAGCAGAAGGCGGCCCAGGAAGAAGAAAAGAAACCTCCGAAGGTCTAGATCCACCAGCTCCCTCTCGCTCGGATCATGGGTGAAAGCTGCACGAGCATCCCCCTCCAGTCGAGCCAAGAACTCAGCTCCAGTCTCGCTAACCCGCTGACGCGGGTCGACGAATCCGAGCGCCTCCATGATCTCCACTCGGCCGACTACCCTGCTGTCTCTATCAGTCACGCTCGTCTCTAACCACAGCAGGTCCAGGGCACTCTCTCGGTAGTCGGGGTAGGTGACCCCGCTGACTGCCTCTCCGTCAACTCGTAGCCCGGTGATCCGAGCCACGTCCTCCAGCGTCGGCACCATGTGCCCCCAGGGCATCAGAAACGCCCGGCTCGGTGCGTGCCACCGCTCCCTCAGTGCCTGGATAAGAGGAAGGTCGAGCCGGAAGGGCTCGATCCTAAGGAAAGCTCCAAAGCCCATGGCGTCCACACGCGCCCTCTGGAAATCCGGCAGCCCACGGTATGCTGCCACCACCAAGGACCAGCTGATCCGGCCCTTCATCACGCCCTGCAAACCACAAAACCAACAAAGAACACATCAGCATCATGAACAGTCATAAAACAATAACACTGTATATATACTACTTATTCTTTTATTTTATTTTTTATATTTTTAAAAATATTTATATTTTCTTGTGGAGGCGTCCAGGCCTCTGGACGCCTCCTCTTTTTTTCCTTTATTTTATTTTTTTAGAAAAAAGAAAAACAAAACCAAAACAAAAAAAATATATTAATAATATATATATTATAATGGGGGCGTCCTAGGGCCAGGACGCCTCCTTATTTTTATTATATTTCTATTACTTTCTGTAAATAATTAAAAATAAAAAGAAAAAGTGGAGGCGTCCACGCCCCTGGACGCCTCCTTCTCTCACTACCCGCCTTTCTCTCACAGCCTCTCGCACACCCGTTTTAGCCTATTGAACCACAAAGTGAGAATTCCGAGGTACTTACCGGGTCGTGATCGTCCTCTCCCGCGTCACCAGCATCCGCAGCGGCCTCCGCGGCCAGGAGAGGCACCTCCATCTCCTCCCACGCAGCAACCTCCTCTGCTGCGGCCTCCTCGGCATCATCCCTCAACCTCCTCGCACGACGAGCCAGTCGTTTCCGCTTCTCTGGACCCTGACTCGATCCTCCTCGCTCCATTGGGACTAAGAATGGGTCGTTTGGAGTGGCTGGACGGTCGGAATGAACAGTATAAGTGAACAGGGGGAGCCCCCCCTATATATAAAATGACCTTTCATTGGGGCGTCCAGGCGCCTGGACGCCCCCACAATTTTTATTTTTTTTTCAAAAATTCAAAAAAACTAGAGGCGTCCAGGCGCCTGGACGCCCCCAAAAATAAAATAAATAAAAAAAATAAAAAAATCAAAATAGGGGCGTCCAGGACCCTGGACGCCCCCATAATAAAAAATTTTCAAAAAATATATATTTATATAAGAATATGTATATAATCCAAACAAAATAAAAAATACAAAGAAAAAGAAAAACCATAAAAAAAGATAATAATTAAGGGGACGGGGGTCCGAAACATCCAAATGCCAAATTTTATTCCATCAGAAAAGCAGAGTGAACTACATCAGAGGCTTAGGCGCTTTAGGCCTTAACTTCCCCAGTTCGGTTACATAAGCCCTCCACGGCTCGCATTCCTCCACCACGTGCGCTAAGGCCTTTCCCGCAACACTTATCTTCCAGGGAGCTTTAATGGCCTTCGCTTCCTTCGCGTCCGCTTCAGTGCCCAACTCCCTTTTCTTCAAAGGAACAATGCCAGTCGGTGGCGGGAACGAATGGCGTGGGATGCCAATCTGAAGACAGCACCGATGCGCATGTAAAGGACGAACTCGGTCGCGCCGATCAGTTGAAGATCAACTTCGGGGGAAGACCTCATGAGGAGATCTAGCGAAAGCAAACATGCCGGTGCGCAAGTAAAGAAGCCTTGTGTCACGGTGCGGAAGTGAGACCGCCAGTCTTCACGTTTCTTCAGCCACGGAACGCGGTTCACTACAGTACCACCAAAGCCTAACACGTCGGCTATGTGGTGAAGCGGGCTTTGTTGGAAGAGCTTCGAAGCGGTTGGCATTCCCTCGCGGTGGTCGAATTTGAAATGCAAATCCAGCCAGCAATTCAAGACAAGTGCACAACCAAATGGAGGCTTACCCATGTTCGAGGCAGTAAGGCCACTATACAGGTAGGCGAGGACAGCGGGTCCCACCCTCTTTCCACGCCAAATCCCGCAGATAGCACTCAGTTGGTCTTCCTCCACTATGTTGTCGGTATAAGGAAACAAGAGAGCACCCGCCAGACAGATAGTGAACCCCTTCATGATTCCCTCTAAATAGTCATCGTCTGGTGACCCTCTCAGGGCGTCCGTGACCCACTCCGCAAGCTTTTGGAGATCGATCCCCTTTTGAGTACGGACCTTTCTGGCTGCGTCGGGCGGCATGAAGCTTCCAAGGACGCTTTCAGAAGTCCCCCGTGTCAGCATCCGCATAGCCTTCACCTTCCCGTCACTCTTGAATTTCTTCAATCCGAGCAGAAGTTCCACCTCCTCGAGGAGGATGGTCACCTCGAAGGTCGGGAAGATAAAAGTGTGGGTCTGGGGATGCCAGACCTCCACTAGCGCGCCCATAGCCGCCCAGTCCATACGAATCTTCTCGTAATGCTTGGCGTGAATAAGGAGCCCCTGCAGATGCCACTTCGAGAGTATGGCCCTCATGCCAATGGAGATATTGGAAGTCAGCTTTGAAAGCCATGGCAGCTTGGAAAACTTCCTCGGGCCTGGGAAGAGTGGATATGGCTGGAAGAGGAAAGAAAGAAGAAATGAAGAAAGTAAGAAGAAAGTTCACACGGAGAATCTGAAAAGAGTCGGCTTACCATATGCGACATGATCGTCCCACTCAAATGACCCTCGAGGTCGGAAAGTCGCCTAAACTCGCTACTAGGCTTGCTCCTCTTCATAACGCGGGAAGACTCTCCTTCCATCCTGAAGATCTCTAGATTCTCCTCTCCTTCCTCTCCTGAGCTTCCAAAACCCACCTTGGTGCATTTGAATGAACTAGCCTAAGGGGAGTTCTTATAGGAAGGGAAGGGTGCTACAGGACAGAACATGTCACATCAGCGGTCGCTATCAGGATTTTGTCTGGATCTCCTTTGAACAGTGGTGCGATTCTGCTATGATTCTGCTACTTTATGATGTTGCTAACCTTTGCTGGCCTGTGCAGGTTTTACTAACGGACGTCTTTGTCCTATCTCGTGTCCCACCTTTCATTGGTTGGTCCCACCTTGTCATGCATCGTAGTATATAATACCTACGCTACTAGAACATGTCGAGGACCTTGCGGCCCGAACGAATCTGGGATTTGAGTTCCCCTTCAACAAAAACGGTGATGATCCCGGAAGAATTTGGGTTGTACGGATAGGCCGTTAATTTGTGGTAGCATGGGGACGACGGTTCCATTCAGTGAGTTGGTGCGCGGATAAACGGGCCCCAGCCCAGTATCAGCTCACCGGGTCGGTATCCTGACCCGTTCTTCACAAGTTGACAATATTATCCTTGGCTATTTTCTATTTTAGTTTGTTTTAAATTTTTCTTTGAACCCAGCATGCATTCATATAGGACTTTGATTTATTGCGGAAGATCATTCAAGTGATTCGATTGTGAAAGCCGTTGTGCTCCAATTCCCACAAATATGAGATATTCCACTCCGAATAAGATACTGAGTTTCCTTGAAACGGCCCTACGTTGCTCTTCCAAACGAGACCCTTGTTTGGACAGACCCTCAGATATTCCTTTACCTTTTTTGACCCACCTTGGCCGCAGCACTTCCACATTGGCTGGTAACCGCTCCCCAAAGGTGAAACCTCCGGTTTATGACCCAGGTACTTCCACACCGAGAAGTTGGTCTCCTTTTGTTTCGTGCCTGAGCGCACATCTCACCCTCCCTTATTTGATCTCCGTCCAAGCAATCGTCAATATTTGAAAGACCTTCTTCAAGGTCGCCTCATTGAAACTCCAGGAAAGATTCCAAACAGTAACGTCAAAAGCGTGTCTCATCACACCTTGGCATCAACTTATCAGTCCGCTCCCACTTCACTCCACTCCACTTCGATACCATTCCACTACGTATCGCTCCCTTGCAAAGCAGACGCCAAGGCGGGGCAGCTGTAGACACGCCATTCCTGACGTCTCCTGAGAAAGTCTCATATTATTATACGACGCCCTGCGACGGCTTACACATTTCGAATCACTTGAGTACTTCATTTTCTTGAGTCTTCTTCCGCCCTTTTCGGCATCCGGAATCGTCTCGTCACGGCATTCGGACGGCATCAACACCAGTCAGACGCATCAAAAGGTTCCGGAACCAAGAAGGGTGTCTGCCGGGCGCCCGCCGACGCCTGATCTAAGGACCCGGGTGGGTCTTAATGGGGGCGTCCAGGCCCCTGGACGCCCCCATATTTTTAATTTATTTTATTTATTTTTTCAGGGCTTAAACTAAATAAAAAAATATATAAATTAATGGAGGCGTCCAAGACCCTGGACGCCTCCATAAAAACAAAAAAAAAATAAAAAATATATATAAATTGCCAGTTGGCATACAAAAACAAAAAAAATAAATAAATGTATATATATTAATGGAGGCGTCCAGGCCCCTGGACGCCTCCATAAAAACAAATAAAAAATTCAAAAATGCCAGCCCTTGTATAAAAGACAAAAGAAAAACAAAAAATAATATGATTTTGGAGGCGTCCAGACCCCTGGACGCCTCCATAAATTCCCTCACGGGCGCCGGCCACCGAACGACGGTTTGTCGTGTGTGAAAAAAGCCAAAATATAGAGACGTCCGGTCAGCTGGATGCGCCCATTTCTGAATCACGAGGCGCCGCTCACAAAACCACGCGTTGTCCGAACCGCGTGCGGCCGTCGTCGATTTTCGGTGGACCTAATTGAGGCGTCCGGAGCCTTGGACGCCTCCACAAAACTATTCCTAAAAAATCAATAAAAATAGAATAAAATATTATTTCGGCCCTGATGGAGGTGTCCAGGGTCCTGGACGCCTCCACCCTCCGGAGCCCTATAAATAGAGGCCCACCCCCTCAGTTCTAGGGGAGCTAAGCAGTGATCCGATAGGCTGCCGGAGCCCAGAGGCTACGGAGTCATTTTTCTAACCCGTGGGGTCTTTTGTAGGTGGAGGTTCTGCCGGCTTCTCGGGTGCCCACGCTCGCGAGAGGAAGGTCGTCTTCATCCACCGCGCTTCTACGTCGTCCCCACACTGCCGGAGCTCCGCCGAATTTCACCACCGACACATCCAATAAGCCAACTCTTTTCTTTTCTTCGTAGTTCTTTTGCATTCATCATCTCGCATCCATCATCTCATTTTCCTCCTACTCGAGTCCGAGAGGGGTTTAAAAGATAACACCAACCAGGTGTGTGTCTTCCCATTATTTCGTCATTTTTATTGCAAGGATATGAATACTACACATTCATCTTTCTAAGCCACTTGTCATTTGTTTGTCGTTGTTTTGCAAGGGTAGCCGAGGAAAGCCCTCTCCGTCGGCCGGCCGGAAGGAGAGGAAGAAGCAACCCGCCATTTCCCGCTCTTGAGGTAGGCGCGATCACCTTCTTATTTTGGGGTCTTTCGGCCCCTGGCGATCACATCTTTTCATCGAGGCCGCGGCGAGTCACTTCCCCAATGGCCGTTTAAATTTCTGTTCTCATATTCTCTTTATATCCTGTTATATTTTGCTTATATCATCGAGGCCGCGGCGAGTCACTTCCCCAATGGCCGTTTAAATTTCCGTTCCTATATTCTTTCTATATTCTATTATATTTTGCTCATATCATCGAGGCCGCGGCGAGTCACTTCCCCAATGGCCGTTTAAATTTCCGTTCCTATATTCTTTCTATATTCTATTATATTTTGCTCATATCATCGAGGCCGCGGCGAGTCACTTCCCCAATGGCCGTTTAAATTTCCGTTCTTATATTCTCTCTATATTCTGTTATATTCTGCTCATATCATCGAGGCCACGGCGAGTCACTTCCCCAATGGCCGTTTAAATCTCTATTCTTATATTCTCTTTTATATTCTGCTATATTCTGCTCATATTCTCGAGGCCGCGGCGAGTCACTTCCCCAATGGCCGTTTCAATTCTTGTTATTTAATTTCTGCACCATTCCCGTCCCCCCGAGGTCGCGGCGAGTCACTTCCCGCTATGGCCGTTTGAACCCCATATCTTGCTATATTATACTTGTCCTGCTCGCCCCGCCGGAGCAATCTCCCGTGGTGGCCCCTTCTCTCTTCTCTCTTATTTCTGTGTTGCAGCAAAGCAAACAACCAAAAAAAGAAGGAGCCCGCGCGCTCTCCGCTTCCCTCTTCCACGCTCTTCGCCTTGCCGCGTGACGTCGCTCACACCGCTCTGCGTACATTGTCTTATACAGACGCAGATAGTCTTCACTATCCTGCGCATGTGATTCCACGATTGTGCCACCTCGTTGCCAGTCTTCATACTGTTCGGGGAATCGCACACGCCAATCAACGCAAGTTGCCGGTCCCCGTGTCTTTCTTCCAACGCGAGGTGGCGCAGTCGTATCCACCCAATCCTGGGCTAGCCCTAGGGTCCTCATAACCAATCGTAGCCGAAGCGGCTCGATTTCATTTAGGCAGTGTATCCACAATTCCCGTCCGAACCGGGCGCGACTTGTTAAAACCCATGGCTGATCGGCATCGACCATGTCTGAGTAGGGTCTTCAGTTTACCTAGGTGAGGTTGTACATACCCGTTTAACTGGTTAAAAAAAATATACATATATACAAAAATAAATAAATAAATAAATAAATAAAATCCCACCATCGCTGCAGGGAATTCCTGTAGCTCGCGCCTTAGCACCATCAGCTGGTAGGTTACAGGCGCTGCACCCATGATCGGTTGCCACCGCCTGGCTAATGGCACCATCGCTGGTCGCCAATGCCGAGCTCTCCCCATTGGGAGGTAATAATATCTCCACAGCTACATCATCATATGCCGTCAAGGCCTCAAGTGGACTATTACAAATAAACACAAAAAATATATAAAAAAATAAAAAAAATACCTGGATAAGTGGTGTGAACAAGTGCGTAATGACAGTCATCTCACGATCTGCCTCTTGGGACAGGCCCGTAAACAAGTGCGCTAGCATGACAGCTCCCCATGCGTACTGTCCTACTCTTTCGAGGTCAGATAGCAGCCCTAGGAAACGACAATGGATGCCGTCTCCTTTCGAGCTCAGTATCAACCTCCCCAAGAAAAAGAGGAGAAATCTCCTCAAATCCATATTAGATCTCTCCCAATTGTCAAAATCTGTGCAATACACAGCACGACATCCCCTTTCCATCCTCTCCATAAATTCTTCCGAGGACTCGTCGTCCCGTCGACGAGTATCAGTGAGCCCTAATGCCCCCATGATAGACGCCCTAGCTACTGATCTATGCTTCTGACTGTCTAACTCCAACCCCATTAGCTTCTGGGCGCCTTCCCGGTAGTCCGCATAGGTGACTCCGGTCACTGCCTCACCATCCACTTTGAGGCTCGTGATTCGGACCACATCTTCTAGACTGGGCACCATGTGTCCCCAGGGCATCAAGAATGCCTGACTCACTGGGTCCCATCTTTCACGCAAGGTTTGGATGAGGACCGGGTCGAGCTTGATCGGCTCAATCCGGAGAAAGGCACCGAATCCCATCACGTCTAGCCTGGCCTTTTGAAAATCCGGAAGACCCCGGTATGCTGCCGCTACTAATTCCCATGAAATATGCGATTTCATCATGCTCTGCGCATGCACGAGGGATGGAGAAGGTTTTGTCAAAGGAGAGAAAGAAGGAAAGAAAGAAAGAAAAGAAGAATTAGAAAAGGGGCGGGGCAGGAAAGCTCAGCTTACGAGTTGCGACTAGGCCCTCTCGCTGAACTGCCCTTCGAGGTCCGAGAGTTTCCTGGAACTGCTACCGCTGGATCTGTTTCTCTTCGAGGAGTGGGAAGATTCGCCCTCTATCCAGAATTCTGAGTTCCTCTTAGTTGGCCCTCGATGCCCCTGGAGGAATGAAAGAGGAGGGTATATATAGAAATGGGAGAAGTCCGGGTCAAGATTGCCTCCAACGATAGCCCCCACAATAGGGCGCCTCCCCTGCGGTCCCATGAGTCACTTCACTACCCGCATAAGGCGATGGATCGGACGGTGTAACATGATGACCTGCCCCCTGTGGCGCCCTGTCATAACGTGGAGGCCATCTGCAAAGTTTGAAAAAAATCATCCGGGAGAAGAGGCCTGAGCTGTCATCATTGACCTTGACGACAAATTCCCGTGAAAGAATAGTCGCAGCAAGATGCCATCCTCCGTCTAGGGCAGGATGTCGGCAGACACATCACATGAGAACAGTACAAGGAAGCGTAGGGAAGAAGGAACACACAAGAAAACAAACAAGCAATAGAAAATCAAATCATTCATAAGTCTACATGAGCTGTCACAAACATCACAATCATAGAGAGGAGGCGGGTCCACTGACTCTCCAACTCTCGATATCATCCTCACGCTCATCCCTCTAGACGTCCCTCTCCTCTCCCCCGAGGTGAGGATCCCTCGGAAGCCTCCTGGACCCCTGTGCAGCGCTCGCCTCGCCTCGCGGCGCCTGCTCCATAGCAGTGGCTCGCTGCTCCTCCTATGGCGTGGCGAGGAAGCCACCAGCAGAAAAGCGTCCGGACCGACAAAGTAGCGCCCCTAACTCTCGCGCTCTCTCATAGCGCGTCTCCATCGCTCCTAACCTCTGCGCCATAACCTGGAGGCCTAGCTGGAGCTCCCTCACTTGGGCCTCGAAGACCTTCTTCTCGGCCTGGTCTCGCTGTCGCTCGGCCCTTCTCTCCTCTCTCTCTCTCTTTGCCTCCCTCTCGTCACCTGGAGAAGGACCCTTAACTCCAGAATGTCTGGAGAGGGCCTCCCCTCACCTCGACGCTGCAGCTCTGCCACAGCTGCGGCCCAGGCATCACGCTCCTCTTCAGCACGAACCGCACGGGCCACCGCACTGGCAAGTTGCTCCTGGAGGGAGGCGATCTCTAGAAAAAGAGCCTGAGGATTGGAGGACGATCCGCCAGCCATCCCTACCACTGTTTCCTGCTGAGCACATAAAAAATAGATAGACAACGGCCGTTGGTTAAATTCTGGAATTTCATGACAAGAATAAAAATTTTGAGGCCCTATTGTCACCTCCGTCCGTCTCCCAAGCTGAGAAGCCCCCGCTCGGTCCCCCCTCCGCTGCTGCAAGAGGCCGCCACTGCCCTGCACCGGTGCGCTCCCTTGTTGTCCAGGGGAATGTACGCGCCGATCCTCGAGTTTCGCCTTGCCGCGACTCTCCTTCTTGACACGGCTCGGCTCATCCGCGCTCGCCCACTCATCAGCCAAGCCCGGGATTCTCACCGTACCCTGCATCAAAGAGGGAGGTCCCCCGTCAGTTAACGAGAACGCGTCCCCTGTCGAGGACGCGCCCATCATGTGAGTGCCGCCCTCGCCAAACCCCTTCCACTCCCACACCACTCGCTCCAGACTCAAAACAAGTCATAGAGGTGGGAATCGAAGCACTCACCCAGCCGCGTTCGCCTCCTTCCGCGCCATCGGGCCCCTCGAGTCCCACGAGTGCTCTAAAAGGCCCTTCCACTCCCGTCGACGCCTCTCCATGCTCGGGCTCATCCCTCCTCGGGCGAGGAGTCCCTCGCCCCTCTCTCCCCTCGCCGTAATCTGGCCCACCGAACTCCATCGATCAAGAGAAGAAGAAGACGAAAAGGGGCGAGCAAATCTCGACAGGAGGGGGGCTCGTTTGCGGGTGACGCACGGGGAAGAAAGGCCGCCTCGCGCTTTAAATTTGAATTCGAAGGATAAGACGCGTCCTCGCGCCAGGACGCGCCAAAAAAAATAAAAAAAATAAAAAAGAAATTATAGGAGCGTCCAGGCCTCTGGACGCCCCCATTAAAATAAAAACGAGAACACAAAAAGGGGGAGAGAGAAAACACAAAAGAAAAAGAAAAAATAAAAATCATAAAAATAATAATCAGGGGAACAGTGGTCCAAAATGTCAAATTCCAGATTTTATTCCATCAGAAAGCAGAGCGGGCTACATCAGGGGCTTAGGCGCCTTCGGCCTTAACTTCCCCAGTTTGGTTACATAAGCTCTCCACAGCTCACATTCTTCCCCCACGTGTGGTAAGGCCTTTCCCGCAACACTTGTCTTCCAGGGTGCTTTAACGGCATTCGCTACCTTCGCATCCGCTTCCGTACCCAACTCCCTCTTCTTTAAAGGGACGATGCCAGTCAGTGGTGGAAACGAGTAGCGTGGAATGCCGATCTGGAGGTAGCACCGATGCGCGTTGTAAAGGACAAACTCAGTCGCGCCGATCAGTTGGAGTTCAACTTCGGGAGAAGACCTCATGAGGAGTTCGAGTGAGAGTAGACATGCCGGTGCGCAAGTGAAGAAGATTTGTGTCATGGTTCGAAAGTGAGACCGCCAGTCTTCCCATGTCTTCAACCACGGAACACGGTTCGCCACAGTGCCACCGAAGCCTAACACATCGGCTATGTGATAAAGGGGGCTTTGTTGGAAAAGCTTTGAAACAGTCGGCATCCCCTCACGGTGGTCGAATTTGAAGTGCAAATCGACCCAGCAACTCAGAACAAGTGCACAACCAAAAGGAGGCCTACCCATGCTCGAGGTGGTGAGACCACTGTAAAGGTAGGCAAGGACGGCGGGTCCCACCCTCTTTCCACTCCAGATCCCGCAGATAGCACTCAGTTGGGTTTCTTCCACTATGTTGTCGGTATGAGGGAACAAAAGAGCCCCCGCCAGACAGATGGTAAAACCTTTCATGACTCCTTCCAAGTGGTCATCGTCTGGTGACCCTTTCAGGGCATCCATAACCCATACCGCGAGCCTTTGCAAGCCAATTCCCTTTTGAGTGCGGACCTTTCTGACTGCATCGGACGGCATGAAGCTTCCAAGGACGCTCTCGGAAGTCGCCCTTGTCAACATCCGCATAGGCCTCGTCTTCCCGTCACTCTTGAATTTCTTCAGTCCGAGCAGAAGTTCCACCTCCTCGAGGAGGATGGTCGCCTCGAAGCTCGGGAAGATGAAGGTATGGGTCTGGGGATGCCAGATCTCCACTAATGCGCCCATAGCCGCCCAGTCCATGCGGGTTCTCTCGTAATCTTTGGCGTGGATAAGGAGCCCCTGAAGATGCCACTTCGAGAGTATGGACCTCATGCCGATGGAGATGTTGGAAGTTAGCCTTGAAAGCCATGGCAGTTTGGAAAACTTCCTCGGGCCTGGGAAGAGTGGATATGGCTGGAAAGAAGAAGAGAAAGGAAGAGAAGTAAGAAGAGGGTTCATGCAGTGAATCTGAAATGAATCAACTTACCATATGCGACTGGACCGTCCCACTCAGATGACCCTCGAGGTCGGAGAGTCGCCTAATATCGCTGCTAAGCCTGACCCTCTTCATAACGCGGGAAGACTCTCCTTCTATCCCGAAACCCCTAGACCCTCCTCTCCTTCTCCTCCTGAACTTTCAAAATTCCCCTTTGGTGCATTTGAATAAGCTAGCCTAAGGGAGGTATTTATAGGAAAGGGGAGGTGCTACGGGATAAAACGTGTCACATCAGTCGCCAAGTCGCCAGTGTTTTGTCTGATATCCTTGTATTGTGGTACGATTCTGTTATATTTCTGCTGCTTTCTGATGTATTTAATCCATGATGGCCTGTGCAGGTTTTGCTGACGGACGTCTTTGCCCTATCTTATGTGCCATCCTTCAGTGTTTGGTTCCCCGTGTCAAGCATCATACTATATGATATTTACACTATTAGAACACGTCAAGGACCTTGCGACCCGAACGGATCTGGGATTTGAGTTCCCCTTCAACAAAAATAGTGATGATTCCAGAAGAATTTGGGTTGTACGGATAGGCCGTTAACTGGTGACAGTATGGGGATGACAGTTCCATTCAGTGAGTTGGTGCGTGGATAAACGGGCCCCAGCTCAATATCAGCTCACCGGATCGGTATCCTGACCCGTTCTTAACAAGTTGACAATATTATCCTTGACTATTTTCTATTTTAGTTTGTTTTAAATTTTTCTTTAAACCCAGCATGCATTCATGTAGGACTTTGATTCCATTGTGGAAAATCATTCAAAGTAATTCAATTGCGAAGGTCGCTGTGCTTAAATTCTTATAATATGAGATATTCCAATCCAAATGAAGTATTGAGTTTCCTTGAGACAGCCCCACGCTGTTCTTCCAAAGGAGACCCTTGTTTGGATTGATCCTCAAATATTCCTTTACTTTTACTCCATTTGACCCATCTTGGCCGCAGCACTTCCACATTGGCTGGTAACCGCTCCCCAAGGTGAAACCTGTAGGTTTACAACCCAGGTACTTCCACACAGAGAAGTTGGTCCCTTTTTCTACTCGTGCCTGAGCGCATATTTTCTCCTCCCTTGTTTGATTTCCGTCCAAACAATTGTTGAATTCGAAAGACCTTCTCCCAGGTCGTCTCGTTGAAAACTCTGAAAACATTCCAAAAATCATAATGTTGAAAGCGTGTCTCATCACACCTTGGTATCTACTTTTCAGTCCATTCTCACTCCATTCCACTTCACTTCAATGCCATTCCACTACGTGTCACTCCCTTGCAAAACAGACGCCAAGGCGGGGCAGCTGTAGACACGCCGTTCTTGACATTACAGTGAGTAAATCTCATATTACACTATGATACCCCAAGGCGGCCTTCACATTTTTAATTACTCTGGTGATTTCCTATTTTTCTGAATTTTTTTTATATTTTTCTGAATTTTTTCGTGAAAAATCTTGGTTCTCCTGGACGCCTCCATAAATTCATATATATAAAAAATAATAAAAATAATATAAAAATTGAAAAATCATGGAGGCGTCCAGGTGCCTGGACGCCTCCATAAATAAAAATAATAAAAAAATCAAAAAAAATCATGGAGGCGTCCACTCAACTGGACGCCTCCATCAAATGACAAAAAAAATGAAAAAATAATAATAACATAATAAATAAAAAATATATATATTCTTGAAGGCGTCCAGGAGACTGGACGCCTCCATGATTTGACTCACGGGTACCCCCGACCGTTGGTCGAGTTGTCGTTTGAAAAGAATCCAAATTATGGAGGCGCCTGGACGCCTCCATCAACCTGCTCACGGGCGACCCTCGGCCATCGACTGACCGTTGCTCAGTCTGTCGTTTGAAGAAAATCCAAGGTATGGAGGCGTCCAGGCCCCTGGACGCCTCCATCAATCAGCTCACGGGCATCCCTGACCACTGCCTGACCGTTGCTCGGCCTGTCGTTTGAAAAGAATCCAAATTATGGAGGCGTCCAGGCCCCTGGACGCCTCCATCGTTCAGCTTAAGGGCACCCCTGATCCCCGACTATCCGTTGGCTGGCTTGTAGTTTGAAAGGAATCCAATGTCATGGAGGCGTCCAGGCCCCTGGACGCCTCCATCATCCAGGTCACGGGTGCCCCTGGCCACTGACTACCCGTCAACATGTCAGATTGTCGTTTAAAAAAGATCCAAGTGATGGAGGCGTCCAGGCCCCAGGACGCCTCCATCCTCCTGAACTCTATAAATAGAGGCCTACCCCCCACAGTTTAAGGGGTCGAAAAAAGAGAGCCGATGGGCTGCCGAATTCTATTTCTAACCCGCGGGTGTTTTGTAGGGGGGGGAGTTCTGCCGGATTCCTGGGTGCCCGTGCTCGCGGGAGAAAGGCCGCCTTCGCCCATCGTGCTCCCGCGTCGTCCTTGCGCTGCCGAAGCTCCACCGGGCCTCGCCATCGACCATCCAATAAGCCATTCTCCTCTCTTCTTTCCTAGTTATCTTGCATTCATCATATCATATCTTCCACCCCCCCTTTTATGAGGGAGTCTCTTCCCGTTCTTACGTTGGCATAATCACAATTCATCATAAGTATTTTCCTCCTACTCGTGTCCGAGAGGGGTTTTAAAAGACAACACCAACCAGGTGTATGTCCTGCCATCATTTCATTACTTGCATCGTTAGAATTGAATACTACACATTCGTCTTTCTGATCCACTCGTTACTTGTTTGTCGTTGTTTTGCAAGGGTAATTAAAGAAAGCCCTCTCCGTCGGCCGGCCGAAGGGGGAGGAATAAGCAACCCGCCATTTCCCGCTCTCGACGATTCACGGTCTCTGTGCCTCGTACAAGGTACATGCGATCATTTCTTTTCATTGAGGTAACCTCTCTGGCGATCACATCCCTTTAGTATCCTACGTATGCTCTTTTCTCTATTGGCACGTTTCATGCCCCTTATTAGCCTTTAGTCACGACGAGTTTTCGTTTTCTCCTCTTTTAAGTGGATCCCTCCTCGGCTTCCACAGTCGTGCCTTCAACGACACGCCCTGATTGTTCCTCCAACGGTATGCCCAGTCGTGCCTTCAGCGGCACACCCTAGCCTTCAGCGGCAAGCCCTCTTTGAACCCTTCGCCGGCGCGCCTGATCAGGCCTTCGCCGGCACACCCCATCGGCCCTTCGCCGGCACACCACCCAGTTACTTTGCCCGGCATGCCTTGGCCCCCGTTCGCCGGCACAACTCCTGGGTGCCTTTCCGGCACGCCTTGGCCCCCCATTCACCGGCATAGCCCCTCCGCGGCACACCCGGGCTCCTCCTAGCCCGGCACGCCCTCGAGGCGTCCTGGCGGCACACTAGCCACCTGTCCCTCCTTCTTGCCCGGTGCACCCCTTAGCCAGTCCTAGAACAGTCTTCCACTCGCCGTTCCTTCCGAGTTTTTCGAAGCTTTATTAAGGTGTTGCCGCTCTCGGGCGCCCACCTCCAGTTGTTGGGTTCCGCCACTCCTTGTGGGCGCGTTCCCTGTATCTCCCTTACGCTCGGGTCAAGGGGAGATGCTGCCGAATTTTCGTTAGAAACGATAACATATTAAAGAGATAAAAGGAAACAACCAACAAATGGAACGACCACACGTTAAAAAGGAATAAAAGAAAGTAACAAACAAATAAAAAAGAGAACAACGGTAAAACACTTTGATGCGGGACGGACACGGGAGGCAACTCTACGTGGGGTGGACCTCAGACTCTAGATGTGGACGCGACCAGCAACACACACCAGGGAGACACTAAGCCCGACACTACGAGCTCCTAGTGGCGAAACGTCGCTAACAGAAGTGGAAGCTCACTCGTCGTCCCAAGGGAGGGAAAGCGCGGACCGTGCACGGTTAAGGAACCGGCGGAGGTCAAGGGTAGTCCGACTCAACTTCCGGACTCGGATCGAGTCGCGGGATGGGTCACTCTCACCCTCACAGCGGTGACATGGACACACGGGCTAGTACCTACACTCTCGGTAGCGGCCTAAGACCGTATACTAGCTAATCAATGTAACGCCAAGGAGTAAAGACCTTTACCTCCACGCACCCGGCGTGGCGAAGACACCCCAGCTGACTTACGGGCCCCCGGTTAACATAATTCACAGCGGTACAAAGAGATTCAACCCAGTCCACGCAGGGAGGTAATAGGTCACATGTGGGCCCATGGGATCAGGCAAATCAGGTTGACGGGCAGCATCTTGATGTCGTCTCGACGCGCCGAACTCCGCGTTCTCTTGCTTTCCGGACGGCGCAATCAATGGGCCGTGGGGCCCACACGCTGTCCTATCCTCCGGGTCTGGCGGGGCGGGTCCCACTGTAATGGGAACCCCTGGCAGCACACTTCCCTGGACGGCGGTCAGCCGGCGACACTCACCGGAGGCCGGGTGCCCCGGTTCCCAAGTGGAGAGAGTGTTGTCCACGAGCTGATGTTGCTGTTTCAGCAGCGCGCGCTCCGGCGAAAACGACCCCTGCGATCAGCCCCATCGCCAGAATACGATGAAACCAGCGCCGTTGGAAAGAGGATTCGAAATCCTTCAATCTAGGGCCAGTAGACTCTTTTGAACCTGCGCGGACCTGAGCTTTAACTATTTTTCAATTCTCTGCTCCACAGCTCCCGAAATCTCAGATTAGCATATCAGTTTCCTGTAAATGGCCATTGACCACCTACGTAAAGTTGGATTCAGACTTCAAGCTCATCTTAAAAGCTGTAGGTAATCAAACCACGGAACTGGGAGTATTTTTATAATTTGATTTGGAGGTGGCTGTGATTTGTTACGATTTTTGGGGTGAGTGGTGGTCGGATCTGGGAACATGTGGACAGAACTGTAAATGGGTTTGAGAACGATTTTTAGAAAATATGAAATGGGTGAATCAAAAAGTGACAAAAATTGTGGATGAAGGGGTGGATGGATGGAACCACTAGTAAAATTGGGCGAACTAACAAAAATCAAAAAGTGGATCTAAGACATGAAAATCAAGGCAAAGGTGAACCTGGACAGAACTCGGGCAGAACCGAAATAGAAGAGTGGACGAACATCAGAAAATAGGAAACGTGATCTGAATGCTGGCCTGATTTTTGTGGGTGGAGAGGAACATCCCAGGAACAACTCCTCCAAATTTGGTAGCCAAATGAGCTCAGGGAAGACCTGTGAATTTTGAACAAGCTGCTGTGATACTGCGCAGGCAGAACTCCGTTGATGGCGATGGCGGTGCGGTGGCGGCTCGTGGCGGCGGCGTCGATCATCGGAACCGATAAACGAGACGTCACACCTCAGAATGGAAGCCTTCACAGCATCCAAGGGGGAGAGGGAGAGGAGAAGGGGGCGCACCAAGCTGGAGCTCCAAGATTTTCTTCCAATTCAAATGGCATTAATTCTTCCAAAATAGAAAATACAAGCTTAAATAGGTTACATCTCACATCCATCCACAACCGTAGGATCTAGGGGTGGGAGATGAAGGGCTGGGATGGCATGTGACACACACACAAAAAAATAAATAAAAAATAAGGGGAGGGGGGCGGCCCTTGGACCAAGGAGGTGGAATGTTGAATTGGTAGGTGGGGTGGGTGGCCAACTTGGACTTTCCAAGTCACTTGTCCCCCACTTGGCCTACCTTTCTAGAAGCCTCCATTTGACATGTTGACTGACCCCACATGGGGCCCTAGGCTGAGGTGGCTCAATGGGATGGGGCCTGGGGGGCCCGTGGGGCCCACGGGATCCAAATTGTACATAAGCCCCTCTTACAATCAAAATAGCAAACCGAATACAATGAAATAAACACAAATTACACACAAATAAAGTTTAACTAAATATGATAAATGGGGAGGCTCAAGGCGGAGTCTCCAGGCTGTCTCCGAGCCAGATGGACGCTGAGGTGGCTCGAGTCGTGCTCCGTGTGCGGTACCGGTGGCTCGGCGTGTCGCGCCGCTCAACTGCTCGAGTGTCCGCACCAATTCTCCCCGGGTGGGAGAAACTTGACCCTGTCGAGTAAGGGTCTGCATCGCTCCTGTATCGCTCCAGAAGGTCCGGATCGATCCGCTGCAACTCGCCATGTGTGATCCATGTGTCCTCAGTAGCGGGCCGTCCTCTCCATCGCACTAGGTAGCGCGGGTAAGATCCACTCCTGGTAACTGTCACTTGCTCGTCCAGTATACGATCTATATGCTCACGCTACCGTGAAAAAAGGGCTGGAGGTGGAAGTGGACACTCAGGTGTGGGATCACTCTCAAGGGGAGGAGATGGCTCAAAAGGCTCACTAGGGATCACCGCTGGGTCCCTATATGCAACAAGATCCGATACATTGAAGGTAGAGCTTATACCATATTCCTCGGGCAGGTCCACAACATACGCATTGGATCCAACGCGTTTCAACACTCTAAAGGGACCGGCTCCGCGAGCTTGCAACTTCTTAACGGTTCCAGAGGGAAACCGTTCAGGTCTTACCCTGATCATGACGTATTCGCCTCGTGGAACTCTCGGTGGTGTCGGTGGGCATCGGCTAACTCCTTGTACCGTGCATTGCTGGCCTCAATGTGACGACGGATGTCGTCATGCAAACTCCTAACATGCCTAGCAAACGACTCGGCCGACTCCGACACTCTAGCATGGATAGGCATGGGGACAAGGTCAACGGGTTTCCTAGGCCTACGACCTGTGACAATCTCAAATGGACTCATGCCGGTAGACCTATTCACCGAATCATTGTATGCAAAATCAGCCATGGGTAAAATGAGATCCCAATCCCTAATGCGGTCCCTGACTAGACATATCAAAAGATCTCCCAGACTCCTATTGACTACCTCGGTCTGGCCAACTGTCTGGGGATGATATGCAGTAGAAAACTTGAGGTGAGTACCCATCATATGCCATAGTGTCTTCCAAAAATAGGAAGTGAATCTAACATCACGGTCAGACACTATAGTGCGAGGCAACCCGAACTTGCACACCACATGCGTAAGGAAAAGGCGGGCTACCCTAGAAGCATCCGACGTCTTTGAGCAAGGAATAAAGAGGGCCATCTTCGAGAAACGGTCAACCACCACATAGACCGAATCATGCTTCCTGGAGGTACGTGGCAATCCAAAACAAAGTCCATGCTGACATCCTGCCACGGGGCATCAGGCACGGGGAGAGGCGTATAAAGGCCCGAGCTTTGCTTCTTCATCTTGGCCGTAGCACATGTACGACACTGAGCCACGATGTTAGCAACATCGCGCTTCAAGCTCGACCAATAAAATCGATGCTCTACTGCCTTGATAGTCTTGTTCCGACCAAAGTGGCCAGCTAGACCTCCCGCATGTAGTTCCCATACTAAGAAATCTCGAACCGAAGTTCGGGGAACACATAGCCTGCTACCTCGAAAGAGGTAACCCTCCTGAAGCACATACTCATCAAGGTCTCTCGAGGGTCTGGCCTGGAGGGTGGTAAAAATCTGACCGAAGTCAGGACAATCAACATAGGCCTCCTTCATCTTCTCTAACCCTATGACCTCGGCACTCACGGTGGTAAGCAAACATGCTCGCCGACTCAAGGCATCAGCCACCTTGTTCTCCACTCCAGCCTTATGTTTCAGCACAAAGGTGAACTGTTGGAGATACTCGACCCAACGACTATGACGCGAGTTAAGCTTCTTTTGAGAATGGAGGTACCTCAATGCCTCATGGTCGGAGTATAGGACAAACTCCTGATGTAAAAGATAGTGCCTCCAATGCCTAAGAGCCTGAACAACTGCTTAGAATTCTTTATCATACGTGGAATATCACAGTTTCACGTCATTCAGCTTCTCGCTGAAATATGCGATCGGGTGGGACTCCTGACTCAAAACTCCTCCAATCCCAACACCCGACGCATCACAAGAGATCTCAAACACCTTCGAGAAATCAGGCAATCGAAGGATAGGTGTCTGGGTCATGCGCTCCTTGATGTCCTTGAAGGCGGCAGATGCGGCCTTCGTCCATACAAATGTGCCCTTCCGGATGCAATCCGTGATCGGGGCGGTGACAGAGCTAAATCCGCGGATGAAGCTACGGTAGAACGTCACAAGGCCATGAAAGCTGCGGACATCATGAACCGTACGGGGTTCCGGCCACTCAACAATGGCCCGGACCTTCTCCGGATCGGCGGAGACCCCAGTACTAGACACAATAAAACCCAAGAAGGTAAGCTGAGGTGTCATGAAAGCACACTTCTGTGGGTTCGCAAACAACTGCTCTCGCCGAAGAAGTAGACAGACCTGCCGAAGGTGGTCTAAGTGGTCCCCCGTGGTGCGACTATAGATAAGGATATCATCAAAATACACCACTACAAAGACTCCAATGAAAGGTCGAGGACCTGAGTCATGAGCCGCATGAAAGTGCTAGGGGCATTGGTCAACCCAAAAGGCATGACCAACCACTCATATAGACCGTCCTTGGTCTTAAAGGCAGTCTTCCACTCATCACCTGGCCTAATCCTCACCTGATGGTAGCCACTCTTAAGATCGATCTTCGAAAAGATAGTGGCACCTGCCATCATGTCTAGCATGTCATCAAGGCGGGGAATAGGGAACCTGTACTTCATGGTGATTTTGTTGATGGCACGACTATCAATGCACATTCTCCACGTGCCATCCTTCTTCGGGGCGAGTAATGCGGGTACAGCACATGGACTCATGCTGTCCCGAACAGACCCTCTCTGCACTAACTCATCGACCTGCCGTTTTAGCTCGGCATGCTCCGTGGGACTCATGCGATAATGTGGAAGGTTGGGCAAGGAAGAGCCCGGAACAAGGTCGATGGCATGCTAAATATCCCGCATAGGTGGGAGTCCCTCGGTAAGCTCATCGGGGAATACATCAGCATACTCCTGCAGAATGGGAACAACCTCGGGTGGGAGCTCACCCTTGGAGTCCCGCTCCACCGCTCGGACCATAATGGCAAACACCGGACAGCCCTGACTAAGCTCCTGCTCCATTTCCCGGGAGCTAATCATCATCAATCTCCTCGTCGAGGGCTCTCCTGGGCCAGAGGTAACGGTCATAGCCCGAGCTGGGGATGGGGTACTAGGCCCGGGAACGGAAGGCTTCGGAGTACTAGGGCCAGTAGGACCCCTGACTGATGGGCTCCTGGGCCGAACGGGTTGGAGGGTGACCCGCTGGCCAGCGTGGTCGAAGGTACAGGTGTTCGACCGGCCATGGAGCGTGGCATCCCGGTCAAATAACCACGGCCTACCAAGAATGATACTGCCCACTTCCATGGGGAGAACATCACACCAGATCTCGTCACGGTAGGAGTGGAGCTGCAGCGGGACCAAGCACCGCAGCCTGACCGAAATGGAAGTGGTATCCACCCATGATACCTGATAGGGACAAGGATGGTCTACGGGTGTGAGACCAAGACGGGCGACAGCGTTCGTGGAGATTGCATTGATACAACTCCCGCTATCGATGACCACCTTGTAAATTTACTTTCCCAGCCTACAGAATACATGAAGGATAGTAGTCCGACGCCAGTCATCACTGACCTGCGGCTGGGTGAGAATACATCTGACGACCCCCACGTGGGTATCGTCCGAATGCTGGGCATCCTGGGCCTCACCTCCCATCTCATAGTACTCGTCAGCGAGCTCTTCATCTGCCTCATAGCTGACTAACTCGAGGCCCGTAGGGGTGGTATCCTCGGCCTGTGTGTCCCCAATGTGAAGAGATGGGCGGGTGGGACACTGGTTGGCGAAATGGCCAAACCCATTACAGTGATAACACTGCTGCCGTGATCCACTAGGCTCCCCAATCATAGGTCCTTTACCTTTATCCTCCCGACGGATAGGAGGTGTAGGCAACAAAGGACGTGCAGGAGGTGCGGGTGCCGGTGGACGGGCTGTGGGTGGGGCCGTAAGATGCTGGGGACGAGGAAGGTCCCTCAGGGGTGGAGGACGGGGCCTAGGAGCAAAGCGCTCGGGGCGAGCGGACTCCTGAGGTCGAGTCATGGGGGCCCTCGGATACGTGCCAGATGAGCCACGGGGCTCGACACTACGAAGGGGAAAGGAGCCCAACCGATGGGGTGACTCGAACTCGGCCTCGAACTGCTCCAATTCGAGAGCGATCTGATATGCCTGCTCCAAAGTGGTTGCATTGCGGCGAAAGAGTTCATATTGATAATTGGGCCGCAAACCTCTTCGAAAGCGGGATATAGTCATGGTGCTCTCCTCCGTGACCCCACACCATAAGTAATACTCATCGAACTCGGCGGTGTACTCGGTCACGGATCGGTTCCCTTGGGAGATGCTTTGCCACTTGTCTATAAGACGTTGGCGATATGAGGCGGGAAGGTATTTCTCCCTCAATTTGATTTTCATATCATCCCAAGTACCGATTTGGGGTTGACGTCGCTGATTGAGCAGGCTCTCCACATTGATCCAATAAGTTTGGGCCTGCCCTTGCAGCTTCATCTTCGCGTATCGGACTCTTCGGTGGTCCGTCATCTCAAACCACTCGAAGTACCGGTCCATGCCGGCCTCCCAATCTAAATACACCCTAGGGTCCAAGGACCCGCTAAAGGTGGGAGGGTCCGCACGCACACCCCTAAGGATGCGGTCGTCATCCTCGTCATCACGATTCCGTCGTTGATGACGACGACCGTTACCCCCCTGATCATTGTCGGAAGCATAATCATCCACTATAGGCGCCTGTTGCCTCCCGACATCCTCCACCTGAGCCCTTGGCACAGCGGGTTGCTGCACCGGCTCTTGTTGGCCATTCGTCGGCGCGGGTTGCGCCGCTACTGGGCCCCTCTCTAGGACAGCGATCCTCCCAACTAAGCCATGGATGGACTGATCCGAACTCTCGGCCCGATCCTCGAGGGCTTTTATCCGCCCTTCTAGACGCGTTCCTATGCCATCCATACGTGTACTAAGACCATCCATACGCGTGTCAAGACGATCCATGATGGCTCGGAACATCTCGGCCGTCGTGGACTCATCGGAGCTACGGGCCCGGGAATCCGCCATAGGTGGTGGTGGCGAGTATTGGGTACCTCGACGGGTGGGCATGCAAAGACACACGACCTAGAGGACACCGACTAATGCAAACACTCACTAGATGATGCACTTAGACCTAACTAATATCCGGTACGAGGCGGAGACAAGCGATTCGAAGATCACTCGCGCAAGTACGCTACCCTTCGGATAGGCATAACCTAATGTTCGGGCAACGCCTTTTAATATACCGAGCTATTGGGTGAAATGTAATTTGAAAACACTTATTTTTTCTTGTTTTGAAATGATGATCCTAGACTTGACTTATACTATGCAAGACATATGCAATGACTACCCTAGACTCAACCTGGCTCTGATACCAAACTGATGCGGGACGGACACGGGAGGCGACTCTACGTGGGGTGGACCTCAGACTCTAGATGTGGACGCGACCAGCAACACACACCAGGGAGACACTAAGCCCGATACTACGAGCTCCTAGTGGCGAAACGTCGCTAACAGAAGTGGAAGCTCACTCGTCGTCCCAAGGGAGGGAAAGCGCGGACCGTGCGCGGTTAAGGAACCGGCGGAGGTCAAGGGTAGTCCGACTCAACTTCCGGACTCGGATCGAGTCGCGGGACGGGTCACTCTCACCCTCACAGCGGTGACATGGACACACGGGCTAGTACCTACACTCTCGGCAGCGGCCTAAGACCGTATACTAGCTAAGCAATGTAACGCCAAGGAGTTAAGACCTTTACCTCCACGCACCCGGCGTGGCGAAGACACCCCAGCTGACTTACGGGCCCCCGATTAACATAAGTCACAGTGGTACAAAGAGATTCAACCCACTCCACGCAGGGAGGTAAAAGGTCACATGTGGGCCCCGGGGATCACGCAAATCAGGTTGACGGGCAACATGTTGATGTCGTCTCGAGAACTCCGCGTTCTCGTGCTTTCCGGACTGCACAATCAATGGGCCGTGGGGCCCACACGCTGTCCTGTCCTCCGGGTCTGGCGGGGTGGGTCCCACTGTAATGGGAACCCCTGGCAGCACGCTTCCCTGGACGGCGGTCAGCCGGCGACACTCACCGGAGGCCGGGTGCCCCGGTTCCCAAGTGGAGAGAGTGCTGTCCACTAGTTGATGTTGCTGTTTCAGCAGCGCGCGCTCCGGAGAAAACGGCAGCTGCGATCAGCCCCGTCGCCGGAATGCGATGAAACCAGCGCCGTTGGAAAGAGGATTCGAAATCGTTCAATCTAGGGCCAGTGGACTCTTCTGAACCTATGCAAACCTGGGCTTTAACTATTTTTCAATTCTCTGCTCCACAACTCTCGAAATCTCAGATCAGCATATTAGTTTCCTGTAAATGGCCGTTGACCGCCTACGTACAGTTGGATTCAGACTTTGAGCTCATCTTAAAAGTTGTAGGTAATCAAACCACGGAACTGGGACTATTTTAGAATTGGATTTGGAGGTGGCTGCGATTTGTTACGATTTTTGGGGTGACTGGTGGTCGGAACTGGGAACAGGTGGATAGAACTGTAGATGGGTTTGAGAATAATTTTTAGAAAATATGAAATGGGTGAATCAAAAATTGACAAAAATTGTGGATGAAGGGGTAGATGGATGGAACCACCAGTAAAATTGGGCGAACTAACAGAAATCAAAAAGTGGATCTAAGACATGAAACTCAGGGCGGAGGTGAACCTGGATAGAACTCGGGCAGAACCGAAATGGAAGAGTGGACGAAAATCAGAAAATAGGAAACATGATCTGAATGCTGGCCAGATTTTTGTGGGTGGAGAGGAACATCCCAGGAACAACTCCTCCAAATTTGGTAGCAAAATGAGCTCGGGGAAGACCTGTGAATTTCGAAGAAGTTGCTGTGGTACTGCGCAGGCAGAACTCCGTTGATGGCGATGGCGGTGCGGTGGCGGCTCGTGGCGGCGGCGGCGATCGTCGGAACCGATAAACAAGGCGTCACACCTCAGAATGGAAGCCTTCACAGCATCCAAGGGGGAGAGGGAGAGGATAAGGGGGCGCACCAAGCTGGAGCTCCAAGATTTTCTTCCAATTCAAATGGCATTAATTCTTCCAAAATGGAAAATACAAGCTTAAATAGGTTACATCTGGCATCCATCCACAACCGTAGGATCTAGGGGTGGGAGATGAAGGGCTGGGATGGCATGTGACACACACACAAAAAAATAAATAAAAAATAAGGGGAGGGGGGCGGCCCTTGGACCAAGGAGGTGGAATGTTGAATTGGTAGGTGGGGTGGGTGGCCAACTTGGACTTTCCAAGTTACTTGTCCCCCACTTGGCCCACCTTTCTAGAAGCCTCCATTCGACATGTTGACTGACCCCACATGGGGCCCTAGGCTGAGGTGGCTCAATGGGATGGGGCCTGGGGGGCCCGTGGGGCCCACGGGGTCCAAATTGTACATAAGCCCCTCTTACAATCAAAATAGCAAACTGAATACAATGAAATAAACATAAATTACACATAAATAAAGTTTAACTAAATATGATAAATGGGGAGGCTCAAGGCGGAGTCTCCAGGCTGTCTCCGAGCCAGATGGACGCTGAGGTGGCTCGAATCGTGCTCCGTGTGCTGTACCGGTGGCTCAGCGTGTCGCGCCGCTCAACTGCTCGGGTGTCCGCACCACACTTTAACCGAGGCAAGGGAACCGTAATCAACTCAAAGAGAGCTGAATCGAACAACAACTAAGTAACTTGAACATCCGTCCTCAAGAGAGAAAGAATGAAAGTTGATCAAGAGAAAGAGAGAAGAAACCCATGCAAACTTAGTAAAATCAAGAGAGAAAAGAAGAGAGAAAAGACATAAGAATGGAGGAGGAGTGGGCTCCCCATGCCCTTCGTCGGTACACCTTCTAGCCACCCTTCGCCGGCACGCCTCCCCTTTCTTTTCCCGACATACCCATTTTGGCCTCTTCGCCAGCATGTTCCTGTGACCCCCTTACCAGCACACTCCCTCCCTACGCTCAGCGATACGCCTTCACGTCCTTCGCCGGCATGCCCATCCGTGCCCCCTCACCGGCACGCCCGTTCGCGCCTTCGCCGGTACACACGCCAGCCTGCCCCTTCACCGGCACACTCTCCCAGCCCCTCTCCGGCACGCTCTCCCTGCCTTCGCCGGTACACCCCTTTTTACCCCCAACGGCCCACTTTTCCTTCCAAAATAAATATATATAAACATATATAAATATGTCATGATAATGATAATGATAATAATGATAACAAATTAATAAAAATTATGATAAATAAATAAACCTGAATATATATATATATATATATATATATATATATATATATATATATATATATATGAGAAATGAACAAAAAATGTGAAATAATAATAATAATAGTAAAAAAGGAAATGGAAAATATAATAGTAATAATAATAAACAAAATGGTGAAATCATCCAGAATAAATACATAAAAGGGAAATAAACAATAATATATATATGCACATAATTTAAAGCCCAGATAAAGAAAATGGTAAAATATATGTTGCAGCCCCGTCTCTCCCGTGACCCGATGCTGAAGGAACAACAATGCCGTCCTTCCAGGTTGGACCTGAGTCTTGGGAATTATCCCGAAATGGCCATGGCCCGACCTCACCTCGAGCTGACATTCTGATTAAACTAGACTCGTTTCTCAGGCCGGATCCCTTCCGAGCCGCTACTAAAATTGCCGTACGTTCGGCAGACATTTGAACGGGTTCACCTCGGTTTTCGCCGCGTTTCTATTACGGACCTGTGTCTAAACATGAAAAGACCCGTGAGCAACCAACATGGCCGACGGCTCCTACCCCGACGTGGTCATGACCCAGTATTGCTCCGGGCCGATAGCTCGTCAAATCGGATTCACCCTATCGGGATTCGTTCCCGCCCTTTCATTGAAATTACCGCAAACTCGGCATACATTTGTACGGGGTTGTTCCTATCTACGTCGCACCTTCAATATGGACCATTGTCCGAATATCAAGTGGTTCGCAAGTGACTGACAGAAATCTGAATAGAACGAGATGGCTCCTGTCATCCCTGGACCCTATACATGAGAATATCAATAAGGCCTTTGTGGGCTGTGCTTGGACCTCGGGTCCGTCCCGATTATGGTCATTGTCTGACCCACACCCTCGGCCTATAGATCGCTTCCTTCGAACATGTTTTGGTTTTGGAATCTAGTCCCGGGACTCTTCCCCGTTGCCCTCCGGCACCGGGAACATTAATGATGCCCACGCAATCCCCGTTTGGACCGCGGGAGGCGCCCCCGGTATGGTCCCGACTCGATCTCGCACCGGGCCAATAAATTCGCTAGTTTCCTGCTACACTAACCGAGATTTAACCGAATGTTTTCAGTGTCTCAGAATAATGTATTTGCCGTATCACGGCATACATATGTTCCAGGTCCTCCTGCGACGATTATGATATTCTCAAGTCGGACACCCGTCCGAATATTAAACGGTCTTCCGAATGACTGACACGTTTCGAACGTCCGCTTCCCTAGACACAGGGCTTTTCAGCCGATTCAAGAGATATTCCCTGGTTGCCCCTTGGCACCGGAAATATTAATGATGGTCATGCAAGTCTTGTTTCGACCGCGGGGGGGCCCACCGCAGTATGGTCGCAGCTTGCTCTTGCACCGGGCCAACAGATTTACTGGTTTTTGACCGCTCCAACCGAGGCTCAGCCGAACGTTTTCCGCTCTTCCGAACAATAAATTTGCCGTACCTCGGCATACATGCGTTCCAGTTTTCCCGCGACAACAGCGATTTTCTCGAGCCGGACATTCGTCCGAACATTAAATGGTCAGTACACGACTGACATGACCGTGAATGGTTTTCTTCTCGCCCTCGCATGAGGATTTCAATACCTCGTAATAAACCTTCCATGCAATTGATTTCTTGGCCATGAGACCCTGAATCCCGGTGATTAGTCAAGGGTGTTCCCTCGTATGGGGGATGTAAATGATGCTGTGACCTTTATGACTCGGCGGGTTTTGATCCCGACACGAACCACCCAATCGTCTGACCGAAGTCAGATCGAGCGCACCATGGGCTCTTCGGAGCCCGAATAAATTGTCGCTTCGTGACTGGCACGCCCACGCACTTAATAGACGAATAACCTAAATAAACGAACAAACGAATAAAACCATCGTGTCAAAAAGTGCGTCCACAGGGCCAACCTCCGCCCCGAGCTTAGTTCCACGCCCCATTTGTCTCTCTGCAAAGGGAAAAATAAGGGGAATTCATCCTCAGACATTTCTACCACCGGAAAATCGAATTCAAACCACAATCGGAGCCCTCATCGGCCGAAAATCGTCGCTGACCGAAAATCGCCGCTCACCCCAAACATGCGATTTTTGACCCCAGCGTGAAATAAACACACTCGCCTCGGCCTATAAAACGCGGGGAAAGAAAGTACAAGGGCTAAGGATCCATCCCCCTACCTCCACCGAAGATTACGAGTACCGTGGATGCCGTTTCCACGAGAAACGCCTCGCAAACCACCGTGCGCCACGAACCCGCAGACGAACACCGCCGCACCTCCACCACCTCGATCCTCGTCCCGTCCTTGTCGCTCCTCGCCTCCCGTACGCCGCCGCCTCACCCTCGTCCATCTTCATCGGCCACCCGGAGAGAAGAGAGGGGGAGAGGAGAGAACGAGAGAAGATAGAGGGAGAGGGAGAGAAAATGAGAGATGTGGGGACGTTGCAGGCGCGTTGTGTATTTTTCGAGGACCGTAGTGAATATTTTTTCTAATTTTTACATTTTCTAAATTTTCTAAATCCCGAATTTTCCTATTTAAACCCCTCGACTCGAACTCTCTCTCTTTGGTCTCCCTTCCTTACCTCAGAGCAACTAGTCCCCCATCTCCGAGTGATTGCCTCTACTTCATCGGTTACCTAACCTAAGTATTAAGTAGTGGAAGGTTGTCCCCTGAGATATCTCCGAGGACTCCTTATGATGCGTGTTCGTTATTTCAGAGTCCCTCCTGTCACACCATCCTCCTCTCTCACTTACACAAATATTAGGGGCGTAGTCAATGGATCGAAGTGGCAAATCTCGACCTTTACAATTATATATTAGGAAGATTTGGCTACCATGGAATTGAAACAATTATGCTCCAAGAAAAATTCCAAAGGGACCCATATCATCCTTAACATGGTATTGATCCATGCTAAACATGGAGAAAGGTTAAAGTCGAAGAATTAAAACTGTCCAGTGGATTGTGACAGTGAAAGCACAGGGAAAAGCAATTCCATATTGAAAAAATAGACAATAATGAGAAGAATTAATATTCATGGAGAAGCTCCTTAATCCTTTATATAGTTTAATTTAATTTAATCAGCTTGGTTGCAGACCAAGCAAGAGCACATCTTCTGCAGGAAGGACGCCTTCTTCTTGGCGTCTGCTCCGTCGCCGCCCGCTTTCACCACCACGATCTCCGACTCGTCCATCCCTGCCTTCCGGCAGTTCTCGCAGGCCTGGCAGAAGATCCCGAAGGCGTCCTGCAAGTAATTGGCGGCCTCCCCCACCGTCATGTTCTCGACGAGCTTCTCTGGGTAGACGCCGACCTTCCTGTGATCCCCGTTGAGCACCGCCCCCATCTGCACCAGCACCTCCTGGAACTCCGTCAGGTTGGCCCCCTCGTCGGCGTCGGTCTTGCGCATCTTCTTGGGCTCCGGCAAACTGACTGCAATATGCATGCATGTGAAGACAGATCTCTGTTCAGAACGTCATCATGCACGAGCTAGCTTCTCACGCCAGTCTCATATTTGGGATTGGCATGATCACCATTTAAAGAACTGTTCTTCAAGATTTGTGAAGGTATATATATATATAGTTTACCTGGGCAATCAGTCCTGGGTGTCTTCCGAGTTAGAACAGTCTCAAAGGTGCCGGCCCAGGCGTCCCTCTTGGTCAGAAACTCCTTGAGGTTAAAGATCTTCTTCACCGTAGCAGGGATGGAGGAGTGCTCGTACTGGGAAGATGGGTATGGCCCGGATGGCGCATGGATCACTGCATCGAAATCGGAAGACAGAGCTGAAGGATGCGCTATCACAGTAGTGATGCCAAAATTTTATCTACACTTACAAAAGCGACTGTACGTATCACCCATTAACATTGCAGCTGTAAACTCAAGCTTAATTAATTACCGGTTCCCTTCTCGATCCATGGAGAGATGAGGATGGCGGGGACGCGAACGCCCAGCCGGTCGAACTTGAAGTTGAAGGGGTCGGGGCCGACGACGTCGTCGGGGCTGGGGACGCCGGTGGGCGGCGGGACGTGGTCGTAGAAGCCGCCGTGCTCGTCGTAGGTGATGACGAAGAGGATCTCGTTCCACTGGGGGCTGGACCTCAGCGCCTCGTAGACCTCCTTCACCAGCCTCTGCCCCTCGGAGACGTCGTGGGAGGGGTGGTCGTCGTTGCCGGGCAGGATCTTGAGGTCGAAGTAGCGCTGCTCGACGACGACGTAGTTGGGGAGCCTCCCCTCCCGGCAGTGCCTCTTGAAGTCCAGGTCGAACTGGTGGAACTTGCCCCAGTACTTGAGCTTCCTGAGGTTCCTGTAAAATTGGGAGCCACTACATCAACTCCAGATGAGCACTGGCGGGCCACATATATACACGAGGACAGCTGTAGCTGTGTGTGTGTGTTTGTTTGTGTACAAAGGGGGGGGGGGGGAGTGGAGTTGAAGGCAGTATATATATATATTTATAGACTCTATGTTGTCCTTTAATATTTGTTGCCCTGTGTCCCACCGACAGGGTTGCAAATTTGGATGCGTGTTTTGTAAACTCGAATCTCACTGGGCTTACGTCAAAGACGTACGGGGTTACACCAGCAAGCCTTGTCAAGTTCAATCAAATCAGATATAGGATCAATTAATTGACTTCCTATAAACTCCGAAACCCGGCCCTTTTTAAGATAAATATTATATATATATATTAAAAATATTTAATATTCATCCTAAACGATTATCCGTCCAGGATTAATCACACGAGGGCGAGTGCCATGAGCTAATCCCGTCCCGATTATCATTCGCCCCCGCGAGTCAATCATTCGCCCCCGCGAGTCAATCCCGTCTCAGAGCATTATCCCGTCCCGATTATCATTCGCCCCCGCGAGTCAATCCCGTCTCGGAGCATTATCCCGTCCCGATTATCATCCTTAACAACGTAATTAAGGTGCCCTTAAGATTTAAACTTGTCCCAAATTAATTAAGAGGGAGAAGGACCATATATATATATATATTTGTATATATGCATATAGTCGTAGGCATATACACGCCAAGCAATCAATTGTAAAGCGGAGGCCTACCCACCTACCTACCTACCTACCTGTAGAAGAGGGTGGAGGGAGGGTACTGGTAGTAGATGCCGAAGGAAAAGCCCGCCTCGTCCAGCGACTCGAAGATGGTCTTCTGCGGGAACCCCTCGACGAGCTTCTTGGTGTCGTTGCTCGTCGCCCCGTGTGAGGTCCCCGAGTGCACGAACAGCCGGTTGGGCTGCGTCGACGCCGGCACCGACGCGAACCACCGGTCGCACACCGCGAACTCCGCCACCAGCTCCTTGTACACCGGCACCGCCTCCGGCCGGAACCCGCTCATCACCGTCGCCGGCATCCCCTTCGCCTCCCTCTCCGCCTCCTGCGCGAACCCGACCATCGTCGGCTTCTGCGGCGGGGTCGAGGCCATGCCGGGCGCGAAGGGGACGCCGTAGAGCTGCTCGTAGATGGCCTGGAAGGAGTGGCCGGGGTCGGGGTCGACGTACTCGGAGTGGTCGCCGAAGGGAACCCGGGCGGAGTTGGGGTCGGCGACGGAGATGGGGTTGGACTCGGTGCCGTCGACGCCGTCGATGGCCGGGTTGAGGGACTTCATCCAGCCCAGCATGTGGTCGAAGGAGCGGTTCTCCTGGACGAGCACCACCACCGTCTTGATGGGGTAACCCCCGGCGGCGGCGGCGGCGGCGGCGGCGGCGGCAATCTCCGACTGCATGGTGGCTGCCGCGGGCATGGAATGGCAGTTCTCTGTTCCCTGCTGCATGCCCCTGCCTACATCGATCTAACTATACATGTATAATATATATATATATATATAATGTGTTGGCTGGTTGGCCGAGTTGGTGCCGGAAAAGGAGGAGGGAGAGAGAGGGGTTTCGTGTTGCGACAAGGCAGGAGAGGGATATTCGTGGATAAACCTTGCAGAGGAAGGTGGATGGGCGTGTTAGTAAAGCTGTATGTATACATCAAGAGGTGGAAGAAGAGATCTAGAAGGGTCCCCGGCCCCTCCCTCCCCCCCCCCTCTCTCTCTCTCTCTCTCTCTCTTAAAAAGAGCCAGGGTTATGGAAAGTTGTCTCTTCAAGCTGTTATGCTATAATGATGCCTGCAGTTACGTTATCTATATATATTGGTTGCGATGTAGTGGGAGGTTACAATATTTTGTGGGTGGAAAAGCGGGGAGGTCGTTTATAGATAGATTTGTGGGTTTGAATATATATGGCACACATATATATATATATATATATATATATATATATAAGTTTTGAAGTAATTGATCGAAGTAGTAGGGGTGGTTGAAGGGAATACGTGTGTGTGTGTGTGTGTGTGCGTGTGTAATTAAAGAGTGTTGGGAATTTATTGTGGGGGATCTGTGGGGAAGACGTGGGGGGGATACGAAGAGGATGTTGCACTCTGATGGGGGCCGGGGGGTCATTAGTTAGTGTTGCTTGGAAGCGAAGAAGAGTTGCCTGCACATGCATGTTTGGAGATCAGGGAGGGCGGCGCGTGAGAAGGAATTATTATATATAAAGGGGTTGGGAAGAGTACTTCTTCTTCGTATAAATCCCGTTGGTGGCATATGATCGAGTTGCTAATGGGTGGGCCTACACGTACTTTCATATCCATACTCTCCACATTAAGATCAGCGCCCCATAAACTTATCGATCATCACAGTTGAACCTCAGAATAAATTTAAATCGTTGCACACACACACACACACACACACACACACACATATAGAAGTGTCAGAGTTTGCACGTGCGCGGGTGTGTGATGTGTGCAATCCACACACCAGCCCATGCGTGAAAGCTTGTAAAACTTTGTCCAATTCTCTTTGCCATCTAGGCTCTAGCAATCTCAACATGGACTTGGAAGGATTTGACCTCCTGATCTCCCAGAGCATCTATTGTCTGTGTTACCATCTAACAAGCAAGCAATCCCGTACAATGCCCACGGCCCAAGTGGAAGTGGGTTTAACCAAGGATTAAAAACAAAAACAAGGTGGGTTTAACCATCCACCCCTCACCCCAGTGTTATAGATAGACAAGAAAAAAACATCCCGAGCAATGTCCGGGGCCAAGCTGGTCTAACCAATTAAGCATTCCCCACCCCCTCAAAAAAAAGGAAAAAAACTCAAGACATAGATAGAGTGGGAGGGTGCTGGGGGATCGAGTAAGTCGGGCCCAAACCCGTTGTTGCCTTGTAGACGGACTTGGATTATGCTTTTGCCCCCAAGATGTTGTGAAGGGCGGGATTGGGCCGACCAAAATCGTCAGCCCCAGGAAATGTAAGTTTACGATTCCAAAACAAATTCAAAGCTAAATATGGTTGTTTTTTTTTTTTACATAGTCTAAAAGTAGGGGGTGAGTATTATCCGAGCTCAACTCGCAATTTAATTCAGATCGGTACATCCGATCCAGTTTAATTCAGATCAAAATTTTAAAATTACAGTCTGGCTTAAAATTGAATCGTATTAATAAAAAAAGTTTAGTCTGGTTTCTATTTTCTAAAAACCAAACCAAATTGGATAAACCATATAAATTGGTTTCAGGGCATGTATGCCGATAGATTTAGTATAGATCAAATAGTTAATCACATTCCTCACTCTTTTAAGAGTTCTCTTCACGTCTCATTTTCTCATTTTTTTATGTTGGGCATAGAGATGTATTTTTCCAAACAGTGAATATTTTTCTAATAAAGTCAATAACTAGTCACACTATTCACTTTTTTAAAAAAAATTATAGTTCAAATCAAATCAAATTAGATTAATTCGATTGAGTTTGATCCGATTTCAAAGTCATTCAATTTAATTTGATTCAAGTTAAACTTTTAATTCGATTTGATTTTTTAAAAAAATATCTCGTAGACCCAAGCTGAAACTGCTCACCCCCATGCAGAAGGCACTTCACCGACGCCCGGCAATGGCTAAGAAGTACAGCAATGGATCCGGCCCGTTCTTGTGAAGGCGGAAGTAGGTAAATGCGGCCCAGGAGGCCCACGGGTGTTCCCCATTTCAATTGCGTGGGATCGATGGGAACATTGCGCTCACATGACCTTGAGACATTTCGGCAGGGACACCTAGCCTTAATTGAGAAGGGAGGAGGGGAAAGAATAAGAACAATTTAGAGTCCCCAAACAGAGGGGTTCGATAAATTTCGGCTTTTGCTTCAAAAGAGAATATTCATGGCAGTTTTCTCTCTCTTTCTTTCCACACAAATGATCAACGCACCTGGTAACCAGCAGGCTCTGAATGCGTAATGTTACTGATTTGAGAGAGTTGATTTGAGTCCTCGGTGCCATATATATCATGCGTCAGTTTGACGGGTTTTATTGGATACCTAGCTACTAGCTAGAACCACACACTAAGCCAATAACACAGAAGAAAGAGTATTAATTAACATCACTACCTTGCACCCAAGTTAATTATCACATCTGCAGAGCAATGTTTGCCGACTCAGAGATCTGATTGGTTTCGGATCTCCACTGATCCGGTACGAGTCGACCCAAACTTGGTTGAGTCGTATGTTTGATTTTTTATTTATTTTTTATTTATAAAATAAAAACTTTCTATAATGTTCAGGTTGTTTCGCTTATGTTTTAATTAAATTGTAGAATCACAATTTCAGCAATCTAAAATGTATATGCATTATTTAGGCCACATTTGAGAAGAGACTTTACTTCTGCATTCTTAGAAAAATTCATTCACCGTACAAATCTCTGACTCGTTGAAGATTTGTAATCATTTAAAATCCTCGAAATCTGCTCAACACCAACTTCTTAAGATTCACAATCAGAGACCTCCTTTGTTCCTGTATTCTCTTTTCTCATAATTTTAAATTAACTCAAAAATTTAGACACATCTTACACGTTCGGTAAAAATTAAAAACTGTTGGAGTTTTGAGCTCAAAAGTCAAGATTAAGTGACTTCTCAAACGCGGCCTTAATCTTTTTTTGTATGTTTAAGAAATTTTTGAATTTTATATCATTATTAGATAATCAATAAATGAATAAACTTGACAATAGAAATTAATGTTCTATGATTTTATATCATTATATGATTACTAAAAATTTTAATTATTTAATTTTTTTATTTTTTTTAAATATTATATTATTATTTAAACAATTTATAATGAGTTGCATATATATATATATATATAATCTTAAGCAGATCACATATCAAATTCGTCTGGATACAATCCAAGTCTCTATAGTCAGGATCAGTGATACTCAGTCAACAAATCATTCTATAAAAAAAAGAGGATGAAGGGATAGAAATACAATGCTTTCACGATCTTTTGAACAGTATAGCTTATCATTTCAAACAACGTAGTTACGTAACAGGTTCGAAGGTAATAAATGTGGATGCACGGTACTCAAATAACATAACATGTCATTATCAAAGGTTCACTGACTCGATGATCCTGATCCGTATAAGATTAAGATTATCTTGATTTGATACAATACGTTTGAGTCACATGTGACTCGGGTTGACTCGGTCTAACTCACCCCACCTCGGTAGCCCCCCATCCTGACACTTCCGTCCCACCCTCAGAGAGACTCCCGCTCCCTTGCTCGTAGCCCTTTCTCAATCTCTCACTCTCTTTTACTGTGGTTCAGTCTGACTCGGCCAATCCTAAGACTGATACATGTCATATCGAATTTTCTCATACACAGTATGACATGCACGAGTCAATCACAGTCAGATCGAGTCAACGAATCGTATAACGTAATACTCGCTACAATTGTTATAATTACCGACATTTCATCGGATTATTACCTAGTTATGCTTTAACTAACAGATTTTCACATACCGAAAGATGAATCAACATGAAGGTTACTATCCATCATGTGCATACATGCAGTCACCTTCTCAAACAGAAATGGCTACAGCAGACGCTTCTCCCCTTGTCGGAGTTGGATGCATGATTTATCCTACTCTCCACCATGTTCGTTGCAACTATTACTAAGCTCCCTATATCTATCTATATGTACACCTTGCTAGCTAGCTAATAATCTCCTCCCGTAAGATAATCAATAATGTTGGATTATTGCTGTCTGCAGTTGGTAACGCAGCCGCAACGGTTAGATTTAAAAAAAAAAGTTTATTTTCCGTACTCACCGCTACCTGTCGGGGACGGTGAATGACGGAGAATTGTGAGCAGTCGAGTCTCGGGGACCACATGGTGCTCTGGGGAGGAGCCGCATTTTGCCACAGCAGCTCTCTCCTCCAAAAAAATACATACAACGATGAAGTCAGTACTCAGGACGGGTGACTTTGATAACAGGATAAATATGAATAGAATGAGTTATTTAGTCCACTCATTCTTAATTGAGTTTGATAGTTCATTTAAGATCAGAGCCCTTATTTTAAGAATAATTTATTCTACTATTTCATATGAAACGAGTTATTCTAGAAATAAGAATAAATTATTAAACTTAAAAAAAATTAAATAATAACTCATCTGAATTTACCTCAGATAATTTATCTTAACATGTTATCAACTTTAGAGACGTTATAAATAGATGAATTGTTGACACGGTTGACAATGATTTGAATTCACACTTGGCCTAAGATTGTATTCGATAAGGTGAGTGAGAATATAATAATTTTAAGATGAGAGTTGTGAAAATATATATATATATATGTGGGCTCTATTTAATTATTAAAAATTTATTTTTAAAAATAATTTAAAATAAATTGTAATCAAAATAGAAAAGATATATTTTTATGTCTATCTCTCTCTAAAATATAAAGAAGAAATTTTAAATATTAAATTTTAAAAAATATATTAAATGTATGTGCCTACCCATATTTCTCATTTTAAATCTTTTAACAATTAAAATACATTTAAAAAATTGATACCAAATGTAGCCCAACCAAAAATATCACCTTTTGGTTTCTTCGTGCGAGGATAGAGCAATTCTATTTCGTACAAGTACGGAAATCTCTTGCACCCCATGGAAGACTGGACACCTTTAAGTCGTAGCGAAGCTTGACTCGACTTTTAGTCAGCTTCAAATCAGTTATGTTTAATACATATTCATGTAAATTACATAGCTGGGATGTGCACTATCTAAATAAATTAATTTTTAAAAAAAAATTTATGACGTGAGACTTATGTTCCTCTAATTTTTCTTATAAAATACATCTTCGTTTGACGATTTAAAAAATCTAAAATAAAAAGATCTGATTCAATAAAAATTAGGTCTAACATCATTCATTGAATTTAAATTTTATTTTTTAATTTTTTGAGCCGTCTAATATGAGACTAGTAAGATAAGTTAGTGAAACATGAGACTCATATTATTAAAAAAAATTAAAAAAAATTAATTTACTTAACTAATGCACAACTTGAGTGTGTAATTAATCCAGAATATGTATTAATTATATTTCTTCAAATATACATAGATGGTGAGAATTTCACCAACGAAACGATAACGAATCGACGATCGCTGCAGCCTCTTTCTCGGGCATACCAGATATACAACATAATAAACTTAAAAAATTATTATATAATCAAACTAGCTAAGAGAGGAGAAAAATCATCCGGAATTTCATCATTCTGAATTGTTTGAGATATCAGACGGTTGTGATGGAACCCAAATTCATCACACGGTCAGCACAAGCCTCCTCATTCCTCCCGGCTCTCCTGTGTATGTGGCCCCCGATGAAAGTACCGAACCTACGACCAAAATGTAGAGCTATTAGCACGATGCTCTAACCAACTAAGTTAATAGGCTAATCAAAATCTATCAACAAATTTAGCCTAAGTAATGACGATTCCATTACAATATTACACCCACCTACTCCAAAATTATATTACGTGATATCTAATTTTCAATCTTAAATCTTCTCCCCTATTAATAAGTTATTTATGAATTTAAAGTTTTATATTGTTTATATTTATTTTTCATGCATTGAATGGACTCAAGACAACTTAGATAGGGTGAGATTATGATATCATATGATATGTTACTTTTGAAATCAAATTTGAGCGATTTTTTATTTAAATTATATCACTTAATGATTTCATAGAAGATTTAATGATATAGATCAAAAATCATAAGTTGAATCATGTGGTTTTAGAGTGCCTAACACTATTCTCATCTTACCACTAACGGCAATGGAACTTATTTTTTATACATTAGTATCTTAGTAGTAGTTTTACATGATCTGTAATACAATAACTTGCATACATATGCCCTAGCTTTCGTAACCATAATCTCTAAATTGTCAAATAGTTCTTTGGTGCAATTATACACTTTAGGTTCTTATCAATGAAGAAATATTTCTAAAAATATATTTAAAAATGTCACTAAATCTAAAAAATCAAAAATATGTCTAAGACACATTTAATCTCATCAAATAACTATAAGATTTAATTTGAGGGTAAATCTATCATTTCAACACCTTAACCATACTTAAGTCACACCAAAGATATAACTACAATTATTTAGATGTTTTTAGGGCTATTCTTGTCAATTCATAAAAGGCAAAGATATAATGTAAATATGTTACATTATATGGTATACATGTCAAGGTTTGACATACCGATCCGATACACTACGTACCGCATATATTGGACCGTACCAGTCGAACATCGGTACGATCAGCGCTCTCGTGATACACAACTGGTATGATACTTATATTTGTTTAACTATTATATATTTTATTTTATTTTTGATTGGTATTAATAACTCACTCGGTAGGGGGTGTATTTTGTAACGGCGGACTCGAGTTCGAAATATGACTGAAGTGTTTTTTTTTGAATTTTCACACTTCTTAAGAAAAAATAGGTCAATAAAAGAAATCCATTGTGAGATTGGGTGGAGCATTTTTTTTTGAATTTTCACAATTCTTAAAGGTAAAAACGTCAACAAAAGAAATCCATTGTGAGATTCAAACTGTGAATCTCACGGTTGCATGACGCTCTATAATCAACTAACCTACACAAGATTTTAAAAAAAGGTAGAATGACGATTAGGTGGAGGGAGACGGGGGTTTGTTAGGATAGGGGAGTCGCTGTGGGCGTGGGGAGAGGGGGGGTCTAATGGGGTGAGGGAGTTGATGACTTGAAAGTCATAGGGGCATGATTGTAATTATTCGGGCTATATCAGAGATATTTTTGACAATAGAACTAAACGAAGAGTTTATTTGGCAATAGTCATATTTCTAAGAGTATTTATGTAAAGATCTCTATTAACATTAGTTTAAGGTAGTTGCACACATCAAATTTTATTTTATTTTATTTTACGGACTTAGGAGTTTTGACTGGTCACATATATATCATATCATTATTTGACTTTAGTGTTGGACGTTGACATGCGGCACAAATCCATCTGTGAATCAAATGCAGTAGTTTCCATGTGGGTATATAATGGTGTAAGACTGGGCCTGATATGTTCCTTCGAGGAGGAGTTGGAGAACTACGCACATTTGAAAGAGTAATCTCCGGTGTAAATCTGGTTTATAATATGGTACGTGTCATAAATCCTATCCATATTGGTCTACACGGAACCGGTAAGCAAAATACACCATATGATGTGAAGCCCATGCAGTTTTTTAAGTCTCACATCCACATCAATCTCGTGTGGTCCAACGACAAGAGATTATGTAAGAAAGCTATAAACCCTAATTTGAAACAAGCACTGTTACTCCCATCCTAAGAAATTAAGTGCCCTACGTGCATGATAAGTTTTACTTTTGCTTCACAGCGTGGGGTACGTATAACAAAACTAACGTGAGTTAGCATTGGCCAACCACATGGCGCCACCTGTTGTGTCTCGATCCCACCCATGAGCGTTGATGTCACCCTTTAAATGCATTCTAAACACTTACAAATGCTCTCCAACACAATTACACCATGCGCGCTTCAGTGGATGTACGGTGCCCAAATTGTTTTTCGTTTTCAAAATACCGCCAAACTTAATTTTTTTGCCAAAATTTTTGGTGAACACGAGCGTGCTCCCGTAGATGCTCCCAACAATATGCTTTGGAGAGCATAATTAAACATATATGCTCTCTAGAGCACATATATAGATCCTCGAGTATATATGTTTGTGCTCTCCAGATCATGTTCTTGAGCATGAATACTATGCTCGGGAGAGCATGCATGTAGGCCGGCCGTGCTCTCGAGAGTGACAACAAGTGCTCCACAAAAAAGAAAAAAAAATAGAGGCTGGGATTTTCTTTTTCAAATTGGGCACCCCATGTGCGTGCAGTTGCACGACGCCTGCAGGTACATTTTAAAAAGCATCAGAATCACCCGCATCAGCCTTGCTGCACCACATGCAAGTGAAGCAAGTAAAACATGTTCATGATTAGACCAGCTTAATTAGGAAGGCATGCAGTCATCTCTCATCCGAAGGTGAGCACAAATGGGCCATTTTAGAAAATCTTATAATTAACACTCGCATTCTTCGGGAACCTAACAATGACAGCCAAGGTGAGAACAAATTAATTAAGGGTTTCTTTGTTTACCGAATACCGAAATTGGAATAACTTGATGAGAGAGAAAAGGTGGGGCCTCACCTTTCTCCTCATACACATAGCCTCTTAATCGCTCTCGGATGACGTATTCGAGCTCTCCCCCTCAAATACGTCATCCCAACCGAGAAACAAAGAGACCCTGAGGGAGTTGCCAGCAGATAGACATGGGTCATTGATACCCAAAAAAAAAAGGGGGGGGGGGGGGGGGGGGGGGGAATATATCGCAGGTCGTGCAGGAAAGGAGATAACTACGTAAAGGGATTTTTACATATATATTCTTATATAATATAATTTTATCATATCATTCTGAATATCTTTTATTTAGATAGAAATATTATGATTATATCCTTTTAGTTTATTATCATGTCATCGATAGAAGAGAATATTATGTGAAATATGTCATCCACCGTCGTTAGATATAGGATATATTTGACAAAATTAAAATTTAAATATATATATATATATAAATCGAACTCTTTAACTCAAACTTAACTCAGGTTATACACACGGTAATTATGACGAGAATATAATCGTAATATTACTCATATTTCAGGGATATTCATGATTATATGTTTCGATGAAAGTTATATTTGACAAAAGTAAACTTTATAAGGATACGTATGAAAAAATCCCTTACATACAAATAGTCTCGGATGTACTCACGTAGGCATAACCATCTATTTAATTGGATATGTTCATATACCAGCCGTACGTTAAATATTCGATGGCTCAGATTTACTATATGCATTGCAAATAAGTGAAACTGGCAAGATGCACGAACTGTGGGACTTCAATCAAATTAATGCAATAATCTTCTGCGTCAGAGATTTGTAAATCTAGAACATAATTAAGACTACGTAAACATTGCATTTTTAACAAATTAAAAGGAGTTAGCAGATCGGGTACGCTGAACATATATAGTACTATTTGCGATGGAACCTCTTTACAAGACCATCACCGGGAATCAATTAAGGCTAATTAAGGTGTACCGATGTATGAGTCCTAATTAAATTAGTTGAAGAATTTAATCTGTAGTCCTAATTAAATTAGTTGAATACAAGGTCTTGAACCTACGACCTTCGCGTTATTAACTATCACGACACTCTAACCAACCGAATTAATTAATAGGTCATCGTAGGATTCCTTTTTTTAATTCAAATGTTTAAATATTCCATTATTTCAACAATATGTCTTGCATCCTTCTCCATGTATCTTCCAAATTAGGGAAATGTTAACTTGGTTGCCAACAAGCTAAAAGTTCGATCTAGTAGAACCTCCCTGATATCTTCCACGGCTCCTTTCCTTCAATTAGGACATAACAACTACGTACCTCGCAATCGTGGCCAAGTGTATCCTCGCCTGTAAATCCCATTGAGTAGGCTTTTCTCTAAATTTATATTCATTCCAGACCTTTCATAAGAGTTTCAACTTTCAACCGTCTGCAAATCACCTTCATTATATATATACATATATATATATATATATGTTATCATCTGCAAACTAAAGGTGTGATATTCTCCGGTGAGTTCTCAAAACTTGTATTCTCTAGAGCCAACCTACGTTAATCTCAGTTATCTTGCATATGATTTCAATTAGTCACCAGCTCAAATAATTGAGAGAAGAAGGGATCATCTTGTCTTTAAATTTGTTGTCTCGGCTCTATTCGTATCGACTCTGTTCGGCCCGAATAAGATACAATATTATCTGACTTGTGTTGACTCAGATTTGACTCGAAAAAGATTATGAGTCCTCTCAAATATAATCGACCGTCTTGATTTAACTCAGATACGACACAACATACCCGACTCTCGTGCTAGTCACACACCGCATACATACTGCAGACCATATACTCCAAGTAAGTAACCAGAAAACCCCTACATTTCCAAATGTTAACTGAGAATTTAGTCGTTCTGATACAATTCTGAACTATTTAGTGTAATGATTAGGGAATCGATCCCCATGCAGCTGAAAAGGCTAATTCCACAGACACTATACATCAATTAATGTACTCTACTACAGGCGTTATCGGCCAATGTCGACTCCCAGGCTGGACCGTCCTTTCTGCCCGTCTTCCTGGATACAGGGATTTCATGTGCCACCACGGAAACGTGCTTCGGTCTTACGGAGGACGGAGACATAAATAGCCCACCATCCGTAGATGCATGGCCAAATACGTACATTAGATTTTCTCTACTCCATGACAATTTATTGACACACAGTCTCAAATTTGAGCTAATAGACGATATGCATGCGCTAGAGAAAATTTTTATCACCACGACACATTTTGCATAGACAATAGTAAATTGAAAATCATTTACCATATTCCATCTATATATCTCTACAAGTAATATTAACCTCGGATCACATTTCCCTATCCACAATATTTAAAACTTCGATCAACTTGTTATTACATATATACTTCCTGTTATGAAATCAGAGTAATAACCCGTAACAAAATGGATCGACAAACGTGTAATTCCGCAAGTATATATATAAGTGTAATAAAGATCAAAAGAGAAAAAAATATATGATAAAATGAACAAAATAATTCACACGGAGATAAAAGATTTATGTGATTCGATCAATTCTATGTCCGCGGAGAGACCTACATAGAGGCTTCACTATGTAGAAGAAAATACAAATGAAAAGATACTCTTACACAAACATCGAGTAATCTTCCCAACAAATAGAGCACTTAGACTCACCCTCTGGCACTCTCTTCTTATAATATCTCACACACAACACTCACATATTCTCCTTCCCACCATGGTGGGTTTATATAGGTTAAGAGGGAGTCTCGTGATCACACATTTCCATGACATGTGTGTGATAAAAATTGATTTATTAAATAAGAAATTAACATCTCATTTCTCACTCGGTCAAACCCACAAAATGGGTTCATTATTTGGCCGTGTCAAACAGCAATAACTTCCTTGCTATTTAGATACCATTAATAAAGGTCCTCTCTCTCTCTCTCTCTCTCTCTCTCTCTCTCTCTCTCTATATATATATATATATATATATATATATATATATATATATATATATATATATATATATATATATATATCAACATCCTTTCAATTATTAGAAGTAGTAACTAGTAACATGCAACTTAAGTAGTTTAAGAAGAGGAAATTATGATAAGGTGCTGTGTGTGTGTGTGTGTGTGTGTGTGTGTGATCAACATTCTTTCAATTACTCAATGCCGTAACATGCAACTTAACTAGGTTAAGTAAAGGGGAAAGTTATGATTGAGATCTTTTTATAAATCTCAGCAAATCATTTTGAAAGAGGGAAAAATCCATTCTAATAGGAGATGAGGGGATAAAGTTCCTACTTTTTATCCCTACTTTTATGATTAAGCTAGGGTTAACTCATTTAACCATTTTGATGGAACGACTTGATTTTATATCCCCAACTCATTTTCTTCATTTTACTTTGCTATATCGAAATATGCTTGCTTATAGACAACGATTATTATTTAAATAAATAACTGGAATGCCTCTTTTGTTTTAAATAACTAGAATCACTTATGCTTATTCTCATTTAAGCTATCTTGGAACCGAATTAGGGAATAAATGTCAAACTTGGGTCATCTTATTTAGCTATCAAAGTGAAGCACCCACCATTGCAACGTTAAAGATTACTATTTCTACATAATCTTCTAGTCGACACATATCTTTCCACGTAATTACACCCTAAAATGTCATATTCCAATAGATGACTTAATTCGCAGGTCATAGTTCCACTTAAATTTACTCAATTTATTTACGGCCGGACCATCCAGATAGATGTAAAAGGTTGAATTTTTTGTGTGCTTCAACCATTTTATACCAATTCCCAGGAGTTTTTGTATTCATGTAAAGAAACAAAACATGTCGACCAGGTCTCAATTGTCCCGCATGGCAAACATTTCCCTTGGTTTCCTTTTCACCAAAAGACTTTCTTAATTTTTCATGTATTTTACAGATAATGGAACAATATCACTCTTGAATAATAATAAAAAAAGATCTAGATAACTCTGATAGACTAACCTTGATTACATAAGTTTTGGGTTTAACCGTAATGCGAACAGCTTCTCGATTAAAGTATAGGATTAGCCGATCTCCTAGATAAAGCACTGGATTAGACCCATAAAACCAAGCCTGACTAATTTCCGAAAGCTCTTGTACGTAATTATTGTGCTCCGAAATTCGCATCCGTCTCAGAAAATAGGAACATTATGGTTGTGGTCTCGAAGAGCTTGTTCCTACTTAATTAAGATGTCCGTGAAATATGAGGACTTACTAACTAGCATTCAGCTGGCAAAACTTTTGTAGGTTTAGACTTACTACTTGCTTGTAAACAACTGATGAGAGAGGGGGGAAAAGGCATTCTCCTTTTTTATTTCATCTAATCTATCGAACAGAATGCTTACGGTAGAGTTTGGAAAATAGTTACTATGTCTCGTACCACCTTCTCTATTTATTTGTTGGGGAAGTCGTTTCACGCCCGTGAAAGCCTACAAACACTAGAAGTCGATCAGAAAGGCGTCAGAAGGAGTCCCGAGTGTTACCCTAGGGGACAACCCTCCGATACTTAAGTCAGCAACGATTTAAGGAAGAACAGAGAAGTGCGAGTTGAGAAAGAGAAGGAAATCGTAGTCGAAGGCTAAAATGTGACGACCCAAGATCCGGATACCGGGAAGAACCCGATACCATTCAGATCCTGGCCCGCTGTCCATGAACCGGGAGGGCTTGGAATGGCTAAAAGGAGTGTGGAGGTACAAAGAAATAGGAAATAAGGCAGGACAATCCAACAATTAACAAAAATAAATAACAACTACTACAACAGAGTCCAGTCCAACAGAAAGTACAGTCTAAAGCAGTAAAATGTAGCACATGTCAAGTGAACACTCGGCCCGGCGAGCTGGCAACTGAGCACCTCCGAGCAGCACCCTCGAACCTCGAGGAAGAACCACCGCACCTGAAAAGCAGGGATGAGTCTCCAAACAGAGACTCAACAGGGGTCCCGCGGAACCCCAACCGGAAACGACAGCGGTAGCGGAAAGGAAAGCTACAACTACAGCAGGAACAGCGAACCGGTGGCCGGTCAAAACTCGGCGCTACAGCTACTCCTCCTGTACCAGAAAAACACACCCCGATCTCACGGTCGGGGGCTACCGAACCACACTAGTACGACTTACCAAAGTAAAAACCCACGGCAACCCCACCGTAAAGGCATGTCTCCCAGGACACGGCCAACCTGGACACGCTGTCCAAGGTGTAATCCCGACCACCCGGTCGCGGACACCGCACCAACAAGACACAACCTCGGTAAAGCCACTAGCTGACGCAGCGGGTACGTGGAAGACGGATCGTCGGCACTCCGGGACACGGACGGGACGGATAACTGCTATCTCACACAGCTCGGCCTCACGCCGGACGGTCTCACATCGGGCGACACTCGAATCTCACAAAAATGAGAAAGAAGTGAAGGGAGATGAACAAAGGGGCAAATGCTCCTTAAACTCAATTCTTTTCATTCATAACATCATGTCTCGTAACAAGCCTTGGCCTCCTATTTATAGGAAAGGCCTATTACATCCATACCTTCCTCATTTCTTTTATTTGCATATCTATCCTAGCCTAATAAAACAAAGGCCACCAACCCACTAAAGACTTTGTGAGTTTTAATCAAATTAAATATAAAATACACACATGTTTATTTGACTTAGACTAGCCTAATAAGACGAAATAAAAAATACATGTAGGAATACATGTATACATACACACACATATACTCAAAATACACACAAGTATAACTACTCAGTATGCCGGGTCTTCAATCGAGTCTCCGAGCCATAAGCTCGGTGCAGTCGTTGCGGTGCGGTGTCGGCTCCGAGTAGTGGGCCCAGTAGTGGACCCGGTGTCCCCACCAACCCTCCCGGGGCGGCTGGAACTCGACTCCGTCGAGTAAGGGGGGACACTGCTGTGGTAGTGCTCCAGCAGATCTGGATCGAGGCGCTGGAGATCTTCCCGGCTGATCCAGGAATCGTCAGAAGGTGGACGGTCCCGCCAGCGGACAAGGTAGCGCTGGTACACCCTGCTCCGTGTAGTGGTCACCTGCTCATCCAGTATCCTCTCAATGTGCTCGCGCGGTACGCTCGAGGCTGTGGGACGCACAGGGGTGGGCTCACTCTCAATGGGAGGAGAAGGCTCGAAAGGGTCACTAGGAATCGCTGTGGGTTCCTTATAGGCCACTAGATCTGCCACATTAAAAGTCGAGCTAATCCCGTATTCGGGAGGTAAGTCCACAACATAAGCATTGGAGCCAATCTTCCGCAGAATTGGGAAGGGTCCATCACTACGGGCCTGCAACTTTTTAACGGCTCCCGAGGGGAGTCGTTCGGGTCGGACCCGTACCATAACCAAGTCACCTTCTTGAAATTCACGGTGACGCCTATGCGAATCAGCCAATTTTTTATAAGTCTCATTACTGAGGTTGATTTGCTTGCTAATTGACTCATGCAGACTTTTGACATGCTGTGCAAATTCCTCAGCTGATTTGGACGTTCTAGACTCGAGGGGAAGGGGAATGAGATCCACAGGTTTCCTAGGTTTGTAGCCATGCACGACCTCAAATGGACTCATGCCGATGGACCTATTGATAGAGCTGTTGTATGCAAATTCGGCTCTGGGCAAAAGAAGATCCCAAGTGCCAGAATGTTCCCCTACAAGACATCTCAACAGATTGCCTAAGCTCCTATTGACGACCTCAGTTTGCCCATCAGTTTGTGGGTGATAGGCAGTGGAAAACTTCAGTTTGGTGCCAACTAGGTGCCAAAGTGTCTTCCAAAAATAGCTAGTGAACCGGACATCCCGGTCAGACACGATGGTTTGGGGAAGACCATGCAGACGCACGACTTCATCAAAGAATAAATGGGCTACTCTAGATGCATCAGATGTTTTGGAACATGCAATGAAGTGGGCCATCTTAGAGAACCTATCAACGACAACAAAGATGGAATCATGCTTGTGAGCAGTACGTGGTAACCCAAGAATAAAATCCATGCTCACATCAACCCATGGTCGATCAGGGACGGGGAGAGGAGTGTAGAGACCAGTGTTCTGTTTGACCTGTTTGGCCATCGTGCATGTCCTACACTGGGCTACAATCTTGGCCACATCTCTCTTCAGGCCAGGCCAATAGAAGTGCTCCTCCACAGAATGGATAGTCTTGTTACGGCCAAAGTGACCAGCAAGACCTCCAGCATGCATTTCCCAGACTAGAAAGTCCCGAACAGAAGTCCTCGGGACACATAGTTGCTGCCCTCGAAACAGAAAACCATCCTGGAGTAGATAGTCAGCAAATGCTGTCGAGGATCCAGCAGACAGAGCAGAATAGGTAGGGCCAAAATCAGGACACTCTCCATAGAGTTCCTTCATGCGATCAAATCCCGTGACCTCTACCCGAACAGTGGAAAGAAGGGAGACCCTTCGACTTAAGGCGTCGGCCACCTTATTGTCCTTTCCAGCCTTATGATTTAGGACAAAAGTGAAAGACTGGAGGAATTCTACCCACCGACCATGCCTAGGGTTTAAACCCTTCTGAGAACTAAGGAATTTCAAAGCCTCGTGGTCCGAGTATAAGACAAACTCTTGTGGTAAGAGATAGTGTCTCCAGTGTTTGAGGGCTTGGACCACGGCATAAAACTCCTTATCATAGGTAGAGTATCGAAGCTTTGCATCAGAAAGCTTCTCGCTGAAATAAGCCACAGGGTGGCTCTCCTGGCTAAGCACTCCACCTATTCCTACGCCAGATGCATCACATGAAACCTCAAAGACTTTGGAAAAGTCTGGTAGGCGGAGGACAGGGGCTTTGGTCATAAGCTCCTTTATGGCAAGAAAAGCCTGGGAGGCGGCTTTGGTCCACTCAAAATTTCCCTTACAGATGCAATCCGTAATGGGTGCCATAATGGTGCTAAATCCCTGGATGAAGCGTCTGTAGAAGGTGGCTAGCCCGTGGAAACTTCGAACGTCATGGACATTCTGGGGCTCTGGCCAGTCTACTATAGCTCGGACCTTGGATTGGTCCACAGACACTCCGTGACTTGAAACCACAAATCCGAGAAAAGTGACCCGATCTGTCATGAATTCACACTTAGTCAGGTTGGCAAACAGGGTTTCTTTCCTCAGGGTCTCGCAGACCTCCCTCAAATGGTGAATGTGGTCCTGAGGGTTGTGGCTATAAATGAGGATGTCGTCAAAGTAGACGACAACAAAGCGACCAATGAGGGGGCGAAGGGTTTCAGTCATAAGCCTCATGAAGGTACTAGGGGCATTGGATAGCCCAAAAGGCATGACAAGCCACTCATACAGACCCTCTTTTGTTTTGAAGGCTGTCTTCCACTCATCCCCGGGTCGAATCCGGACCTGGTGGTAGCCACTTTTCAAGTCAATCTTGGAAAAGATGGTGGCTCCACTCATCATGTCAAGCATGTCATCAAGACGGGGAATGGAAATCTATACTTGACAGTGATTTTGTTGATGGCACGGCTGTCAACACACATCCGCCAGGTGCCATCTTTCTTTGGTGTGAGCAAGGCAGGAACAGCACATGGGCTCTTGCTCACCCTGAGGAAACCTTTGTGGATAAGGTCCTCGACAATCCTTTGGAGCTCAGCATGCTCCTTGGGGTTCAACCTGTAGTGGGGAAGGTTGGGTAGGGTGGACCCCGGGACAAGATCAATGGCGTGTTGAACATCACGCATGGGAGGGAGTGTTGAAGGCAGGTCTTCCGGGAAGATGTCTTGAAAGTCCCGCAGGATTGCCTGGACTTCGGGTGGGACGGAGACCTGGGACTCCTCAGAGGTAATGGTGACGACAACAGCCCAGACAGGGGCACCCTCGGCAACCTCTCTATTCATCTCACGAACACCTATGAAGTTAAGGTGCCTAATCGGGTCATGGTCAACCTTAGGGGCCTTAGGGATGGACATGACAGGTGTAGGAGAGGAGGGAATGGGAAGCTTCCCTTTGGTGGGGGTTGGATCATTCTCCCGAATTTTGGGGGGTGCAGTGGGTGTGGAGGTAGGACTCTTTCCCGTGACCACCTTTGGGGGTGTTGGGAGCAACTGAATCCTCTTCCCATTGTGGGAGAAGGAACACTCATTGGACCGACCGAATGTAGTAAGGTCTACATCGTAGATCCACGGTCGTCCTAGGATGATGCTACCAACCTTCATGGGCACTACGTCACATAGGATCTGTCCTTGGTAGGACTGGAATTGGATGGGAATGACACACGTAGTGGTGACTGGAATAGACGTGTCGTCAACCCAAGCCACGTTGTACGGCCTAGGATGAGGATGAGTAGGTAGACCTAGACGGGAGACAAAGTCTGAAGAGACTGCATTGATACAGCTCCCGTTGTCGAAGATCACCTTGCAGGGTTGGGTTTTCACCATGATATAGGTTTGGAAGATGGAGGTTCGACGCCAGTCGTCCTCCTGTGGGTGTGCCAGGATGCAGCGGACCACGCCCAATCTTTCATGGTTAGAACTCTCGGCAATATCTCCCACTTGCATGTACTCGACATGCGTGCCATCATATCCTGCATCTAACTCCTCAAACTGGGTGATGAGGTCGGGATCGGCCTCATATCTCTCAAGGGTTTCTCCTTCCTGAGGTGGAAGCTCCATGAACTGGGGGTCGGTGATAACCAAGGCTCGGGTTGGGCAATTGGTGGCAATATGCCCTAGGTTATGACATCTGAAGCATCGGACTCCCGAGACAGGGGCTGGTTGGGAGGTGCTAGGGACGACTCCTTTTCCCTTGTCATCTCTCCTCTCAACCGGTGGAGCGTACTCCAACCTAGGCACAGCTGCGGGTGCAGGTAATGGGTTCCGTGGGAAAGGAGCCGTAGGGGCAACGGCCTAAGTGGGGTAGCAGTAGGGACGTAGGAGGTGGAGGGGCCAGCTCTCTCAGTATAGCGGACTATGGGGTTTCGGGGTTCAGGTTGGCGGTAGATGGGAACCCGAGGTGGGGCCACCCTTTGAAACCTCTCAACATCTCGTGCAACCTGGTAGGCGTGCTCGAGGGTGTTAACCTCCCGCAAGAATAATTCCCGCTGAATACTCTCGTGTAAGCCAGCCCTAAACCGAGAGAGGGTGACAGAGGCATCCTCCATGACTCGACTCCGAAGGAAGTAGTCATCAAATTTGGTGATGTACTCGTCCACGGACTTTCCATCTTGGGTGAGTTTCTGCCATTGGTCTAAAAGACGCTGATGGTAGGAAGGTGGCAGATACTTCTCCCTCAATTTCTCCTTCATTTCTTCCCACGTGCTAATAGGCTCCTCTCGTCTCCGTGCTAGGAGATTCTCAACATTGCACCAGTAGGTTTTGGCTTGACCCAGGAGTTTCATTTTGGCAAACCTCACCCTTGTGGCAGGGGTCATGCGGCGATGCCAATCAAAATATTGGTCCATCCCGGTCTCCCACTCAAGGTATGTAGCGGGGTTGAGGGACCCATCAAAACTTGGAGCGTCAATCTTGACGTTCCGTAGGATGACATCTTCATCGTCGTGGTCTCTCTCTCGAGGCGTACGGGCCTCTTGCTCTCTACCTTGGGGAGCCTGATTCGGGCGGACTTGCTCTCTTTCCTCCCTAGGATTGGCTACGGGATTGCCGTGGCCAGTCACTCTTCCTTCCTCCCCTTTTAATCGATCCTCTAAGGCTCGGATCCTTTTATCGAGTTCCGTCCGTAGTTGGCCTATGGATTCTTCAAAGTGAGCCACGAGATTATGCTCGAGCTGGACTAGCATAGCAGTCACGCTCTCTTGATCCATGGGTAGCGTTGAGGGGCGCTCTAGACGGCCAGATGAATTCCTAGACCAACGTGGCATGCACGACCTCGGACGTAAATGATGCAATCCTCGGACCGAAAATTAGCAAGCTATAGACTCGAATTTTGTTGGCTAATTGGCAAAGGGCCAAGTTTGAAGGGACTGGTCAGGGAGAGTTGCTCGCCTGTAGGCGAAGTAGTTGTGGAACTACCTCCTGACAATTAGGGTGCCCTAATGTGACAGTCTAGGGCCTAAAAGGATAGGTGCAAGCAAGCACTCTCTCACCGTCCACAGCGATGCACTCAGAAGACTGGCTGCATGGATCGGGCTCTCTCTTACTTCGTCGCGCGGCAATTAAGAAGATACTAAATGAGCAAGTTTGGAACACGCACCTAGCTGACTGAAAAGTCTAGCTCCGACCGGAGACGAAGGCGAGCGGGGACGTGCGGGCCCGCACAGCGTCGACGAAGTTTGAGCGGTTACAAAGCATTTACTCCACGCAGGGAGGATCGAATTATTACAAAACCACGTAACTTAAAATTTCCCACGTAGGGGAATAAATCACTCCAGACTTTCTCCGCGCAGGGAGACTTAGGGGCGCCCGCGCTCCGTGAATTACGGACTGTGTGTCGGCAATCGGGCGACTCAACCGTTGATCGAGCCGGGATTATGGACTCGGGTGCCAAAAGAAATAAGTTATATAATAATATATATATTCAACTCTCCTTTTTTTTATCAAATAATATATATATATATATAGATATATAATAATAATATATATTATATTTAACACATTTTTTATCTCCCTTTTTTTTTTGACTTTTCCTTCTCTTTTCAAACTTCACCCACTTCTTTTGACTTCTAAAACACCTCTTCACACTTTTTTTTTTCAATTTTCACGGTGCCAAATCCTCTCCTGGTCCACCTGTGCAGGTGGCCGGGCGCGAGGGGCGCACGGAGGCGCAGGGCGGGCGGACGGGCGTGGGCGGGCGCGTGCTCGGGCGTGCAGGGCGCAGGGCGGTACGGCGCCGGGCGCGCAGGGGCGCGGCCGGGCGCGCGCTCGGGCCGTCTGCTGGCGCACTGGCCGGCCGGCGGGGCAGGCGCAGGCGGGGGCGCGCTAGGGCGCTGGCGGAGGGCGCGCTCGGGGCGCGTCTCCTGCCGCACAGGGGCGCGGGCGCAGGGCATGGGGCCGGGGGCCGCTGCAGGCGAAGCGGGCGGCGGGCGCGGGGAGGCCGGGCGCGAAACGCGGCCGGGCGTGGACGCTGGCAGTGCTCGCGGGCAGCCGGGTGCGGTGGCTGAGGGTGGGGGCGTCCGACCCGTTGCGGCGTGCCGGGATTCAAATCCCGGCACGGGCGACGATGCCAGGGGCGTAACACCCTTTTTTTTTCCAACTTTCCTTCCAGCGAGAGAGAGAGGGGGAAAGAGAGAAAGACTTACGGGAGAGAGATAGACTTACGGGAGAGAGAGAGCAGAGAGAGAACTGAGAGAGAAAGTGAGAGAGACAGAGAAGTTTAAAAAAAAAAATTCTATATATATTTTTTTCAATCTCTTACTTCTCTTTTCTTTTCAAAACTATTTCTATAAACCTTTTTTTTTCTGCTATTCTTTCTCTCCTTTTTTTTTCAAAACTTAGAGAGAGGAAGAAAGAGACGTCGGGGACGTCGGGACGTTGGAGTCGTCGGAGACGCCGTTGTTGGGCTCTGATACCAATTTGACGCAGCGGGTACGTGGAAGACGGATCGTCGGCACTCCGGGACACGGACGGGACGGATAACTGCTATCTCACACAGCTCGGCCTCACGCCGGACGGTCTCACACCGGGCGACACTCGAATCTCACAAAAATGAGAAAGAAGTGAAGGGAGATGAACAAAGGGGCAAATGCTCCTTAAACTCAATTCTTTTCATTCATAACATCATGTCTCGTAACAAGCCTTGGCCTCCTATTTATAGGAAAGGCCTATTACATCCATACCTTCCTCATTTCTTTTATTTGCATATCTATCCTAGCCTAATAAAACAAAGGCCACCAACCCACTAAAGACTTTGTGGGTTTTAATCAAATTAAATATAAAATACACACATGCTTATTTGACTTAGACTAGCCTAATAAGACGAAAGAAAAAATACATGTAGGAATACATGTATACATACACACACATATACTCAAAATACACACAAGTATAACTACTCAGTATGCCGGGTCTTCAATCGAGTCTCCGAGCCATAAGCTCGGTGCAGTCGTTGCGGTGCGGTGTCGGCTCCGAGTAGTGGGCCCAGTAGTGGACCCGGTGTCCCCACCACTAGCACCCTGGCCACTAACTCGGAAACACCAGCCGGTCCAGAAAGCCACGTCTCGCAGACGGGAAACGGAACCCGGAAACAAAAGAGTCACGTCTCACGTGACAAGAGTACCTGCCCACCAGAAGTAAGGCCGGATGCGTCCACTGACGTCTTAGTCCGCACCTCAGGTGCCCCCCTCGACCCCTGGTGGAACGGGGACACCGTACAAGTAACCACAAAACAAGTGACTAGTTGGGGTCGTGCTCGTCAACGCGGGTCGAACCGCCCCCAACCATGTGTGCACACACAGACTGCGCGTCCCTGGTCTGGCCCTCTGACTAGTTTTCCCCTCAGCCGGACTCTGGCTGCAAGAGGTGGGGCCCAATGGAAACCAGTCTAAAAATCGTCTCTCGGGGTTGCCTCGCCACCACTCCATGGTGGGACCACTCGCGTGTCGAAAGGCTACGACTAGTGGGGAGTCACCGATGTGACCACTCTCCAAGGAGAAACTCCGAGAAACACGCACGCACCCTGCCCGAAAGTCGAGAAGGACCAAGTGGCGACGAGTCACTAGACTCTGGACGGTCCTCTAGACTCACTAAATCCAACGGTCCTTGAGTCACAAGACTCGGGGTCAAGACCGTCGTACGCAACAGCACAATACCGTTAATCTAGCCTAATCCCTAGGTCTAAAACCACGGTAGCACGAATACTGAGGTAGCTCACGAGCCGCCGAGACCATTCCCTCGGGAAGGGAACTGAGAAGCCTTCCAGCCCCAAGCTGGACAACTGGACTCACAGTCCAAGGCCAAACACTTGGCCCACTCGGGAACCATCTTCCGCAGAAACCCACGACATGCGGGGGAACCCCACCGCACTCACACCGATGCATGGTGACTCGATCGAGCGTAACATGAAGCTCGGAACACACACCTATGGGCACACTAATCGAGGTAACACGGCACCTCCAGACACCCCAGAAACACGGACACGGAACCTACGGGGTGTCCGGGACACTCACGAGGCCGACCGCAACTCACGAAAACCACGGTCAAAGAGAAACGGGACTGCAAACCACTCGGTGCAGCCCAGAGTCTGGCGGTCCAACCTTGGGCTGCCACAGGCTCTGGCGGTCCAACACTGGTCCGCCACAGGACTCTAGCGGTCCAATACAGGAGCGCTAGAAGAAGAAGCCACGCTGGCTCTGGCTGTAATATCCCAGACCTTTCGGATCCTTCTTCGTGGGTCCTGGATCTGGTTTCTCGGAGTGTCCGACTTCGTTGTGTCTGAAATTTCGTTTCGGACATCTTTCGTGTTCGGATCGGTGCGATTCGGAGTTGTTTCGGAGGTCCGGAAGCGTTCCGCGGCTTTTCCGCATATGTTTTCTGATTTCCGGTGTGTGTTTCGGTAATTCCTTCGGAACCTCATTGCGGGTGAACCGGGTCGTTAACCTAAGCGAGAGTGGTACCGTTGCGATCGGTGAGTTCCGAGGATCGCGGAAATGTGATTTTTGATTTTTCGATATTTTCTGGAATTTCTGGATTTTCTATAAATACGCCCCTTTTTCTCTCTCTCCCCACCCTTCTTCTTCTTCTTCCTCCCACGGTGTGAACCGCCCCCTCTCCCCCTCTCTCTCCCATTCGATCGTGGCAGGCCTCTCTCCGGATGCAGACGGCGGCGGGGCGACGGCGCGATTGCGTGGGCGGCTGCGAGGCGAGCTCGTGGGCGTGCGGTGTTCGTGGGAAGCGTGAAGGAGCGGGGTTTCCAAAAGCGTTCTTCGTGGTTTGAGCTCGATTCGGCAGAGCTTTCGCTCCATTGAGGTAGGGGGACGAATCCCTATGCTCATTACGTCATTCCCCGCGTTTTGTAGGCCAAATGAGAGTCGAGAGGGGTGTCCTTGAGCGGGTTTGGGCAAAAGCATGATTTTGGGAGAGTTCGCCCGATCTATGGTTTTAGGCCATGATTTCGCATTTTGATGGCTTAGCAGCATGCTAGGGGTCCCCAGGGATATTCCCCTTTGATTTTCCCCTCTCCTATGGAGGCATGGGGGCGTGGTTGGAATTTTTAGGCGTTTCACGCCGTTTCGCCCTCGGACGGGTGTGACGGTCCTTCCAGTGACCGTCACACCATGTGACACACCTGGATGGGTGTGTCACAGTCCTGTTGTCATCCAACTGGAGTCTTTGGGCTGTGACGGTCCCACGATAGACCGCCACAGGTGCTGTGACGCACCTGGGTTGGACCGTCAGGGACGTTCGACCGTTGGCTTTTGGACCGTTGGTTTTTGACCGTTGGGGGTCAAGGCATGTGACGCACCAGGCTTGGCGCGTCACAGCCTTGTGACGCCCCTGTGTGGGTGCGTTAGAGTGGACGCATTCCCACACTGTAACGCACCAGGTTTGGTCCGTTACAGCCTGTGACGCACCAGGCTAAGTGCGTCAGGGCCTGTGACGCATCGGGTGGCATGCGTCACAGTATGTTTCCACTTGTCTTGTGACACACCAGGGTAGGCACGTCACAAACTGTAATGCACCAAGGCAGGAGCGTTACACGCTGTTTTGCACTGGGTATCTGACGCCCCTATGTTGGGATGTCAGATGGCTGTGACGGTCCAGCCTTAGACCGTCAGAGCACGTGACGCGTCTAGGGTAGACCGTCAGGCTCAGGATTGCCCCGGGTGGTTTGCAACCTCGTTGGTTTTCCAACCGTGGTCACCGTGCGAACGGTCCCCGTACGTCGTCGGATGCGGACGTTGTTTTCCGTTGACTTGAGAGTCTACTCCGTAGTGACCCTCCACTAGTCGTAGCCTGCTTACACGCGTGTGGTCCCACCAGGGACTGGTGGAGAGGCTACCCTTAGAGACGGTTTGTGGACCTATTTCTGTCGGGCCCCACGTCTTGCAGCCAGAGTCCGGCTGAGGGGAAAACCAGTCAGAGGGCCAGACTAGGGACGCACGGTCTGTGTGTGCACACGTGGTTGGGGGCGGTTGGACCTACGCTGACGAGCGTGACCCCAGTAAGTCACTTGCTTTGTGGTTACTTGTGCGTTGTCCGTGCCTCTGGTAGGAGCTACCACGTTAGGCAGTTCACCTGCGGTGCAGTGTAAGACGTCAGGGGACGCTACCGACTGTGCTTCTAGTGGGAGGTACTCCTGTCGAGTCGGGAGTGACAGACTGTCAGTCTTTACGACTTCGACCTTTGGGTTTTGTCATGTTGACCGTGGTGTTCCGATCGTTCCATCGTGACACGTGTGTTGGTTTTCGTGCCGTGAGATTGGTGTTTTATAGATGGCAAGGTTTCCCTTTTCGAGGTACTCGCTTACTACTAGCGTAGCGGTTTCTCCGTTTGCGAGGTAGGGTTCGAGTGATCCCTACTGAGTCTTGTTCTGAGACTCATTCACTGCGTGTTTCCACCATGTTTCAGGTGAGTCGCGGCCTCAGGGGAGCGCGTCTGAGGCTCAGCGTGGTTCAGGTGCCCAGCGTTAGTGCCAGAGGTCAGAGCCGGGGTATGCCCCGTGTAGCTGTACTTTTCTTTCTTGTCTCTGTACTAGTTGTGGACTAATGCTGTTGTTATTTTTTTATATCTTATGGACCATGTATCATGTAAACTGTTAATTTATTTCCTACTTAATTATATAACTGTTTAATTTCTATAATTATTTGTGATACTTGTGTAGTCTCCACACCATCCTTTTAACCCTTCCGAGTCTTCGGACTCGTGGGTGGCGGTAGGAGTCTCGGGTTATCGAGCCTTCCCGGTAATCGGATTCTCGGGTCGTTACACTGGCGCACCCATCCCAAGCCGCCACAGGGCTCTAGCGGTCAAGCCTTGGTGCGCTAGAAGCCCTCTGGCGCCCGTCCCTACGGCCGCTAGAGGCACATAACTCCCAACGGTCAGAAAGCACGCGACTCGATAAGCGACGGTCAAAACGAGGTAGCAGTCTAACCCTAGGCCGCCACACCGTCTGGCGATTTATCGTGCGGCCGCCAGACGACGTCGGGACCTGCCGAAAAAATAGTGCCATGTGGCTCACCCACCTTGGGCCGCCACAGTGTCTGGCGCTCCTACCCTGGGCCGCCACAGGCTCTCGCGGTCTCTAAAAGGACCGTCACACCAGCCCGAGAACGGGCCGACGGGAAACACCCAAAAATCCAAACCACGCCCCCAAACATCCATGGATGAGGCGAAAAACAAGGGGGAAGCTCCCCTAGGACCCTTAGCATGCATCTATAGCCCCGAATCAGGCCGAAACCTCACGAAACGGCAGATCGACGCTCAACCCTAAAACATGGAGTTTTTCCCAAAATGCCCCAATTTGCCCGCTCAGCTCGCCACGGCCTATGAAACTCACGGGAAATAAAGAGCACGAGCTGGGGATCCATCTCCCTACCTCCACTGAAGATTTCGCGCCCCGAGCTCACCGATCCACGAAGAAATCGCCACGAAATCCTCGTCGTTCCACGAACCCATGGCCGAGCTTCACCGCGCCTCCACCGCCTCGATCCTCACCCATCCTCGCATGTGCCTCCCCGCGCCGTCCCTGCCTCGCCCGTGCTCCGCTCCGTCGGCCGCCGGAGAGAGAGGGAGAGAGGAGAGAGGGTGAGAAGAGAGAGGGAGAGAGTGAGAAATGAGAGATGGGGAGAGAGAGAGAGAAAGGGGTTATATATATATAGGAAAATCCAGAAATTACCAAAAATTTGAAAAATAGGGAAAAATCACCTCCCTGATCCTCGGAAGACGCACAACACAGTGGTAATGTTCCGGAGTCGGAGAACGCAATAGCTCGCCCTACACGGGATTCCGAAGGTCCGACAGACGAAAACACGCGTAAAATCGACAAAGCAACCCGGGACCCACTAAGGCGCTCCGAAAATTCCAGAAAATTACCGACGTGCTCCTCACAACGTCACGGACCCAAGGAAATTCACGAGCACACCACCAACGAGTCTGAAAATTCGGTATAAAATAGTCTGAAGCTCAATCGGACAGGATCCGCAACCTGCAAAAAGACGATCTGAAACCCACGGATCCTGATCTGAAAAATCCGGGGCATTACAGCCCTCCCCCCTTAAAGGAATTTCATCCTCGAAATTAAGGACAAACGCGAGAACACTGGGGAAGAAAGCCTTAACCAACTGCCAACGCTGTCAGAGCCCTAGCACAGAAAACCTCGATTCTCACGAAAGCACCGATCCTGAGGGACACAGTAGACTACAATCACGAATGACACCTCACTCTGCATGCCGTGCACACCAGCCATCAGAGAAGGCATACACCAAAGGACACAGTCCGGTATCACCTTAGACAACGTGAAAACCACTCATGGCACCGCTGTAACGACCCGAGAATCCGATTACCGGGAAGGCCCGATAACCCGAGACTCGCACCGCCGCCCACGAGTCGGGAGGGCTCGGAAGGGCTAAAAGGAGCGTGGAGGCACAAAGAAATAGGAAATAAAGTAGGACAATTCAACAATTAACAGAAATAAATAAACAACTACAGCTATAACAGAGTCCAATCCAACAGAAAGTACAGTCTAAAGCAGTAAAGCGTACCACATGCCAAGTGAACACTCGGCCCTGCAAGCTGACAATTGAGAACCTCCGCTCCGCACCCTCGAACCTCGAGGAAGAACCGTCACACCTGAAAAGTAGGGAATGAGTCTCCAAACCAGAGACTCAGCAGGGATCCCGCGGAACCCCAACCGGAAACAACGGCGGTAGCGGAAAGGAAGGCTGCAAAAGCAACCGCAACAGCAGGAACAGTAAACCCAGTGGCCGGTCGAAACACGGCACTACAACTACTCCTACTGTACTAGAAACACACCCTGACCTCGCGGTCGAGGCTATCGAACTACACTAGAACCGCTTACCGAAGTAAAAACACACGGCAACCACGCCGTAGAGGCCTATCCCCCGGACACAGCCAACCTGGACACGCTGTCCAATGTGCAACCCCGACCATCTGATCGCGGGTACCGCACAACAAGACACAACCTCGGTAGAGCCACTAGCACTAGTCTTACGGCGCGAAAACCAACACACGCGCCACGGCGAACCAACCGAACTCACCTGTCAACACGACCGAAACCCGAAGGTCAAAGTCACGGAAACTAACAGTCTGTCATTCTCGACTCGACAGGAGTACCTCCCACTAGAAGCACAGCCGGTAGCGTCCCCTGACGTCTTACACCGCGCCGCAGGTGAACCGCCTGGCGTGGTAGCTCCTACCAAAGACGCGAACACCGTACAAGTAACCACAAACAAGTGACTAGCTCGGGTCATGTCCGTCGACGTGGGTCCAACCGCCCCCAACCACGTGTGCACACACAGACCGCGCGTCCTAGGTCTGGCCCTCTGACCGGTTTTCCCCCTCAGCCGGACTCTGGCTAACGACGAAGGGCCCAACGGTAACCGGTCCACAAACTGTCTCTAAGGGTAAGCCCGTACACCACTCCCTGGTGCGACCAGCACCTCGTACTGGTGGGCTACGACTAGTGGAGGGTCACTGAAGGAGTAGAATCTCAAGTCAACGGAAAACAACATCCGAATCCAACGACGTACGGGGACCATCCCACGTACCAGCACCATCGCACGGCGACCACAGTCGGAGAAGAAACAGGACTCGCAGCCCACGGCTACGCATGCACCCTGCGCGAGAGTCGAGAAAACTCAAGTGACGCTAAGCCACTGGACTCTGGACAGTCCTCTAGACGCACTACACCCAACGGTCCTTGAGTCACAAGACTCGGGGTCAAGACCGTTGTACGCAACAGCACAAGGCCGTCAATCTAGTCCAATCTCTAGGTCTAAAACCACGGTAACACGAGTACCAAGATAACTCACGAGCCGCCAAGACCACTCCCAGGACTAAAGCCACCCACACGGGCCACACGAAAAACACAGAAGCACGATTCCCAAGGTAGCACATAAGCCGCCATGTCAATTTCCCATCCCAGAGCAAGCGGGAAACCTCCAGCCCCAGGCCGGATAACTGGACTCGCAGTCCAAGGCCAAACACATGGCCCACATGGGAATCGCCTTCCAAAGAAACCCACGACATGCGGGGAGACCCCACTGCACACACACCGATACACGGTGACTCGATCGAGCGTAGCACGAAAGCCCGGAACACGTGAGGTCACCAGGACCCACCACACCTACGGGCACACTAATCGAGGTAACACGTTCCCTCCCGACACCCCAGAAACACGGACACGGAACCCACTGGGTGCCCGGGACACTCACGAGACCTAAAGTCAACCACTGGGTCACAACAGGGTCGACCGGAGGTCAATACAACGCGAACGGAAACCGCAACGTAGTCACGGTCACCTGGGGACTGCGACTACAGTCGTGGTCGACCGGGGACCGCGACTACGCAATCACGGTCACCTCACGACCGCGACTAGCCGGACGCAAACCCGATGGTAGCGGTCGCCCAAGGACCGCGACCCTACAGTCACGGTCGGGTCACGACCGCGACTATCCGAAAATGGTCTATCGCACGTCCGCGACGCTTACCGACGCTCTTGGTCAAACGCGTTTCTCCCAGGACCGCGACCAATGAAAGCGGTTACTGGTAGACCGCGACCATTTCGAAAAACCGAGAACGGCGGGAAAACGCCCAAAAATCCACGCCACACCCCCAAACATCCATGGATGAGGGGGAAAACAAAGGGGAAGCTCCCCAGTAGTCCCTAGCATGCATCTATGGCCTCGGATCGGCCTAAAATGTAAAGAAGCGCCAGATCGGGCGATCACTCCCCAAAACATGGTTTTCCCCAAAAACGCCCCAAACGACCCGCTCGGCTCACCACGGCCTACGAAACTCGCGGGAAATGAAGCGCACGAGCTGGGGGTCCATCACCCTGCCTCTACCGAAGATTTCGCGCACCGTGGATGTCGATCCACAAAGAAAACGCCGTTGAAGCCTCGCCGTTCCACGAACCCACGGCCGAGCTTCACCACGCCTCCACTGCCTCGATCCTCATCCATCCTCGCCCATGCCTCGCCCGCGCCGTCCCCACCTCGCCCGCACTCCACCCCGTCGGCCGCCGGAGAGAGAGGGAGAGAGGAGAGAGCATGAGAAGAGAGAGGGAGAGAGGGTGAGAAATGAGAGTGGAGAGAGAGAGTGGGGGGTTTATATAGGATAATCCGGAAAATCGAAAAAATCCCGAAAAATAGAAAATCACACCCTCGCGATCCTCGGAACGCACCGATCGTAACGGTACCACACTCGCCTAGGTGAACGGTCCGGTTCACCCGCAACGAGGTTCCGAAGGAATTACCGAAACACACATCGGGAATCGGAAAACACGCGCGAAAAAATCGCGGAGCTCTTCCGGGCCTCCGAAACAACTCCGGATCGTGCCGACCCGAACACGAAAGATGTCCGAAACAAAATTTTGGACACAACGGAGTCAGACACTCCGAAAAACCAGATCCAGAACCTAAGAAGAAGGATCCGAAAAACCCGGGACATTACAACCGCTGCCACCCTCTCGCTCACCGAGGAGACACAGTCCTCGTCATGAGAAAGAGCTACCGATCCATCCAATGGTCAGCAGACAAAACACACATCAGCTTCACAGCTAGCTGACATGTCGCACACCCTGCTCAAGCGAACAACCAATACAGAGCCTCCATCAGCTCACAACAGCATCTTCTGTCTGTGAAAGACCACATGCCGGTCACCAACTGCTCATCAACGGGAAACCTCCATCGGCCCAACGGGCACGATCCAACTCACAACAGGCCATCCGTTGACTCACACACAGACAATTACGACATCACGAGCTGAACTTCTCTCGTACACCGCATCTGATCTTGAGCATCGCGCTAACTCTACCCTTACAGGGGAGCACAAGGAAACCAACTACAAGACTTAGGAGTCTTCGATCATCACCTCACTCGACTCAGACTTACAGGGGAATCATCCCATGCTGGTCACCAAACAAGGGATAACCACTCCAATGCCAACATCTCATCAAGGACCACCATTCCGACGCCAATCTCACTAAAAGGCCTCCGCCCACAGGCGTCACTCTTCCGTCTTGTCTCATCACATCCCTCGACTCAATTAATCCAAGTGGACACCTGCCAATCTCGATTCTACCCTCACCACAGAACCACAGGACACCACCGGAACAAATCATGGCACACGTCTCTAGAAGAGAAAAAGTGCCACCCAAAATTATGGTAGCCAGGTCGCCAACACCACGACCAATGCACAATGGGTCCCCAACGATACACATCTTACCATGGTCGGCTATGAGACTAGCCTTACCAGTCACTCGCAGCTACCAACAGGAACCCACAGCCTGTCAGAGATCACTTCTCCAAAAACAACCTCATCCGAGGACACAACTTCCAACACAAGTCGGGCACCAAGCCAACGACTCTAACCAACACATCCTCGATCACCGTCAGGCGACATCCTCAACAACCTCATCCGGGTCTAACACCGACGCCTGACACAGCTTCCATCATAGGAACATGGTACTCATGCGGCACACTTGCCAACATTTTTCCCAACGCTCCATCCTGCCAGTGCCAAGAACCACGACATCTCAAGCAACGGCACGGCAACAACACCTCTCACACAGAGGAACCAACCCTCACACGCTCAACGCAAACTCAGGAAATCCGCCCGTAGCAACCAACGCTACGATCCTGAACCAGTGGGTCACAGGCCCACCACGCTTACGCTGCGCACTCTGATCCACGTGCACAGCCAAAAACGGCAACTCGGGACTCGCCATCCCGACAATCCACAACTCGGCTGGCCAACTTCAAAAAACAGGGTGAGGAAAGCAACCTTACCTCGAACCCCAAGCACAGATTCACTCCCAAATCTGGCAATCCTCTGCAAATCCGCAGACTCCGAACTACCACGCATCGGAAAGTTCAAGCACCAGTCAATAATTCTCTCAAACACCGCCCAACCAGCACTCGATCGTCCTTCCGGAACAGCGCCAGCACCCTTACACACCAGGGGAAATGGGCACAACTCTCGCAGGCAACCACCTTGCTAAAGCACAGGACGCGTCTCGCACGGACTTTATGGCACATGAAGGCCAACCAATCCGGACACACAATGCAAGATGATGAACATTAGCCAAACATAACCCTCTCCAATAAAAGGAGAAACCAACATACCTTCGACCAATGGAAATCCTCCATGCTCGACCTGACATTGAACCTCGCAGCACATGCTGGGAATGGCACCAAGAAAACCATTACCTCATCAGGTCAGCGCCTCCGACACACGCGATGAGTGTCACGTCGGACCACGATCACAGCATCTCTCGATGCACCACCATTGCAATTCCTCGAACTGCAACACACCACGCCAAGAGCCGCAACACGAGCCATAATCGACAACTGTCAACGCTCACCCTTGAGTCCCGAAACCACCGCGGAACCTTTACAACTCAAACCAAATCCAAGGAAAACACAACCCATTTACACACAAGAGCGCAGGAGCAAGACTTACTGGGACACCACAGCCCAATCCTGCCTCGAAATCTATAAAAACAATCGAGACCGACACGTCATTTCTGACGCCACAGAGCATGACAAGAACATCAGGCTCGACAAATCAGCAGCTCAATAGAAGATCCTCCGCTCACCCGAGCACACCTCTCGATCAGAACATCCGCTCTGCCACCTCAAGCCACAACCTTAACACATCAGGGGCTGGATAAACCTCAAACTGGAGTGGCCAGACCCAATAACAGCTCCCTCAGAGCACGCTCACAGCCACTTCACGATGAACAGCCCTCGCCAGCCACCTGACCACGATGTAGAAATCTCGAACGCAGCACCACAGCAACGCACCTGCCGACAACCTCTGCTCAACGCAGCACAACCGGGGCCACCACTGATGAGGGAGAAAACTCTCAACTTCGATCCTTAAACCCCACGCCGACACAAAAGCCACGAATAGCAACCACTTTCACAGCGCCACACAGTGCACTCAAGCTCTCAAGCGAGAAACAAAGCCGAAAATATATACGAAACCCTAAGCCAGTAGCCGACTGTATTGGACCTTATGGACTCTGATCACTGCAATATCTCGAATTCCAATGTACGTCCACAACCACCGCTCTGATACCAGCTGTGACGACCCAAGATCCGGATACCGAGAAGAACCCGATACCATTCAGATCCTGGCCCGCCGCCCACGAACCGGGAGGGCTCGGAAGGGCTAAAAGGAGTGTAGAGGTACAAAGAAATAGGAAATAAGGCAGGACAATCCAACAATTAACAGAAATAAATAACAACTACTACAACAGAGTCCTGTCCAACAGAAAGTACAGTCTAAAGCAGTAAAACGTACCATATGCCAAGTGAACACTCGGCCCGACGAGCTGGCAACTGAGAACCTCCGAACAGCACCCTCGAACCTCGAGGAAGAACCACCGCACCTGAAAAGCAGGGATGAGTCTCTAAACAGAGACTCAGCAGTGGTCCCGCGGAACCCCAACCGGAAACGACGGCGGTAGCGGAAAGGAAAGCTACAACTATAGCAGGAACAACGAACCGGTGGCCGGTCAAAACTCAGTGCTACAGCTACTCCTACTGTACCAGAAAAACACACCTCGATCTCACGGTCGGGGGCTACCGAACCACACTAGTACCACTTACCGAAGTAAAAACCCACGGCAACCCCGCCGTAGAGGCCTGTCTCTCAGGACACGGCCAACCTGGACAAGCTGTCCAAGGTGCAATCCCGACCACCCGATCGCGGACACCGCACCAACAAGACGCAACCTCGGTAAAGCCACTAGCACCCTGGGCACTAACTCAGAAATACCAGCCGGTCCAGAAAACCACGTCTCGCAGACGGGAAACGGAACCCGAAAATAGGAGAGTCACGTCTCACGTGACAGGAGTACCTGCCCACCAGAAGCAAGGCCGGATGCGTCCACTGACGTCTTAGTCCGCGCCTCAGGTGCCCCCCTCGACCCCTAGTGGAACGGGGACACCGTACAAGTAACCACAGAACAAGTGACTAGTTGGGGTCGCGCTCGTCAGCGCGGGTCCAACCGCCCCCAACCACGTGTGCACACACAGACCGCGCGTCCCTGGTCTGGCCCTCTGACTGGTTTTCCCCTTAGCCAGTCTCTGGCTGCAAGACATGGGGCCCAACGAAAATCAGTCTAAAAACCGTCTCTCGGGGTAGCCTCGCCACCACTCCCTGGTGGGACCACTCGCGTGTCGGAAGGCTACGACAAGTGGAGAGTCACCGATGTGACCACTCTCTAAGGAGAAACTCCGAGAAACACGCACGCACCCTGCGCGAAAGTCGAGAAGGACCAAGTGGCGACGAGCCACTAGACTCTGGACGGTCCTCTAGACTCACTAAATCCAACGGTCCTTGAGTCACAAGACTCCGGGTCAAGACCGTCGTACGCAACAGCACAATACCGTTAATCTAGCCTAATCCCTAGGTCTAAAACCACGGTAGCACGAATACTGAGGTAGCTCACGAGCCGCCGAGACCATTCCCTCGGGAAGGGAACTGAGAAGCCTTCCAGCCCCAAGCTGGACAACTGGACTCACAGTCCAAGGCCAAACACTTGGCCCACTCGGGAACCATCTTCCGCAGAAACCCACGACATGCGGGGGAACCCCACCGCACTCACACCGATGCACGGTGACTCGATCGAGCGTAACATGAAGCCCGGAACACACACCTATGGGCACACTAATCGAGGTAACACGGCACCTCCAGACACCCCATAAACACGGACACGGAACCTACGGGGTGTCCGGGACACTCACGAGGCCGACCGCAACTCACGAAAACCACGGTCGAAGAGAAACGGGACTGCAAACCACTCGATGTAGCCCAGAGCCTGGCGGTCCAACCTTGGGCCGCCACAGCCTCTGGCGGTCCAACACTGGTCCACCACAGGACTCTAGCGGTCCAATACAGGAGCGCTAGACGAAGAAGCCACGTTGGCTCTGGCGCACCCATCCCAGGCTGCCACAGCGCTCTAACGGTCAAGCCTTGCGCGCTAGAAGCCCTCTGGCGCCCGTCCCTATGGCCGCTAGAGGCACATGACTGCCAACGGTCAGAAAGCACGCTACTCGAGAAGCGACGGTCAAAACGAGGTAGCAGTCTAACCCTAGGCCGCCACACCGTCTGATGATTTATCGTGCGGCCGCAAGACGACGTTGAGACCTGCCGACAAAACAGTACCCTGTGACGCACCCACCTTGGGCCGCCACAGTGTCTGGCGCTCCTACCCTGGGCCCCCAGAGACTCTGGCGGTCTCTGGAAGGACCACCACACTAGCCTGAGAACGGGCCGGCGGGAAACACCCAAAAATCCAAACCACGTCCCCAAACATCCATGGATGAGGGAGAAAACAAGGGGGAAGCTCCCCTAGAACCCTCAGCATGCATCTATAGCCCCGAATCGGGCCGGAACCTCACGAAACAACAGATTGACGCTCAACCCTAAAACTTGGCATTTTTCCCAAAATGCCCCGATTAGCCCGCTCGGCTCGCCACGGCCTACGAAACTCGCGAGAAATGAAGAGCACGAGCTGGGGGTCTATCTCCCTACCTCCACCGAAGATTTCGTGCCCCGAGCTCTCCAATCCACGAAGAAATCGCCACAAAACCCTCGCCGTTCCACGAACTCGCGGCCGAGCTTCACCGCGTCTGCACCGCCTCGATCCTCACCCATCCTCGCCCGTGCCTCGCCCGCACCGTCCCCGCCTCGCCCGCGCTCCGACCATCGGCCGCCGGAGAGAGAGGGAGAGGGGAGAGAGCGTGAGAAGAGAGAGGGAGAGAGTGAGAAATGAGAGATGGGGAGAGAGAGAAAAAGGGGTTATATATATATATAGGAAAATCAAAAATTTCCAAAAATAGGAAAAAATCACCTCCCTGATCCTCGGAAGACGCACAATGCAGTGGTAACCTCCCGGAGTCGGAGAACGCAACGGCTCGCCCTACACGAGGTTCCGAAGGTCCGACAGACGAAAACACACGTAAAACCCACAACACAACCTGGGAGCCACAAAGGCGCTCCGAAAATTCTAAAAAATTACCGACGTGCTCCTCACAATGCCACGGACCCAAGGAAATTCACGAGCACACCACCAACGGGTCCGACAATCCGGTATAAAATAGTCCGAAGCTCAATCGGACAGGATCCGCAACCCGCGAAAAGACGATCCGAAACCCACGGATCCAGATCCAAAAAACCTGGGGCATTACATAAAGGGTCGTGTAGATCCTCGTAGCGAGTGCTCGCCGTTCCCAGTACTAACTCGGAGAATGCTCGCTGGGTGGTAAGGTCGATGGAGGAGAGTTTCCCTTTCAACGTTGGTCGTGACTGCTTCCTTCTCGTTGTCCCGTGAGATCAGTAGCTCTATTCTCATGCGTAGCAGTGTAGGGGTTTAGTAGAAGAATCTACCGTGTGTGCCTTCTATGTCGTTCTTCTCTTCGTAGGGGTTGTCCTAGAGCGAGGGGCCTCATCCCTCGATGGGGAAGGGTGTTCGTAGTAGAGTAACCTTCTCCACTATAGTGGCGGAAGTTTCCCGTTGGAGGGCGATTACCCCAGTGTTGGCCGGTCCCGGGACGAGTCTTACGGCGCTCGTGGGACGTGCTCGCCCGTTATGGGGTCAAGACCGACGTCACGGGTGCAACGGTCGGTCGCCGGAGAGTCCTCCGGTGATAATTGCGCTTGGGCCGTAACCCTTACGCTTTGTAGAATCCGATGTTCTTTTGGACTGGGCCTCATCTTGGCGGGCCTCATCCGCATGCCCACCGTTTGGGCGCGCTCCCTTGAGAGCTATCTGTCATGGACCCGTCATTACTGGACTATTTTTTAGGTCAAATCGGATTTACCCTCCTCACTTACTACGTGCGTATAATTATTTCTTTAATTAAAGCAGTGCATCCTTTTGTTCATAGTCACAAGCCTGATCTTTAATTTAGTGGCCCCAGACAACCCTGGCAGGTACAGTACTGTCAAGTAAACTCTGTACTCCCATGTCATCGTTATGGTGCGCCGAGACACACCTTGGAGGAGAAAGTTCCCCCCATGATATAGAGATGCAACAGTGAGTTTCTTGAAGACAAGTTGTGGTAACTGGTAAGTGATGTCGCACAGTTTGTTGTTAATTGTTGCTCTGAAGATGTATATATCACTAGCTAGTTGTCAATATGTAATTAGCAATTAGGTTATTCTCACAGCAATGATTAGGGGCAAATTACCGTACCAGACGTATATATATATTAACCGCTGAGATTTTACACCACTCACAATCAATTAGTCTTTAGATATTTAGATATTGTAATATGCATGGTATCAAAATACATGGCTATATGCTGATTGATTGAATTATGCATAATGTGAGTGTTTTTCCTTCAACACATCAAGATTTAATTAAGTCAGTATCTGAAAACTGGGGACCTACGTGCATGCTCTCCTCACCTATCGCGCGCGATTGGCTATGAATGGAACGTGCAATGCTTCTACTATGCATACAGCCATTGATCACAGTGGTTTAATTGTGATGTCCCCAGATGTTTGTTCCTTGGGAAGAGCAGTTTGTACGTGCTCTTCCAGCTTGTGCTCGGCTACAAATTAAGGATCTCCAATCTTGGAAGAGCTTTGAATTCACATCCTTAAGGACCCGATGGCATGCACTTGTATGTTGGCCTACCTTGTCTGCCTTCCTCACGTGAAAACCTTCGGCATATATATGAATCCATCTACACCCGCTAGCTGTTCCGTTGGGTTGTTTGTAGTAGGGCAATCCTTCCTTCCCTCCAGCAGGTGGCTGCGCCAGTTTTCTGTATCTCATATGAACCCCCGTTGTCCAATATTATGCCACTACACAGGTCCTCCGCGCGCATCACATTTGGCGTTAAAATCTTGGAGATCGGAGGCATGCAGAGTGAAATCCCTCTCTCTTCGAAACAGACGTGGAGTGCAGCCTGTGCACCCAGCTGCAACGACCCCCGCCGCCTGCCGCTGTTGGATTTTCGATTTTGGACTTGCCAGAGCCTTAGCGAAGCAAAGGAGCTGATAAAGTAGTGAAACTTGATACACATAGAAACTTTCAATACTTGGTTAGTTCAATCTCCACCTACATATATAGCTGTGAATAGTGGATTCCTCGAGGGGGAATTGAAGAACCATGGCGGGGGGGACTTGAAGCATCTACCATTAATAGCTTGAGGGGGACAGCATAGAGAGAGCCCCGTGGAAGTGTAACATTCTTCCACACTGCCGCCCACCACACCCTGTCTTCATCGTTGCCGCCTCTCCATGCAGGAGCGCGGGATGAACAGTGAGAATGACTCGTGAAGGTAAGACAACTGTGGCAGTGCCAAGATGGAAACATCTGGGATCGCTGCCTCGAGAGAAGCCGCAAATGTGTACCGACAGGGAAAACCCACACGCGTAACGGCGGGTTCACAGGGGTTTTAGACCCTGTTCATCTCATTTTGTGCAGTAGTGTTGGACGTCGTCTCTGTAACCCTCTTGTGAACTTGTAAGTAGGGTTCATATGATCAGACAGATGGAGGTGGGAGAGCATCGCTCTCAAGGATTAATTAGTACCGGCGGAATAACTCCTCTTGAGCATCATGCAAAACTGGGTACCTTGTTTTCTCTGCCTTGCCGTAGATTAGTGAATCAAATTAAGGAACGGTCTTCATGCTTGTGACTGCACTACTGATGCATAAATGGATGGTTATGCAGGAGTACCCAGTACTGGATCCTGAAGACTCATCAGAGGGGAAACAGAGTGGTAAATTGCCTCTTCAGTTGCCACAGCTGGAGGGACCTAACGGTGTTCAAAAAATGAAGGCCGAGAAGAAACAAAGTGAAAGGTACTGGAGCATTCATCACACGGCATGTGTGCACATACCCACTAACAGCCAAGCCCCGGATGAAGACGCATGGGCTTGATAGTGAACCCAAATATGTGAGGGGGCCAGACGCAATACCGGCAGGTTAGAAGTGCTCATGGCAGCCCCATTCCCCCCCCCCCCCGTCCCCCACCAGCCACCCATCTCTCCTCCCCTCTCTCTCCTCCTGTTATTTTACCACACACACACACACACACACACGCACAGGCTGTGCATTCTACGGGGTGGGAAGTAAACAGAGCAGAGAGGGATGCTGCATTCCTCCCCCATAACAAAAGGGGTAGCCGCCCCATCCCCCACCACTCACGTAGCAACAACCTAACCTCATCGCAGAGAAACCCCGTTCTGGCGCCTCGAGCACCCCCCCCCCCGGGGGCCTGGAAAACCATGGTCCCGTCACGGGCATCGGCCATGTTCCATCCCATGCCCGTACATCCCTCCCCCACATGCCTTCCCCCCCTTCTCTCTCTCTCTCTCTCTCTCACACACACACACACATCTTCTCTCTAAGTTTGCTGTTCTTTCTCACAGTGAAAAGGGAGGGAGGGGCCGGTGAGGGGAGGAGGGAGAAAAGTTACAGGCTTACATGAGGACTTCCCATCCAAAAGTATGTGTCACACACAAGGAGCTCCTAGCACTCCTGCCTGCAGCTTTATTATAAGGACCATGGGGTGCTTCATGTGCCGAGGAACAAGAAGACCAAGCATGGCGGGAGGAGGAGGGCACATGGGTTTCGATGGGGTTCCTGCCTTCTCCCCTTTCTCCTCCCCCTCCTCTCCACCTCTCCTTCTTCTCCTTGGCAAGTAATCCTTGGGTACTGCCTTTGGGGCTTCCCATGCACTGCTCACTTCCCTGGAATCTCTTCCACCAACAGTGGGTGTTTATAATAATTGTGTTTTCAGATCTGACTCCCTTCAGACAAACCAGCAGCTGAATGCCTGCTGTCTGCTCTCTTTCATCCACATGGGTCCCCAGGATCAGCAGCAAGATCTCAGATCATGTTGTGTCCTCTCTGATCGTCCACATGATCAACGACCTCTGATGGTTTGATCCCTTCTTTTGGCCAGTGGGGGGGGGGGATGGTTCGAATCTTTTCAGTATTTAAGGTCTTCGATCTTTTGAGAAAAAAATTAAAAACTTGTTCTTCTCTCGCATTTCTACGCATTCTCAAACCTCTTAAACGTCTAAATGTTAAAATCTGAGGATTCTAGGATGCTTAATTTTCAAAACAAGTAAATTAATTATGTGAGGTTCTTTCGGGCTAGTATACCTCTAAAACATATGCTAATTTTATATACATTATACGTTTGGAAATATCATATACATTTGTCACTATGCACCTGAAAATGGATTGACGTCCATCTTAAATGTAGGTAAATTAATGTTTAATTCAACCACAGTCAGCATAAAAGTTACATTTACCAGGATGAGATCACGATTTATCCTCTCTTTAAATGGTGTTGGAGAATATTCTTAGAATATTTCAGGGTAGTTGAGTGGGGAGCCATGATTAATAACATATATAAGAGAAAACAGAAGACCATATGCAAGGACAAAATGGTCGATCGGCAGAAGCTTTAATCTTGACTGTTTTACGCCCATCCAAACACGAAAAACTCCTGTGAGAAAACAGCACAACAGCAGGGGAAACCAGCTTTTTTTTTTCTACGTCACCTCTTTTCCGGACCCTGTTTGTTCTCATCCAAACGTCTCATATATATGCTTTTGTTTTCCTCCAAAACACTTTGTCTCTAATCCCCTGTGTGCGCCCCTTGGTTGCCCGTTGGCCACGTCCAGGTGAGCCCCCCCTCCCCACACTACCCTACAAGCGAAGATTCCCCCACATGAAGTCCTACCCCTTCATGTGTGATGTGTTCAAATTCTATACTCAAAAGTCTAGATATTGAGTTATAGTAATTCTCAACATAAATATAACGGGGGAGGCGTTAAACCCGAATGGTTAATGTAAGAAAGACGTCTGCCGAATGTCAATGGTTACGTTACGAGCGTCACGATTGAACGCGTGGAGTGGAATTTGAGAAAAATTCAATAGTCCAGTAACTTTAACTCAAACCTAGATGTTAAGTTGGAGAGATAATATCCTCGATCAATAAGAAAGAATATATTCACAAATTGTCTAATATGTATGATACTAAACCTCAACATATGAGATCATTGAACATGATAGATAGGACAGCCATGATCCTCCCCCCCCACCCATCAACATGTATCTGTCGCTGGAGATTTTTGCGAGGGAACAGCCTAATAATCTCTGTCCACCCTTGGCGACAAGGTACGAGCTAAGCAAGCTAAGCAAAAGTCTTGGTTTAGGACGTTATTACTACTACTCCACGATCGGATGTCACAGGTTGTGCATTGCCCATTGACCTCTTGTGTGTCCGGTGGACCCAAGCTCGGGAGATTCCTCTGCCATGATAACGTGGCCGTTTAACCGTAAACGGACGGCTGGGGTCGTCCAATCAGGTGGATTATCTCTAGATTGGCACTTCCCCGATCGGGTGTGAGCGCCGCGTGAAGGGTGTGGTGCTGCCAAATTCCCCGGTCGGACCGGGGACTGTGATTTGACAATGTAGGGGGTGTGGCCGTGTGATTCGCTCGCCCCGGCCCACCCCGGTTCGTCTCCTCTGTAAGGTGTCTTGCTTGGCCTTGGCCTGCAAAATCCAAAGGGTCTGCATCACCATTTTCTCGGCGGGGTGCAAACAAAAGGAGTGATGCGGGGAGTGGGATAATGTTGGGATGAGTCCACGCATACACACGCGTCCAGGTATATGTTCACACAAAGTGGTGTTGGGGTGGCCCAATGTACGTAAAACCTTGCCATTGGTTAAAAAAAAAGAAAAGAAAAAAAAAGCATATATAGGAACCACACGTACATAATATAAGTCTAGAGCATAAGAAGTACTGCTCGAGTTTGTCTGACATTTGAGAAGTTAAGTTATCTCGAATAAGCCACTTTATAATTAGTTCATTTACCTTGGGGATATATGCATCCATGTTTTACGAGGCATTTCATAATCGAGTGTATGAGCTCATAATTAATCAGGTAGATTATCCTGATTATTCAGAGGTGGGTTAATTGCTTTGACTGTTAGAACGAATATTTGGATAGAAAAGGGTTATGCAGAGCCAAATCAAAACATTTCATTCAACTAATTAAAGAACTCTAATTGATTTTACAGGAGCAGAAAAATAGTTTCTAGTCCTCGTATCACACTTTTAAAATTTATTTGTTGAAAAAGAGTAACCGACCATCCGTGAAAACGTGCAAACACTAGAGAAGAGACGTCAGAAGGAGTCTTGGGTGTGTCCATAGGGGTCAACCCTTCGACGCTTAAGTTAGAGACACACTTTAGAGAGAACTGTGAGAAAGAGAGAGAGGTGAGAGATCGAGCTCAAGAACGGAGTGGATAAGCCTAGGTGTAGGAGAGCTCTTGAAGTGCTCGAGAGCCCAGGGGTTGCTCGGAAGGCCTAAGAAGTGTTCGGAACTATGGGCGATGGCCTCTCTCTCTTTAAGCGTTTGTATCTCTGTATGCGTCTGTCTGTTTTGGTCTCTGTGTCTGTGTGTCTCTTAAGTCTGCTGAGGGACCTATTTATATGGGTTGTCTTGACGGTGGCCGTCCGTTCCTCAACAGGGAAAGAGCGTGGGTCGTGAAGTAATGTCTCCTTGATCGTGAGGAGAGTTGCCCATCGTGCACCTGTCTATTCTAGAATAGGGATCTCATGATAGGAATCTCTACGTTGTGGACATGACCTAATCCTTTCAGGAGAAAGTCCCGTAATGGTGGCGGCGCCCTCCCCTTTGGGTGAACGTTATGGTGCCCCTTCTGTGTGATGTGATTCTCCAATGAGTTGTCGGAGTTTTATTAGGCCTCAGTTGGGCCTAAGCACACGGGCCAAGGCTCAGTCTGCCTTAGTTTGCCCATGTCAGGTTGTACTGGGTCGATGCCAGGCTTGACGACGTTGATCTGTACTGCGCGCGCCTGATGACGGTGGGCCCTTCTGGGCCTGGTGATCATTCCTCTCTAGCTAGTATATATATATATATAAGAATTAGATTTTATTGGTTTTATCTTTGATTTGATTTTTATTACTACTAAAATAAGGATAGTTTATTCTCTATATATATTCTAAGTAAATGCATGGTTTGCGATTGCCAAATAAAAAAAATTGATATAACATAAGATAATCCTTGATGCACGTAATGCCGAACCATTCCCATATTTTTGTGCACTCGTACTGCAAAAAAAATATGTAAATTGCAGTGCCGCATTTTACCTCATAAAAAGTGAAGTTCCGTACTCTCGAATTTGGGAGCATGAAATATAAGCTTATTTACTTCGACCATGATCATGATGGGAAAAAATCCCAAGGCTTATGTGTACGAACAAATCTAGAACGACCGAATAACGCAGCGGAAAAATCAATCGGAATACAACCACATGAACACCAAAGATTTACGTGGAAAATCCCTCCAATGCGAAGGGGAAAAACCACGGACAAGCCACAGGAGAAAATTTCACTATGAACAATAATGAAAGTACAAATAACTCAAATCTCTTGCCAAGACTTGAGTTTGATTACAAAAGAACAACTGGGATTCCAACAAACTAAACTCTCCTACTTGATCACAGCTTAGCACACTGCAAACCTGATCTTCCCTGTAGTGAGAAACCTGTTCAACTGATGAAGATCTTCCCTTGTTCTTCTTCTTCTTCTTCTGCAACACCTTCTTCCCGGAGCTACAGTAACCCCTCTTTTCTCTCTTGATGGCTTCCTTGAAAAACACCTTGGATCTAGGTTTTAGACTCCCAATAAGATGTTTTATACATCTAGGATGGTCAAGGGACAACCCAGGGACCAGATCCACCAAACCTGCCTAATCCCATGACTTTGGGATTAAATAAACCAAGTAAAAGATCTGATTTCGGACTTGGAACGAAAAGTCAACAAAATCTGCCTCGGGGCCGGCGGTCGACCGGACCTACACTGGCGGTCGACCGGAAATTCTCAGACACCCGAGTCTTAGCTCTCTAGGAAAACCGGTCGACCTGTAGTGTCCGGGCGGTCGACCGGTTTCGGTCGACCGGAACGAACCGGTCGGTCGACCGGATGGGCTGAATGCCCAACAGATCATGATGAGACGGTCGAATCAAGAGTGACAAAGAGTGGTAAAAAATGTGACACAGGAAATATTAATCTACAACTGAACAGTATATATCTCCATTCTGCATCAGTATATATAATAAGTGAAATTCATTGGGTAACTACCAAAGAAGTCCTTCTCGAATTAATGGTGCTACTCTTTTGTTAAACGGGGAGAATAAGTAAAGAAATATATAAATATATATATATACACACACACTTTCAACAGGAAAAAGAACACAGCATGAATGTAGTCGACATCTCTCCAATTCGTATCCATACATCCCAGTCTTTCTCTGAGTTTCTTTTGTCTTTTCATTCATCTCTGTGCAAGTGCGTGCCTGCAGATACACATATGCATGCGTGTGCGGGCCAATGCCGGGGCAGCCTCGACAAGAACTGACGTGTCGTGGGAGCTCGACTCAGTGAGTCATGAACTCGCGAGCGTGGGCCTGCCACAGTCTTGTGTTAGGACGTATGACGAGACTTCCGAGATGGAGATGATGGGTGGTGGTGTCACATGGATTCCCTGACAAACTTGGACCATGGTCCAAGGCCAGCCGTAGAGCCTTATACGGCCCCCCTGAACCCCCCCTCCCCTTGCCACACACACACACACACACACACACACATATATATATATATATACACATTCCCTCCCATGTTAGTATTATAACAAAACTATGTAAGACTATATAGACTGTGTATATATGTATCGTCATATTATAGAAGACCAGACTAATAAGTACACACTACATAGCCATTTTATTCTGCTTTCTTTTATCTCGCCCTGAAGACCTTCCTGCACATCTCCTTAAATCTATGGATTCTTTCAGCTAACTTTCTCACACGGCGACGCAGGGCGACCACCCCTTGGGAAGTGCACGGCACAGGATGAGGACAGCCTTCCTTTCTTTCTTTCTTTTGGGAAATGGGGACGGGAAGGGAACAAAAGCCTTCCCCTGTGAAGAACTTTCTTATAATAATCACTATGGCCGGCAGGGCTTAAGTTAAGAGAAACCCACTTAAACTAAGAGCTCAACACGGATTTGGAAATCGTGGTGGTGTTGGGGGGAGAGGGGGGGGTCTGGGGGAGGGAGGAGACGTGCCCGTACTAGTGGCCACCCTCGTTTTGGATCATGCCTGTTGTTTCCTAACGTGGGAATTTAATGGCGAGAATGGCTGGTGCGTGAGGAGAAGGGCCGGGTTGCACCCCGGCCGGTGTGTGATCTCTTATCTTCGTCCATATATGGCTGCTGAGCCTGTTGCAATTGATGGGGGTGGGGTTCGTGATCTCTCCTTCCATCCAGGTCATTACGTGACCTTAATTAGTGTTTTGTTTTGGTGCGATTAACTGCGTTTGTACTGATGCTCTCGTGCTTGTTACCTCCATCCTGGGTTTTATTTTTCTCTCTTTTCTTATTAGGGGTCCCCGCTGCCAACCCCCCCCCCTCGCAACCACAGTCGAAGACATGGCTGCTGCAGCAGCGTTTGCCAGCGTCTATGGATTCTGGGGAGCTAAGTTTAGCTACAGAGGACTCTCTCTCTCTCATATGGTTTCTATGTAGCCAAGTTACAAAAAAAAAAAAAGTTTAAAAGGAGTCTTCTACCCCCCCCCGGCCTCGTCTCCATCCTCTTCTTTTATCAACATCCGGGAGCCCGGCTTTTTGCAGCAGGGAAAAGCTCTTCTCCTTTCCTGACTTCGCACGTGTGAACTTTTCAGCAGCAAAGCACACAGCCCCCACCGGCCTTCACCCGCTCCCCCACCACCGTACAAGTAGCCAACACACACACGCGAGAGAGAGAGAGAGAGAGGCCTTCTTGAGCTCCCCCTTTGGTTGCGGATGGTGTGCGTTTTTATATGGGTTTTGAAGGGCTGGAGGGAAAAAGTGGGTTTTGGTGCCAAATGATTGTAGCGTTATGAGTTCCCGGGGTTGGATGTGGAGTTGCTCCCTCGGTGGGTAGCCATGGCCAGGAGGCGAGGGCTCTTTGGAAAGAAGCATAAAAGGGTAGAGATGTGTGTGTGTTGGTTCCCTTGTTGATGATGAAGTGAAAACAAGAAGAATGAAAAGGTGGAAGAGCTAGAGAGAGAAAGAGAGTGCTTAGAGAGAGAGAGAGAGAAGAGAGAGGGGCGCGGCGCACACCATGACACTAGAAGCGCTCTCTTCTAGTGACTTCTCCAGCTTCGTCGTCTACGACACCATCTCCGCCACCAACCCCCACCACTACCCCAACCCCTCCCCGGCGGCGCTCTTCCCGGCCGACAATGCCGCCACCTGCGGTGAGGCGCTGAAGTCGACGGCGGGCTTGCCAACCGCCATGCTCGGCAGCCCCATGGCGGAGCCGCCATGCTCCACGACAGCGAGGGGAGCGGCAACGGCGCCGCCCCCGCCCCCGGCCGCCCAGGGGCGGAAGAAGCGGCGGCGGAGGCCGCGGAGCTGCAAGAACAAGGAGGAGGCCGAGAGCCAGCGGATGACCCACATTGCCGTCGAGCGCAACCGCCGCCGGCAGATGAACGAGCACCTCGCCGTGCTGCGCTCCCTCATGCCCGAGTCCTACATCCAAAGGGTTCGCCCCCCCCCCTCCCTGCTAATTTGGTTACTTTCTTAGCGTTCCTTGTTCAATCCTTCCAGCCATGCTTGGATGGGAGTCGAGAACCTTGAGATTACCAACTTAAAGACAAGATCTTTGCCTAGGTAGAAACCCAAATCCACCGAAGCATTTGGGGAAACACCCATTAGAAATTTAAGCTCCGAGAAAGGTTCTTCCGTACTAGGTAGTCCGTGGTGATCGATGCCATTCCATGTGTGTGCATAAGGACCTCTGACCGGTGATGTCACGAAGGAAAGAAAGCCATGACCACTAGCCATTTGCAGCACTGCTGCTCTGGGACTGGCGTCGCAAAATTCACCCTTTTATTTATTAGATCCTTGTTTGAAGTCGTCAAATTTGGTTATTGTTGGGTTTTTTGCTTCTCTTGTGATTACTTCTTTGCCATGTTCTTATTTCTTCTTCTTCTTTGCTGTGTGGCCAGGGGGACCAGGCCTCGATAGTGGCGGGCGCCATCGACTTCGTGAAGGAGCTGGAGCAGCTCCTGCAGTCCCTGGAAGCGCAGAAGAGAACGCTGCAGCAGCAGCTGCAGCAGAGGAGGAGGGCGTGCGGGGGAGGAGGCCCGCGCTTGGAGGACGGCGTCGCCGGCGGGGGCGGAGGAGACGACGGCGAGGGCGACCCGCCGCCGTTCGCGCAGTTCTTCGCCTACCCGCAGTACATGTGGTGCCACGGGCCGCGGGAGTACTCGCCGACGTCCTCGGAGGGGGGCCACCGGGGGGCGGCGGCACCCCCAGCGGGGGCGGTGGCGGACATCGAGGTGACGCTGATAGAAACCTTCGCCAACCTGAGGATACTGTCGCCGCGGCGGCCGGGGCAGCTGCTGAAGATGGTGGCGGGGTTCCAGTCGCTGCAGCTCACCATCCTCCACCTCAACGTCACCACCATGGACTCCGTCGTGCTATACTCTGTGAGCGCCAAGGTATACACAACGTAACATTCTGGTGCTCTCTCTCTCTCTCTCTCTCTCTGGTTATCGTTATACTGCACTGCAGTGCATGATGGTCTTCAACCTCCATGATCAAGAGCCCTACCCATGGGGTGTGGGTGTGAGGACGATTGTATACGTGTTCGTTCCTCGTCTCGAGCTGTGCATCCCTTTTTATTTGTTTTTGGCTTTTCCATGTGAACGTGTGCATGAATGATGAAACAAATCAATGTTTTCTTGGACTATGAGAAGCTCCACGCTCTCTCTCTCTCTGACGGTTGATTTTCTACCACCGTGCACAACTGCACAGTCTCTCTCTCTCTCTCTTTCTCGCTCTCGCTCTTTTTCTACCTCACTATTACTTTCTTTTTGTTCAAACTTGCCGTGTCTCCCTCTCTTTCTCTTTATACTCTCTTGAGTCTCCCTCTAGACTTACCTCAATATTACATTCTTTTCATTTTAAAAGAACATTATTACTTTCTTTAACTGGCTCTCTCTCTCTCTCTCTCTACACACACATTTACCTGATTTTCATAAGAATATATTGTCTTTCATAAACTCTTCCTCTCCCTTTCTCTCTCTATGTATATCTCATTATTACTTTGTTTTTCTAGAGGTCCATTACTCTCTTCAACTCTCTATCAATCCCTCTTCACCTCGTCTCTCTCTCGATCTGACTCTCTCTCCCCCTCTCTCCGAATGTCTAGTTATTACTTTATTTTTCTAGAAGACCATTACTTTGTTGAACTCCTTCTCTGATCTCTCCCCCTCGCCACCCTGTTTGTATCTCTGACTGCTACTTTCTAATTAAGCCCGGAGGGTGTTCTTGCTTCCCGTGTCATGCTTAAGTAGCTGGATCATGTACTGATGTGGGCCAGCATTTCATCACTTCCGATGAAAAGATGCCCTTCTTGGGTTTTGATTAAAACGCCTGCACCCTTCAATGTCTTATTGCTGGTGAGACAAAAGAAGGCACAGATTCTCTCCTTGGGTTTGGATTCTAATCCCTACCTCCCTCCATCCTCACATTCAAGGAGGAAACAGTGTGCCTTTGGCTTTTATTAGTTAAAAAGTTAGGCCCTGCAAATGGCCTGGGGAGTTTGTCAAACAGTTTGGAATTTCCTTGGGACCCTAAAAAAAGACACAACAGAGTAACACACAAACAAACAAATTCCCTGTCGCACTTTCAAAGTTTTATTTTAAAGGCAAAAAATCTTTCTTTTTTTTTGGAAAAAAAACGCTTGTTTTCATTCAGACCCTACACCTGCATTGTCCGGCCCCCTTGTATATATAATTTATCCATGGGGAAGAAAGAACTCACCCCCGTCTGAACTTGATGATAGTAATGTGAGTAGGGGGGGCCAGCCATAATAAATTCACATGATTGCAAACAGTTTAACAAGACTTGCAGCTCTCAAATCAATTGGTCTCCTGGAAACATGCAGCACTTGAACGGTCCTCCCCATTTGTTGTTTAACACATGTGCCTTGTGATTTAAAGTTGCTTTATCCTCCTCCCCCCACCCCATCTGACCATGGGAGGGAGGAGATCGAGTAGGGTGGATCCACATTGGGATACAGGTTTTGTGTGTTTGTGATGCACAGAGGGGCAGCCCCTCCCTTTTCCTGTGATGGCCTTCCTGCTCGTGGGTCCCCCTTGTTCGGATCTTGCGGGACTCTGCGCGCATGAACAATGTAGCACCATTAATGCACCTCCCCCCCCTTCCCCGGCCCACAACTCCATTGCTATATCAGAACACAGGTCCCTTCCTCTTCTCTCCAAGCTCCTCACGACCAAATTATTCTCCTTGCTGCAGGTGGAAGAGGGATGTAACCTGACCTCAGTAGACGACATAGCTGCTGCAGTCCACCACATGCTCTCTCTAATCGAAGCCGAGGCTGCCCTCAGCTGCTGAGGACGGAAGGAGGAGTAGACGACATGCTTGGAGGGCTCCGGCCGGGCAGCCCCCCGCATCCCTGATCCCTTGCCATGTTGCAGAAACAAGATGCCACTTCATCAGACTCACTACCTTTTCCCTTCCTTCCTCATCACCCCCCGCTTTCAATGATCTCCCTGCCTGCTCATCGTTATGTAAAGCTCTCTCTGTGTGTGTGTGTGTTGGCCAAGGTCATCTAGCTGCTAGTCGTAGTCTCTAGGTGTAGTTCCGTACAGTTAGGCGATGGGTGGTGGCGTGGCGCATTCCCCGCCCGTAGGATCGAATGTTGGTGATGAAGTTCACTGATCCGAGGGCCAGGACAATAAGTGTATCCCTCGCATGTAATTTGCTTTTTTAAGAAGTTGAAAATTTTCCTCCTCTTTTTTTCAACTTGTGAGTGTAAGGGTGGGTAAGGAGATTTAGCTGGGTGACGTGACTCTGAGGGGAATCTGGATGAATATCAAATAAGAAAACGTGATTGTTATTTTGAATAATTTTATTTTTCAATTATTCAACTATTTTATTTTACCAAGTTCAACATTACCTTATAAGAATTTTGTTGTTTGTTTCTTCTTTTTTTTAATGTTCGGTGTCAATATTGATTGTAAAACCATTGGTTTTGGAATCGAACTATTTTTTTTTTAATTTTTTCAAACAGGGAATATTTTGTTTGGACGATTGTAAAATGCCACACGGTAGTTAATACAAAAGTCTGGCATGTTGATCTTTAAGGGCCACTTTAGTAACGGGTTAAGGTGGGTTAGGGTGGGTTAACCGGATCCGGTGATTTATTCTCTGTTTGATATTTTTTTCCTTAACCTAGGTCGGATAGGGTTAAAGTGGATTAACCCATTCCACTTAAATAGGTGGAATGAGTTACTCCAGCCGGGTTAGGGCCACTTTGGTAACGGGTTAGGTTAAGGGCGGGTGAGCCACCCCGGGTAGGTCATGCACCCACCCTTAACCCAACCCGTTATCAAAGTGGCCCTAAGGGTGTCTTTGACATCCGATTAAGTTAACTCGGCAGATGAAAGATCCGCTCTCTCCATACACACGGTCACGTTAATCAAGATTAGCGTAAACGACTCTCGAGGTCGTTTACGTTAACCGAACTTGATTAACAAAGTGGCCCTCGTAATTTTGATTTGAAAAAATTGAAATCAAATGAAAAGAATACTGTTACTAATAAATTGACGGGATTTTAAAACTCAATGACATATATATATATATATTATATATAACACTCCAAATATAAGAAAAATATATAAAAACACACGATGTTTTACGGTGTCTATTTCCACATCCAACGACCCCTTAAAAGTTAAAAGACTTCCTTTATAAAGAGAGAAAAATGGGGTTTTATTTACCTCTTCTTCAGATTTGTTGTCCCCGACAGTACCAGTCATGACCTGGGACGGGACGGTACTGTATCACTTTGTATCGATTTAAAATAAAGACTTTAATATAAAGATTATAAATAAAATATCCCAAAGTGTTCATTAACTTAGTTAGTTAAACGTTGTCATTCGTAAATCAGACGACCCGTGCACTCCAGTTAAGTTGAAACATTTTTTACTAATCGACCTATCGATCAAATTTAATTATAAAATATAATATATTATATATATCGTCTCGGTTACGTCTCACTGATCGATCGTCTCGATCTATGGCTGAAACGGTCCGAGACAGATAGTTTCAACCGTTACAGATCGACTTGTCAAACCCTACTCTTCTCAACCAGAAAAGAAAAAGATAAATTGGGTGGGGAAAGATGAGGGGAATATGTCCGGGGAGTCGGATGTTGCGATTTTTTTATTTTCTGTAATGTCTTTGTCAATCCCACAATAATTAGGCATGGTTGCACAAAGTGTGTACCACATTATTATGTGGTCTACCTATGCTACGGTGGGGACGGCAGTGTAATATATATTGTTTTGGGCATCGATCATGACAATAATGCTTTGCAAGTTGCAAGGCAGGTACGTAGTCATACATTCTAATATAAAAACATCCAACACATGCAGATAGGAATATATTTAAATATAAAATCAATCTGACTACATCCGACGACATTGATTCGTACTGTACTTTTAGAGGAATATACTGAGTAAAATCATCACCATAAATCCATTCTTATATCATATAGTTACTCTTATATAATTTGCTCAATGACATATTAATTAATCAAGATTTATCGATTCGATCGTATCGATCGATCCGGCAAGACTCGATAAGAGATGATATAGTCGATACAGATAGCGTACCAATACGGGCTGAAGGAGGTCATTTTTTATTCTTTTTAATTTTTTTAAATTTTTATAAATTTTAAAAAATAAAATTACAATATTAGTTCATTTAAGTTGTAAAATAATATATTCGTCTGAAAAATAATAGAATGTTGAGTTCCTTTTTTACGACCATACATTCATACTAAGTTACGTATAATTAATTTTACTTACTCTTCCAATTATGATTAAGATATAAATATGATTACTTACGCATTAGTAAATTTATTATGTAACAATAAGAATACATAAGTTTATACACATAACTAAATAATTACATATATAAAATTATTGTTACTTTATTTATTAAAATAACATATTATACCATTCAATTAAACATCTTATTACCAAAAAAAGATAAGTTAAATTGTTTAAGTGATCATATATATAATTAACTTTACTCGTGATATCATTCAACTCCACTGATAAAGTACAAAATGTCGAAAGTCACTCATCTGACTCATATGTGAATCACGAATCTCAATCATAATCAGATATATGAGACTCATGACCCGTATAATCTCAATCTATCCTAGTGGGTGGAGGTGCATGTGAGTGAGTCTAAAAATATGTAACCATCTACACAAATAATGGGTCATGTGCAGCAGTGGAGGCTACATGAAATCTTCTAAAAAAAGTTCTAACTGCATCTATACATGCATGCCTATCATCTGCTACTGGTGGGACTGGTGTTGATGACGCTCGAACCCTGGACGTGGAGGGAGATCTTGATACACACGGTACTGCTAGTGGAGGAACCCTAGACGTGGAAGACGATGCCCTGGCTCTTCTGCGAGAAACATATCTCTCTCGTAACTGTGTCTAAAAATAATCTCGGACATGCTCTAAAACTAAGGAGCATGCACGACAATTCCGTCCCACTCCCGTAAAGTGCTCTGCAAATCTATTTATGCTGGTGACGTGATGTCCCCAATAGCTACAATGTACATGTCGATCACCCTCAACAGTGTACCCATACTCCCACACAGGGTGACTTCGTCCGTCCATGATGATCTGCAACTGTTGAACAGTTTTGCATCAGTAACTTGAAGGGCAAGTGCAAAGGTCAAGACATGAAGAAATAAAAGATTAATTTATAATTGTGTACAAATATATGCAAATGATACATACTCCTAATCATATGGGCCTAAACCTAGCCACATCCCATCTCCGAATAATCTGATATTATGTGTGCTTCTCGGATAGGAAAAGTAGTCTTCATATTTTATGGAACCTACATAGTGCTCCTAGTACGTGCGTAAGTAATGTTCATACTCTTGGGAACTCTGTGAGTATACGACCGACGATGGCGCAACTTAGAGCTGACCGTATCCTTTAGTATATTACGGCATTGAAGAATAGCCATGAGAATATGGGTAAGATGGGAAGAATGAACTACTGATCTCAAAATCGTCATGATTTCTCGACTGCTTCCTCTATGATCGTCCATACTCACTGCCAGATTCCTGAGAGTCATGTGTGTTCATCCTCTCAAAATCAAACAACATATCTTGATAGCTGATATTGTCTGCAACAGAACTTCCATAGTAGAGATCCTAATAATCAACTACCCACATAATCCCAAGTGATGGAGCACCATGGTCCTCATCATGTGTGGTATGTGTGAAGTGTTGCTCCTCTATCCATACCATCCCTTCGTAACTACCACGTTTATGTGCCCCATGATCTCTGTCTTGACCACTGCTATACTCTTGGCCACGAGCACTAGTATCCCCACAATGACTCCGTTGACCACCACGAGAACCGCCACCACTATGGGACGAAGAACATGCCGGTGTATTGTCGTCATCGGAGTCGTGACTCTCACTGATGTGGGCTCTACGGATGGCTTGGGAGTGTCGTTATCTGTATTGAGATCTAACGTCTCTAAGTCTGCAATATCTTTTGGATTTGCTGGTGGTTGTGTGTCCTTTTTACTCTTGAATAATGTGGTTCATGATGATTTCTTCTTATCTGGAGCAGGTGGCGGCTTCTTTGTGGCATGTTGTCTCTCTCTAGATGCTTGAGAAGTGAAGGTCATGTTTGATAAGAACTTCAAGTAATTTCGTACTGTGTAACTCAATAGGTATGAGTATACATGAGACAACTGAGTGGGTGCCCTAGACATCGAGCGTCGTAACACAGCAGACAGAGATAGTTATTTGGATGATGCCAAAAGCTACAGAATTGAAAAGTCAATTGATTCAATTAGCAATGAAATATAGTTCAACATGTAAATGTTCTCATCTAATATAATTCGACCTCTCTAAATGACGAACTCCTCCTAGTCTCTCTAGAAGTGGATGTCCTTCTGGGCTCTATAGATGCCAAATGTCGCGGTGCAACAATCCGAGACCACTGTTCATATGTCGGATCGACCTGTAATTTTTTTCTTACATCATAGTACATAAATATATGCACACGTTCTCTAATCAAATATGCGATTCAATATGTATAGGTTATTTCACTTGAGTGACCGGTGGATGTGGGTCTGCTAGAGACTGCATCTTTCACTCCCATGCTGCATCATTGTATGCATATGATGTGTCCTCGTGGGCGGGGACGTGATAGTGCAGCAGGCTCCACATCTTCAATATTGATCGATTGTGCCCTTTTTGTGTGAACTTGAGTCACCAGTGAAGAAACTCATGATGCCCTTTGATTATCGAGTAGTAGATGAATCACGACTGGCTGATGCTCCGGTCATTGCTACCTTCCAACTTTGCGCACTCGCCTCCTCTGGATGTCTTGCCTCTTCTCTACTCAAACGTGATGCCTCACGGAATAGCACTTTATATGGATCATTCACTATGACATACACATTAGGCTGGTCAGTACGTGATTCTTATTCTTTGTCACTAGCTATCCACACGCATTCTTTCTCGTCACTGCCACCTACTCTTCCGCTAATCACTGCTTCATCCCTTTTCTTCTTCTTTTTTTCCTTCTGTTGTACCTCAACTCTCTTCTCCCACAGGTGCCAAGTCAGTGCAAGTTTCACATCTCTAAGCACATAGGTACCGTCAGCAACCTCAAAGTATCTCACACTGCTCCTCCCACCAGGTGCTTCTTAAACCAGGACACATCTCCTCCCCTGTGTTATGTTTTGCAGTAGTTGCAACGCCAGTAACTACAGTTGTCATCCAACATTAATCAAACGATCAAATGTATCCCCTAAATTTAGGAATTATAAATTTCTATGCGTAAAAAAATAACAAAATACAATGCGAAGAATCAAGTATTAATTCTAAAAGATGTCATTTGGCCCATTGAATAAAATTTACAAATATAAATTATATCTAAAAAAATTATGCGTAAGAAAAATAGTCGGACCCCCCCCACCTCCACCCTCCCACCGTCTCCCATCGCCCACCGTCGCCTCCCCCAACCCGGCCACGGCTTCCTGGCCGGTGGGAGGCCGAAAGAGGAGGCAGTGGGCGATGAGAGGCGATGGCCGTACTCCCCTCCCACCTCCACCCTCCCAATGCCCCCCTCCTCCGTCCCACCCCCCTCCCAAGGCCCACTGTCGCCTCCTCCGGCCTCCCACCGACCAGATCTAATCGGTGGGAGGCCGGAGGAGGCCGCAGTGGGCCGTGGGAGGTGGTGGCCGGACCCCCCTCCCACATCCACCCTCCCACCGCCCCCTCCTCCCTCCCCTCCTCTCTCCCACGGCCCACCGTCGTCTCCTCCAGCCTCCCACCAGCTTGATCTGGCCAGTGGGAGGCTGGAGGAGGCGACGGTGGGGGATGGGAGGTGGTGGCCGGACCCCCCTCCCACCTCCACCCTCTCCTTCCTCCCACCGCCCCTCCGCCCTCCCACAGCCTCCCACTGCCCACCATTGCCTCCTCCGCCCTCCCACGACCCCCCCACAGCCGTCCATCGACCCCTCCACTCACCCACCGGCTACCCCCGCCGCTCTCCTCCTCTCTACAAACAAATAATACAAAAAAAGTCTCGCCAGAGGCTTTCGATCGCTGGTCCTCGCCGGCCTACACCGTCGCTGGACGCCGCCCATCGCCGCTACGTTGGATGCCTCCACCCGCCCGCCCATGGCCGGCTTTTAATGTAGGATGCATTAATTTTGCATTAAAAGGGGCGGGGAAATCCCAAAGTAGAAAGAGTTTCTTCTTTGACAAAGAACAAAGACAGCCATTATGTTCTCATCCTTTTTTTCACATAAGAGTATACAAAAGGATACGTTTGTTAATTAACTAGACTTAAATTTTCTCTGACATTATCGGAACATACATGAGAGATCACTGCTAGGGACTGTGATTCAGGATCAACAATTTGGATCAAAATCTAAAATCCCACCTATATAAGTGATCTTAATTAATTTGGTAGAATATTAGAAAATTAATTACAGCCCTTTGTTAGAACATCTGACTTATTGAATGGTTTGCAACTTAAGCTACGATCCAGGTTCGTAACAAGGAGTTATACTTACTGCCTGCACGCCTTTGGGGTGCAGCAACTTGCATCTCGAGTCTCCATTTGGTTCAAATAGGACTGATTGGAATTTTAGAGCAAGAACAAACCTCTCCTCCCAACCTCAAAAATGGACCTCATAAAAGTTTAAACTTTTTTGAAACATCTTTTATTGCTCTCTAATAAGTCTCATTGATCTTTCGTGAACTAATGAAGACTAGGGATGCAAGCAAGCTGCACCCTAATGATGTGTAGCAAGTATTTAATATTGTGCCAAGTATTTCCCTTTTGGATTGCATCGGTACTCAAACTGATCAGCCCTAAGAGAGTCTTGAAATCCAGATATCATGAAATATCTAACAAGAAATTTTTAATAGGCAAATGGGTCACACCCTTGATCTACCTCTTTTTTCTTTTTTGGCTAACAAGCAATCAGTCCTTTAATAATTGTGGATTTCCCTGGTCGGCACTCACAAACAGACTCTGATAGTTCTATCACGAGTGACGAAAATAGTGATCCATGTCCTCATACCGTATCTCTTTTATCATCTATTTTAATGTTGGCCTGTTACGAGTCATGCATGGGGAGGCAACGCAACTGTGTGGAGAGAGTAGGTGGCTGCGGTGACCGCATCATGTAAACGTGCAGCACTTCACGAGTACACCGGCACGGATTTCTCTCTCTCTCTCTCTCTCTCCGCACCCCCCACCACCCCAATTATTACCGAGTCCTATGTTAGATGTCACTCCATGTCCTCTTCGCACCCCTCGGCTCTGCAAGTCGGTTGTGCAGTGTTCTCGGGAACAGATGTCTTCTGTTGGGTGCTGACCCGAAATGGGGGAAGAGGACACGATTCCAAGACCACAGACCTGTGGTCTTAAGGCTGTCAGATCGATATACAGTATAGTATTATATGATATCGATTCGTATGACATTTGATAAGGAAGAAATGAGAGAGTTCTAAAAGATGTGTTTAGTTTTTTTTTTTACCCCCCGGTAGACTCAAAACTGTTGTGGGAGATAAAAGATGCCGCAACCATACCAGACAAGCATGTGGAGGATGGTGACCCAGTTTCTAGCACATTTCAGTTGAGGCTTCAGCAAGTTAGTGGAGGTACAAGTTATTTACATTATAAAAAAAAGTGTGCAAATTGGCCAGATATAATTCCAGAATGACTTGGTGAAGACACTTAATTGAGAGTCACTTTTGGTTTTTCAATTTCGACATAGAAATACATTGAGTGGGAGTTGTTGCAAATGGTTCTCGATGACTATAATACTAGTGGGTAAGTTTTCAAAAGCCTTGTATCAACCTAGAGATTTAGCTTTAAATTGTCATCTCCACCCCCCCACCCTACCCACCCACCCAAAGGAAATATCTTTTTTTCCTACCCATGATCATGACAGGGCTAGTAAGACATTGGTGAAATATAAGGGAGTCCTGTAACTCCCTCTGGTGGGTAAGGACCCTCGTGTCCGCTACGCTTAGGTCCAACCGTGTAATGGCTCTGAACTCCCATGTTCTTACATCTTTCTTCTTTGATTGTGTTCATGTTGGCATCAAAAATCTACCATTGTGGTGTCATGTGATAATCTAAATTCTCACAATTATCTTTCATTGTGACCAAAACCAGTCTCCAACCTGCGCCCTCCCATGGGTGTGTGTGGAGACGACGCATGAACAACTTTGGTGCGTATCACGGTACCTGGTTAAGACCAATAGTAAGCTGCTGCTCTTCACAACTATGCCCGAGCCTCAAATGCTTCATATCATGAAGCAAGCAATGGCAGTGGATGGGAGTCAGAAGGAGGACGCTTGATTTCCAGTAAAAAACTTCTCACTGATACGAAACAGCCAGATAAAAAGGAACCGAGGGAAAAAAATAAGGAAACGTAAGTGGATTTTCAGAACCTTGCTGTTCCCTTGACACTGTACACCAGCCAAAATTTGAAGCAACACCGATTCAAAACATTTTCCAGCATTTACCAATGCTTTTAAGCATCTTATCTCTTCCTCTTGCCACCTCTGGACCCCCTAAGTCCAACCTTCTCACCAGATTCAGAATTTCTCGACTTGCCAGCAGACTTTTTGGAACTTGAACCTGCACCATCCTTCAAGTCCAGCTGTACCTGGATTCCTGAGGAATGAGACCGCAATAATGAGAACCAGTGAAGACAAGGGGCAGTTTTCAGGACACGGATGGCATGGCTATCCAAATGAAGGAAAGGGGAATTACTATATCAAAGGAAATATTTGACAAAAGACCATGGCTCCATGCACCATTTGGTCTTCACAATCTTTATCATTCAACAGAAAAAGGGAAATTTTCGTCTATAGAATTATGACTAAATCAAACCTTTAGATTTATCGCTCTGGAGATCCAGTTGTAGCTTTTTCTCACCAGTGATTCCATCCTCTGGGAAAAAAAACATGAGACAAGTTTTTTTTTTAATCATGAAGTGAGAAATACAGTAAGTTTAAGCTTTACTTCAAGAAAACAAATAACTCAATGATTTTATGCACGCATACACACATAAACATACGTACATGCACCTGCATACATGCAGGCATATGTCAGGTGACGATTGTGGAAATCAGTCTGACGATGGACAAGACATAGAAAAGCAGGGTATAAATCCAAAAAATCATATGCATGTAATGTTTGGAGCTATAAATATAAAAAGGAAATAGTTTAGTCCCACTAGTGGCTTTCCTTCAGTGAGATAACAATTTATGACATCAACGTTCATTCACATGAAAGTAAATTTAATTTTGCAAACATTTCCCATGCATGATGGTTGAGAACTACTGAAAACAGATAACCATATAAAATACAGTAATCACCTACGTTACATGCTTAGTTGCTTGCACACGTGAACAGAAGCTCATCCACAAACTCAATAAATATCTTCCCATGCTTTGATCAGTAAAGTGTGAGAGAAAACTGACAGTTCTAGCTACTACCCTATGAGACAGCACAGAAAAGGAACATACCGGTAGCTTCAGCATCAGAGGCAGTTTCCTCCTCACTTTCCACCACGTCATCTCTAGGTTCCTCCGGCAAGCTGCTATCCACTGGCTCCAGTATTGCTGCAATGCGTTTCTTTGGAACCTTCTTTACGCCAGGCAGAGAGATTAAATCTGCTGCTCTGATAACTCTAGAGCTGCTGCCTTGCTTGTAGGCTTTTGTAAGGGCTGCCTTTACCGCTGGCTGTACACCTTCCAATGAATTTGGATGACCCTAGTTGGAGATTCACAAAATCACTCAGAATAACAAAATGTGGACAGCATGAAAAATACCTAATAAAAAGGAAAAATATTGCGTAAACATGTTACTACAATGACAAAGCACATCCACCCGGCAGAATTTGCATAACTACCAGGAATTAGATGTTGCAACCTCTGATGACCTGAAATAGGAGCTCTAGGTAACAATAAAATGAAAATCTATTACACCAATACCCAAGGAGACAGAAGAGTTAGATTGTCAGTGAAAGCTCTCAAAGAATCCTTGAACAGAGTTTTGAAGACTTGGTTAGTTTTCCTCTTTCTTGCTAAAAAGGATTTTTTTAATGGTTATCTTCTAGTATAACTGCATTTTCAGATCCAAAGCCATAAGAGTCGGACAGCTTAATAAATTAGAGAAAGCAAAAGTGAAATGACAGAAAAGAAATGATCCTCCCTAGATTCTCAAATATTAACTTGAATGGTACGTGGTGTATAGGATGAGAAAAAGGATGTACGTGAGAAAGTCCACGGAGAGTCCCAGATAGAAGAGGGCTGAAGAACTTTTATGCTTCGGTGGATTTTGCACCAAAATTCTGGACCCGATTGCTTTAGGAAGTTCTTGTAGTTAGGCTAGATTTGAGATTAATCATCATCCTTGGCTGAGAACATTATCTCATGTGCTCCTTTTGGTGTAAGATCGAGTAAATAACCTTCTTGGGGCTCCTTGTGCCCTCCTCCCCCTCCCCCGCACACTTATTGGTGAGGATGTCAAGATCTTTCAGTTGTATATTTTGCAACTTTCTAATTTTGTTAATGAGTGATTATACATGTAAAAGGATGGCAAGAATTCAATTGGGATCAAGCTTTAGTTCTGAGCTAAAAGATTGATTCCAGGCCTTGGCTTCCAAGGTCCATCCAACATGTTCCAAAATTTTGACATGAGTTTACTTAAGCCATGTCACTATTTTCTGGTTGCTGCAATGTTCATTGATTAACTTGCATTACCTTACCAAAAAAAGATTAATTGCATTAACTGTGAATCAGCTGATTCCCTGATATTATACTTATTCTATGGACTTGTGAAGTGCATGATATGTATCCTTGAATCTTAAGAAGGCTTCAATGGATCAGGCCAGCATGGCGGTGTAGCATACATGGTAACATGATTTTGTAATGGGGTTAAAACATAACAAGCTTGGTTCAGGTTTGTTCACCTTTAGGCACTACAAAATAAGTCCACGTGAGCTGCATAGGTTCAGTCTTCAATGGAACAAATAGATAGAAAGGCATTCACAATCATGCCTCTATGCACCAAGAAAAGACACTCACCGATGCTTCCACACATATAGAAGACACTTAAAAATAAAAGCTAAAAAAAACAATGACCAATAACAAGACATAAACATCTAAATTTAAAACTAACAATCAGGATCTAGTTTTAAGGACTCTAATTGTTCAATATATAAAAATGATTTGCCAAGTCCAACTTCTTGCATTCATGCTTGTATGTGTTTTGCTTGGGATGTTGTGCAGGTGAAAGGAGGGAGGAAGAGATGTAAGTTTTCCACAAGATTCTGTGGCACAAAGCTAATCAATGTACCTGAAATTTGGATAACTCCACAATAGTATCAAAGTCTTCTTGACTTAGAGAATAAGCATCCATAAACTCAATAACCTTCTGAACAGCATCATCCTGATCATTAACACAAGATGTCATAAATGTGATGATCACCAAGTGTAAAAGAATTTGATCTGCTTTCATGTAACTATTGAAATTTCATAAACATTGCCACAAACCTTAGGCATTAGACGAAGTGGATTCGTCAATTGCTTAAGGATAAGAGAAAAGTAGTCGACCCTCAAAGCTTCCCTGTTAGCAAAAGATAATAAAGTTGAAAAGGACACAAATTCACAAAATGAGTTGCCAGTCCTGGCACCATGGAGAAACGTCTGCTAAATCCCAACATAATTAGCGTTATACAAAAAAATAATGTCATAAAATAATATGTCCACAAAAGGAAGTCACTACGATAGTTAAATGCATGATTGTATAAGAATTATCAGCATCCTACTAAAAAAACAAAAACAGATTTATCATCCACGTAAGATACAGAAAGTCTTTTGTTGGGAAAAAGGCTTCTGCTTTGTTGATAACCAACAGCATCAATTTCTCTAACAAGTGACCTCCATTGGAATCCAAAGGCCAGCAATTCCACTGCCTGCAGAACCAATGATTTTCCAGATCTGTGGGACACTGTATACTGAAGAAAAATTATGAAAGCGAATGGAGATAACATTCTGTACACATTCTCAGGCAAGAAGAGAAAAACAATTTTGCCTAGGAACATAGTATGTTATATATTTTTTCCAATGAAGTTCTATGCTGCTTCCCCATTGAAAGGAGAAACGACAACTCAAAATGCATGTGCTGCCAGGAAAGAAGTGCCCCCATGGAGATAAAGCTAAGGAAGCATGAATCTAAGTCGTCTGGTATGCACCACAAGACCTTTATATTACCACATATTGGAGGTTGCGTATATGTTTAAGGATTGGAAATTCAGCTTAATATATTTCTGGTGCTTGGAGCTACTAATTGTTTAAAATTTGTTTGAAATAAACTCTTTTACTTGTCTTTAGTTGTTCTGTGATCTCAAATGAACTATTTGCACTCCTATCTTCTTCAAACCAATCTGGAATGCATGATTACATTTTCTTCACTCTCATTCCATGATTTGGTATCTCTGAATTTACTTGAGCTCATGATTGGTACGTTTCTGGAAATTCTTGTTTGCTAGCTTCCTGCATTTGCTGAGGGTGCCACACTTCATAAATAGAATGAGACAACAACTGAGTGATGCAAAAAAGCATCATAATGAAGCTGATATTTATCCAATCAAGCCATGGGTGGCTGATGCACATCTGCACCAATAACTATGTCCATACACCAAGGAATTTCATCATCTAAATATTTACCACCTCATCTATAACTAGTGTGATGAGCTATGGACTTGATACCAATCCTTGATCTAATCCGATGGTAACAAGAAACTTGCAAATCTCCCCAGCAAGAGTTCTCACACTAGTAAAAACCCCGTCATAAATCTCATTTACCGAGTCAATAAACCTTTTGGAGACCATTCTCTTCTCTAAAATCCAACAAATCAACTTTCTTGGTACTCGATTATAATCTTTCTCTAAATTAATAAAGACCATATGTAGATCTCTGTTCATTTCTCTATATCTCTCCATCAACAAGCCCAACAAGAAAATAGCCTTTGTAGTAGATTTGATAGGCATGAAAGCAACTGATTTTCAGAAGCACTAGTCACAATTCTAAGACTCCTTAAAAGAACTCTCTTATTTGTGACTGGGTCCCGGAATGGGCTAAACTTGTTCGTAATTTGGAGAATTCTAACTCTCTATTTTTGTTGTAAGAGACTAAATTAGGTCACACCAAGGAAGGAAGGATCGGGACTTGAGATCGGATCAGCCAGTCCCAACCTGATCCGGGTCGGCTAGATCAGCTGATCCCGATTGTTTTTAGTTGAGGTTAATATGATTTTTTATGTTTTGGAAGGGTTTTATGCAGAACTAACCTATTTCCTTCTATAGTCACGGGGGTATTTCCCTTTCTTATTTCTTCCCCCAACCCCACTCCGCTGCAGGCTAATCACAAGTACAAGGAGGAGACAAGGATGACGGGATGCTGGTGGCTATGATGATGGCAGATGGCGGCAGTGATGGGGACAGCGATGGCAGACAGCAGCAGCGACGGGGCCAGCAACAACAGATGGCGGCAACGGGGACTTGAGCAGGTAAGCAGTTTTCTCCTCCACCTCCTCCTCTTCTCCTTCTCCTTCTTCTCCTCCTCTCCCAGTACAGTTCCTTCTCGGAGGAACAGTAAAAAAGAGCAATGAACAGTACCTGGCACTGTTTATTGCTCTATTTTGCTGCCCCTCCAAGAGGAATGAACATTATCACTCTTGGGGTGTCATTTTTTTTAAAAAAATAAGGGGTGGGGATCGTGCCGGATCGGACGATTGGGGCTGATTCTGGCCGATCCCGGCCGATTCAGCCCTTGAATCGGAAACAGTGGTAGCATAATCAGATCGGATCGAGCCAAATCCGATCGAATTGGCCGATCCAGCCAATCCAATGCCGATTCTGCTTTCCATGGGTCACAGCACCTCGGTGTGGGCCTATCCCTGCGCACATTCTTACTTGCACATCACCTTTTATATTAAAGAGTAGTGAGGTAAAATCCACTTTCAAGCACAAAAACAATATTCAAAGTCCACAACATTCTAGATTACTCTCTCCCATGGTATGTCGGATCGCACTGTTCTGGTGCGTACCGGATGTGCCGGATCATGCCAGTGGAAAACCGATACGCCAACACGCATCGGTACACTGTGATCTGGCACCTTTTTTAATTTTAAAAATACTTTTAAATTAAACATTAATTTCTTAACCTAAAAAAATGTTCTCAATCCGGTCCGTACCAGATCGTGCCTGGCTGAAATCAACACAATGTGGTACGTTGGTCCGGTAAACCTTGATCTCTCCTAAAGTTACTTATTGTGTCTCATAAGTTTACTGCCATGATGGTTATTACAATTCTGTATATCTTCTTAACTATGACATTGTTTCTTAAAACATTGGGTATTATTCTCTCTTTCAAAATCTCATTGAAAAGTCGGGTCAACCACCTTATACCAATATCATCTACAATTTTCCAAATTTCAACGCGTATACCATCCACACCTGGGGCCTTCCATACTTCCATCTTTTCTAAAGGAATCCTAAGTCCTACCATACTGAAAAAAATGGTATTTGTCTAGTGGATTCATGAGTTATGTCAAAAAGATACGTCTCTGAGGTGATCTCCAACAAATAACATCTCAAAATAAGTATGCCACCTCTCCATAGTCTCACACTTTTTAACTAGACCTCCTTGATCCTCACTCTCAATGCATCTCAATTTGGATTTAGATGTCATTTTCTCCGTATGCTATGAGACAACATATGTAATTAAAATGAACCTCTATCAGAATAAGGTCAAACCTATTACGGATTGTGATCTGGAGGACATGTAATTTCTTCTTCTAGGGCCTCTACCACATTGTCAGGGACAGTTCACATAACTCACATAAAACCCAGCCCACCAAGGTTGGTTCCTTTCCTAACCCTCTATCCATACCAAGTGGGCCATTGCCTGTCCAAGTCATGATCTAGAGGACATGCAAATTTTTTTTTGAAAGTGGGTAGTACCACTTTTGTACTAAATTGAAAAAGGGGAATATACAAGTATTGGCAATGCTCTTCCCAAAACCCCTTGTACAAAAGGTACACCAAGAAGGTGTGGTACACACTAATCCCCCAACAAAATAAAAAGAGGAGAGTTGAGGGAATTCACATTACAAAGCAACTCCGCCCATTCTCTCACTCTGTCACATATAGAAAAAATAAGAGAAGACTCCACTCTAGCCTCCCTCCTAAAGAATAAAGAACATATTGTTACGTTCACCCCACAATGATCACATGGTGGCGTGCAAGATCAACCACCATACAATACCATCCGCCTTAATGTGCCATCTCCTCCCCCACATCACCATAAGATGGTGCACCTCTCACTAGCAGCCAAGGACACAAGAGGCTCTCTTAGCCAGCCCCTCCCACACCTCCTGCGTATAGGTGCAACCCACAAACAAGTAGTCCAAGATCTCATCCTCGAGTCCACACAGGCTACAAGATGTCTGAATCCCCGAAATGAAAGGTAACTGCCTGTCTCGGGTAGGAAGCCTCCCATGGAAATCCTTTAAGTGAGAAGCTTCACCTTCAACGGACTGCGTGACGACCACACCTGAGAGGCAAGACTATGGCGCACTCCACCATCAGAAATAATGGAATAAGCCGACCTCACTGAGAAGCACCCCTCCTTACCCCACCTCCAAGTCCACGTGCCCTCCCTATCAACATGAGGAGTGTAATTGTGAAGGAAGTGTAAAAGGTGCTAAAACAGCTCCATCTCGTTGCTCTTGAGGTCCCTCCTGAAAGTTGGAACCCATATACCCCCTGGCAAGTGAGAGTCAAAAGCCGACGACCAACCCCAAGGAGTCAGCTAAAACCGCAAAAAGCCCGAGAAAAGAAACCTCCTAAGTGAAGTCCCCGCACTATCTGTCCTTCCAAAAAAGGCATTGATCGCCTTTCCCTAGTCGGACCCGCACACCTGAAGAGATCATAGCCATGCATGACGAAATGTCTCGCCAAATCGGAGAAGTCCGGTACTCAGCAGAAGAATCCAAGTCCCATACTCACCTCTTACAAAAGTATCTTAGTCTGATAACCTGTGCCCACAGCCCCAAGGTTGACAGTTTCGGTCGAAACCGATACGTTTAGGCCAAAACGTATCGATTTCGGATCGAACCGATACGAGATCGGACCTGCTCACTGTAGCAAATCCGAAACTTTTAAAAAATAATTTTTTATTCGTTTCAGGCGAAACCCGTTTTCGGCCATTTCGGCCCGAAACCGCCCAATTTCGGCCGAAACCGGATGCGAACTCCCCTGTGAGACACGGAAAAAATCTAGGTCGACTTTTATCGTAGATAAAAGGTAGATTTTCGTTCTTTTTGAAAAGAAACACTCCTCTGCGTAGAGAGGGTTCCGTGGGTGCGCGTCGTATCAGACGATATAGGTTCGAGTGCTGGACCTCTCCCCGCCGACCGGAATCGACGTTGATTTACATCGGCTTAATGTCCGAACACCCTTGATTAAATGACAACATGAAGGCTTAAAGTTCTTCCTCGAGGCTCTAACCAATAGAGCAGGTTTGCTTAAAACAGGACGGGGGAGCTGACGGGGACCCTGTCTGAGCACGCTGAAGTGGGCTACTGAAGTTTAAGCGGCGGTCTTAGACCTAGGGGTATTTTGGTAAATAACCAGACCAGAGGGATTTAGGAGTTTCTGGGCTGGGGTAGGCATAAAGCCGGGTTACTAACCTTCCAAGGCTCTGAGGCCCTTTTCAGAAGGTTTAGGAGACTATTAGATCACTTCTTAGGTCGCAGGGGTATTTCGGTAACTTTACCAAACCCTAGGCCTAGGTTTAAGATGACCCCCGAGCGCTGGACTGAGCCAACAGCACTCCCAGACCAAGCCGATAACGAGAGGTTCTAGAGAAGACACTCACGGGTTCAAATGGTTGGAAGTAGGGGTAAGTATGCAAGTTTTTAGAGAGTCAGGGTTTATATGCAATATTGCATTAATGAAGTGTGCCGAGCATAATAAGGTGCTCTTATAATTTTGCATGAGTACAGAGGGTGTCGACGAATTATCGATTGTACATACATCCGCATCATGGCGGGAAGTAGGGGCATACCCTTAATTACAAAAGTTGCAGGGTAAAACTGCAATTTACAAGACTTAGGCCTTTCATGACCTCGAGGAGGACATTTTTGCAATTTGTCATCGTAATGACATAATGACATAATTGCATAAGTCCGTCACTCCGTTGCATAACACATTACGAACACGGCCCGTTGAAGGGCATAATTGTAAATATACCCCGTAGGGTCATATACACAAGGCCCGGGGACTTACCCCACTCAGACCAAAAACAACGAACAACTTGAACTTGAAGTCTAGGCAAGTCCACCTCTCCTCCTCCTCCTCCTTCGTCCGTCCTTTGGGACCCATGGGGTCTATTTATAGAAAGTAGGGAACCGGCCCGGGGGAAGTGGGACCCGGGCGGGTCAAGGCGACCCCGGGCGGGTTCCTTTCCCTCCAAAAAATCAAAAATTTTTTTGGAAAATGGGCAGTTACTAGACTGACCCGGATGCGCAGCACCCCGGGCGGACCGGCCCGGGGACGCAGCACCCCGGGCGGACCCGCCCGGGGGAGCGCGGTCCCGGGCGGACCCGCCCGGGGTAGGCAGACCCCGGGCGGGTCTGCCAACCCGCGCGCAGCCGCGGGGAGACCCGCCCGGGGGCCTTATATCCCGGGCGGGTTCCCCCCTCCCTGGGCAGTCCCCTTGGCTTCTTTTAAAAATCTCCGTACGGCTCCGACAGCGACGTTTCTGCACTTGACTCCACGTGGAAGAGGAAGAGCCTTCTCCTCGCCTTGTTCGTTGTCTTCCGCGTCTCGCTCGTCCGTCGGGGAAGGAGTTTTTGATCCTACGAGACGTGATACACGCCGTCGAGGTACCAAAACAATGTGCATAGCACGTCTTCACACCCTTAGGGCTTGGGTTGATTGATTAAAACCCGGAACCACATGACTATAATAGTCTCCGTGGGTTTATCGCGGGTTCTCCTCGCTTCCGCAGGATAGAACGGGTTGGACCGAGCCAACGCCGTAAGCATGGGCCTTTGACGCACACATGCGTACATATATAAACGTATATGTACATTTATTTTCTGGTTACAACAAGTGCCCCCCACGGGATATCCGAGATAGCCGAAGGCAGGGGCGGATGGCCCGTGCACTTACATACATGTTGTAACACGTCCGCTGAGGGACTTGTGCTTGGAGCATAGCTCCTGCATCGAGATAATTTTCAGCGTAATCTCTAATGCATTTTTTTTTCTCTTGGAAACTCCACAGACATGGCTCGTCCAAGCAGGAGCCGTGCTGCCGCACGGGGGTCGAGGGCGGCTGGCCATAATGAGCATTACGTGCAACGGACTGACAAGTCCATGCCACCTTTGCCTCCTCGCCGCGTCGTCTCTGACAGTTCCGACGCACTTGATCAAGGCACATCTTGG